>JAFNEN010000622.1:0-501360 GCA_019343175.1 Oedothorax gibbosus | reverse complement strand
TTTTTTCATTTGGGAATGATTTTAGGATCATCTCTTCAAAAATAAAACTATTTATGATTTTTTAAACATATTTTTGCCCATTTCCAGGCCGTTCGGAAGATTAAAGCTAAAAGGACCAAGAAAACAACATTGTTAGATGCATTTTCCAAATTTCATTATTTATAAAGCGAGTTAGCTCATGCTGTTTTAATTATTACTTAAATATTAGAAAATGAGATGAATTTGTTTTTGACATCATTAAATCATGATAATAAAATACACCAATAACATTAATGATAAATTTTTAATAATAAAAATTTTTGGACAAAGTTGTAAATGATCACTTGAATTTCATCCTAGCTAGCTTGTGCTTCTTGGTTTTTTCGTGAACAGATTTCTCATTCACAACACACCATTAAGAAAACTCTGCAATGAATTAAACTATGGACTAAATGTCAATAAGTAAAGACTTTAAACATTAGCTCATTATTAAATCATACTGCTTTCACAGTATCGTTACAAAACTACGTTCCACATTGACTTTATTGGAGTTTTATAATTTTTTTTCTGGTTGTTTCAGGTTGGTAAGAAGTACAAAGCAATAAAAGATGTCCTTGGTATGTATATTTTCAAGGGCAAACTCACCATAAGGCAAGGGGGGCAGCTGCTCCCCCCCCAGAAAGGGCGAAGTGGGGCCCAGGGACCCGCTTGTCCTAAGGGGGCCCACTTCGCCTCTATATGTGAGAGGCCCCTATATATATATGTATGTATGTGTGTGTGTCTATATATATATTGTGTGTGTGTGTATATATATCTGTGCGTGTGTGTATATATCTTATATATATATATATATATTATCATATATATATATATATATATATATATATATATATATATTATATATATATATATATATATATATATATATATATATATATATATATATATATATATATATGTTAGAGCCTTTTCAAATGTTGTTCAAATTGAGGCCCATATGTTCCCGATTGGTCCTCACTTGGCCTCTAGGGGCCCAATGTATTCATAAAGAGGCTTGCATATTTTTCAAATCGGGCCCATTTGTTACCAATTGGGCTCACTTTCCTCTGAAGCCCCCTATTAATGTATATTATATATAAAAGGGGTTTACGTATTTTTTTCAAATTGGTAGTTAATAATTAACTAGAAATTTAGTTTATAATTATAGTCGTATAGAATAAATAAATTTTATAATAGATTTTTTTTTTAGAAAATTCACAATAAGCAATTGCTTGGAAAAGTAAACCATATGAGAGTTAACAAGAGGGGGGGGGGGGGGTCAAAGAAAAATTCCCTTAAGTTGGGGCCCATCCAAAATTAAGAAATTAGGGGCCCCTAATTTTACCCCCCCCCCCTTAATCAGATCCTGAGTACGCCCTTGTATTTTTTCCTAAACTTTTTCAATCTAGAAAAGTTTAAAATTATTTTTTTGTAAGTCCACTTATTTTAGATCAAAGGTGTGAACTTTAATGCATTTTTGTTTTAATCTTGTTTTTTGTATTGTTAGGATATTATATAAACGTATAATTTTATTGTTGTAAGTGATGAGTTAATTACAAATTATTGTGATAAGCAAGATATTATAACATTAAGGTCTATGAGAAATAAAAAGGGACCAAGCATTTATGGCTTTATAAACAAGGTTGTCGTAACAGAGTTTGACAGTGATTTGAAATATTTAATTAGTACTTAAATTGATTTTTATTACATATTTTTTGTTTCTAAGATTTACAGGTACATATTTTATAAAATAAAATGAATGTTATTTTTCCTTGGCCAAAGAGAAACCATGGTGATAGGAGAGTGCCTAAAACTCAACGATTGATCGCCCCTTTTCAAAATGAGGTGTATAGTTTTACAATAGAGCATCTCAAATATGGGACCACAGTGATTCCGGAATTTGGGTTGTTTTCACCTTTAAAAAAGGGTAGTATAGAGTTCTAAATATTTTCACGTGTGATTGTGCCTAGTGGTTTTGACTTATTTTGTAAATTTTATTTGTAGATAATCCAACTGTCATATGTACCATTTTCTTCAATGTGTTTCAAGATAGGGAATTCAGACTATATAATATTATCATTAATAATCTAATTTTCTGAACTAGTTAATTTTTTTAGATATATTTTGTACAATTATATAACTATAAATTAAAATGATTGGTTTTCAAGATGCAGTCATCTGCCAAATTAAATTTTGTTAATATTATTGCATCAAAATCCATTTAACTAAAACCAATTATTTTTAGGTTTTAATATTATTTTTATATAATTAAATGTTTGTAGCAATTTAAAGGCTTAAAAATGGTTTTCTCAAGGTGGTGATTGTGTAAAACTATATAATATAGTAAAAACATACTAATTAGCAAAGTAGAATAAATTACTTCTTTATTGCGAAGAATTTTATGATTCAGCTTCGTTTATTTATATATAGATGGAAGCAGATGATAATTTGTTTTTGTATCAAACAATAATTTGATGATTAGAAACGTTGTTTTATGAAGCACATTTATTTTACTGAAATTCAACTAACAGCCGTTTTAAATGTTTGTGTTTTGGTTTGAGTTTTCAAGGATTTGTTAGTTTTTTAGTAAGCGAAAAGGTTGGAACTGTTGACATAATAATAATGTACATTTCAAATTTGTTTTTCCATCAATTCTGTTAAACTGGAGTTGCATTCCAATTAATGTTCCTTAAAGTAGCATTAATGTACAGATTGTTGCAGGGTTGCCACTGGCCACCAAGAGCAACTGTTTTCAAAGGGCAGGCGACTACAGTGGTGGTCAGAATTACAAGGACAACTGAAATTTGTTCATAAAAAAATTATTTCTGTAAAAAAATTATTTCATTTAAAAAATATTTTTCATGTTTATAGCCCTTCGAAGAATGGTCTCGTGAGGAAAAAGATGAATATGCCAGAAAAAAAATGGAAGAGATGAAAGTGAGAAATGAGCAGTTAAAAAAGAGATATGAAGTAAGTTTTAAATTCGAAGAAAATACTCTTAATTTTGTTAAATACATATGATAATAAGATAATTTTGTTGAAAAAGTGAGTTTACATTCGGGTTATTTCTGTAAACATGGAACACTTCTGATCCTATAATCATGCATTTTGACAATTCCAAGGTTTGTATTTTGGATTTTCTTTTGATCAATTAAAGTGGACATTTTTTTTAAAGGGACAAATATTGGAATAATTTATTAAAAAATCTAAAAAACAATTTTTCGGTTCTTACACCTGTTCTAAAAATTTTGGTGATTATAAAATCATGCTGTTTTCCGAGATTTGCAAATTCATGGTTTGAGGATTAGCTGTCTTCTACTGTAATACATGCTTCCCATTTTAAAATATTCTAATGAATCGCAGGCTGACAAAATCCTATTTATTTAACATTTTAACTAAATTTTTTGCCAAGTCTCATACTTGTAACTTTTCCATTGGTACTTATTTATACTGCCATCTCAAGTGAAATCAACATCTCAAAGTCACTGTTTTCTCCTGCTGACCATGCAAAGGGCTGTCGTGACTTGTGGGAGTTAAGGGCTATTCTAGGGAAGTTATTTTCTATGGTTTTGCTGTCCTCCATCAGTTCTCTAGATGAATCAAGAAATAAATCTGATAAATAAAACTGTCTAATTACTTAAATTTATCCTCCCATGTTCTGTCACAGCATAAAAAGTTGTAATTAAGATGCATTGGGTACCTCTTCATGTGTCAGCCTTGTCACTTGACCACAATCTGAAATTTCAAGGCCCGTTACCAATAATGGTTTCTATGGCAACCCTATTTCAACCAAACCGGAACCCAACTTCTGCTTACCATGGAAACTCGAATTCAAGTTAATTTCCATAGTTATCAGGGATAAAACATTAATCCTGATATGCTGATTTCTACTTAATGTTGGAAAATAAAGTAAAAATTCTATTTAGGAATAAGTTAAATCATCTTAAATAAATTGTAAGTAAGAACTCCAGGACAACACATCTTCGCACACGAGGAGTTTTATTCGAAGTGTTGCCATCTACAAGTTACAAGAAATATAATGATGTGATTAAGTCACGCCTAGTTGACAATTAAAGTGGTGCTGCCATCTATATATTATTAATGTAAACACAAAACATACTATAAACATTTGTATTAGTTACATTTCAACACTTAACAGAATGAATTAAGCACAAGATTTTAAGAACTCCCTGTATAAAATTCTTCAAGTAAACCAAACATAATGTAAACCATAATACTCTTACTCAAAAACTGTTTCAAAAATTTGATTGTGCTGTGTTTGACAGGAAGTGGAGAAGGACAGAAAAGCAGCAGAGGGAAAAAAGGCCTCAGTGACGTCCCTTTTGGTAAAAACTTATTTTGCTTTATGAATTTCTATCTGTTAATCGTAAAATGTTTTAAGTAATTGGATTTCTACCAACACTACTCTTGCAAGTATATGAAACCGTTTAATAAACCATTTAACAGTATTTAAAGTTGTTTTTGTATGTTTGCAAGGATGGCATGAGAGTTAAAATGAGTTAACTGTGGTATAAGAGCAGTTTCTTCGTTTTTAAAGGAACATTAATTATCCAAAGTTAGTTACTTAACTTTCTCATAGATGGCGAGAAAGAATTGTTATCAGGTGCACAGTATGCCCTTTCCCCTCTGAAGTAAAGTTTTTAACTTCCATTCATTTCAAAGGAAAAAGCCTTGGAGCATCTTCTCTCTTACTTACTATAGAGGGCAACCATGATGTAATATGGGAGTGCTGACCACCCAGTCTGGACAAATGGCCTTTTGCCGCGGACATGTTAAAACTCAAATTTTTTTTTGTTTTACCCAGGAATCCAAGATGTTGTGGTACAGACACGAAGTACACTTTTTGATACAATAGGGATGTTTCTCAGAATACAATGTCCGTCTTTGTAGCCAGTTAGTATTTGTATCCAAACTTCAAAACACATGTCTTGTATATATATTTTTAAAAAATGAAATTTGTTTATAACAAAATAAACAGTACTGTTTTTTTTGGTGTGAGTAAACATATTTATAGTAATTCTTATAAAATAGGTGCAATATAATAGTCATTTTAATGATTTAAAAAAAAATATTTATTTATTTTTTATCACAAAGATAACTGTTTAACTTGGCCTTTGAAACAAAAATGTGCAACTCAAAAACAGAGCCCTCATTTTTCAAATAATTTTTAAGTTCTTGTAAAGGTAATGCCTACACATAGTCTGTATTTTTGCAGTTAGCTGTAAAATATTTTTGGTGTAATTTTCAAGCACTTGCCAACGATTTTGGGTGTACACCGTGAAACGAATTTTGGAGAAGCCGGCTAAATATTTAAAAAAAAGTATAATGCAAAAAAAAGTTGTGGATTATATCAATCCTGCATTGAATGGTGCATATAGATGCATTTTTTTAATATCAACTTTTTTTAGTTACTTTTTACGTAGGGAATAAATAGATGTAAAGTTCTAATTTTATATAATGATTTAGAATACAGCTAAAGAAGTGGCTGGAAAAACACCTGAAATTGTCTCCAAACCTCAAGTAATTCAAAGAGAATGGGACAAGGGAAAATCTTTATTAAATTTAGAGTAAGTTAATACAAAAGTTAATTGATTTTATATAACATTATTTTCCTGTTTTTAAAATTATAATATCCTTCTGAGACATGACATCTATTTAAATGAATGTTTTGTTTTTCGTTTTTGTTGCTACATAAGTTTGAAAATTAAATATTTTTATAGTAGAGGAATTTACTATAATTTTTTAGAGTTTTATGGCCATTATAAGTAATTTACTTGTTTATGCAATGATATAGCACTTGGATCTATCATGATTTTAGCTTGTCTTAAATAAAAGTATTCTTTTCCCCTTATCTTCATTAATATTTTGGCACTATTGCAGTTTTGCAGGCTTCTTTATAACAATTTAATGTCTTACTGATATAAATCACTAGTGGCCAAAACTTTTTGTAGTAAGGTAAGTGGATGGTTGGTCTCAAATTCTGAACATAGAATCGCCATCCAACTTTGATAGTTTTAAAAAATGATTTTTATTCATTTTTTCGGATTTTTCGAGGTTCATACCAAATATAAATTTGCATATTGGCTATTATTTTACCACAGTTAATTACTCAACAGATTAAAAAATGAAACTTTTAGTGATTCACTGCCTTAAATAAGGTACAGATAAAAGCAATTTTACAGAACTTTAGATTTTGCTTGTAATTGCATAAGTGTTTAGACTAAATATAACATTAAAAAATGTGTACGATTTGCAATTTTTCCATTATTTCACTTGATCATGCTTCAAAATTACAAGGCCGGTCACCAATAGTCCTCTTGTAAGTGGTACTAACTCAACCAAACTGACCTAATTCCACACAGAAGTCAAAATAATGTAATTTACAACCAATTTCTCATGTTTGTAAACCTGTGTGCTGTTATTCGTACTGCTTAGAAGCTCAACATCCTTTAAAATGGATGTCCATCCAGCAAAAATTACAAATGTACTGATTTTTAATTCCTCTCGTATACCCCTCTTACCAATATACCTTTTTATGTCCATTTGTTTTATTTAAAAAATTAATATAAAGTATACATTAGGTTTTGCTGGAGTCTAAGGAGGATGTAATTTGGGGACGTACATAAATTACGTCACGCTCAGAGGGGGAAGGGAGGGGTATGCACCAACGTGACGGATCGTGACATGGAGGGGGGGAGGGGTAATCGCTTGCGTGACGTAACGATTCGAAAAATTCCAATTTCGCAAGAAAAATCTGTTTTACATAAAATAAAGTTTTTGAGAAAAAATTTGAAATCTTTTTTTATAAGAAACACTTTATTTCAGAAAGATAATGTGTGGGGAGATTATTATATGCAATAACGTCGGTATTATTAGTATCCTATATTTTACAGACTTTTTCGTAACACGCAAAATTGCGACACTATCTTGACCAATTAGAGGACTGGCAAACCTAGACGAATACCAAAAGAACCAGAACTAGACAGTTCCGATTACTCTCAGACCTCCTGTTTTAGAAGACATTAGCGAATGGCTAGTTAGACCTTAGACAACGAAAATGTAAATACAATGTTGGTTTATTCCTATGAATAAATTATTTAACCAAGATAAATTTTACATCTTTTTTCTTTCCAAATTGATTTTTTTTAAATATAAAAATAAACATATTTCTTCAAATTTCAGAAACAAAGAGAAATATTAAAATTAACTTTTTTCTTAAGGGAGGGGTGCAACAACGTGATGTAATTTTAGGGGGGGGGAGGGGTTCGATCAAACGTGACGCAGCGTGACATGGGGGGAGGGGTCAAAAAGTCAAAATTTTGCTTGACGTAATTTATGTACGTCCCCCTTTTTTTTAAAAATGTCTTTATTTAGTTGTGGTTTGGAATGATATTTAATAGTTTTAAATTGATTTCTGTAAAAATTTGCTACATTTTGTGTAGTTTACATATCCCAGAAAAATCCTTGATGTTTAAAACTCCTTGACACAAAGAAGTTAAGCATAATTTTATAGTTGCACAGTTCAAAACACAAAAACTTATTATTTAGAATTTTTGATGTAATAAAAATTTATTAATTAAGGCTTTTTTGTTTTTTAAATATATGCTACTGTATAAAATATAAATCATAAACACTCATTATCATTTGCTAGAATTTTGATTAGCAAAAATGTGAGTTAAAAGTCTTTTAAATACTTATCTTTCGTATTATTTTAAGCCGATGCAAATTTATTTTCATTGTTCCGTTAATTTAAATTATTTAGGTCTGTTTTCTTTCAGTTGTATCAACATTGTGAGATTAAAATGAATACTTAAAATTTAAGCTTTAATATAGAGAATTAGTTTAAAAATTTTTTTTGCAGACATTGGAATAATCGAAAACCGGATAACCACTACGATAATTATGAACAAATGTATTGGGGAGGTAAGATATTCACATGCTTAATAAAAATTCTGTTTATGTTAAAATTTCATTGGATATGGAACTGTTTAAGTTTCTTATGTGTTTAGAATGTGGCAAAGTTGTTTTTTACTGCTTAAATCCTGATTAACTCCAGGTATCGTGGTATGGTAAACATGGCATGGTTTAGTTATAATAAGATCACTATGTTTTTTATGCTATTTGAAATTTGAGCTTTTATTACAATAAATTAATCCAGGAAATGTTATCTGTTTAATATTTTCATGTGTACAGCTGTGGAAAAAAAAAGTTGACACTAGTGATTATTGCAGCCGTTGTTCATCCCATAGAATCGGATCTTTTTGACTTTGTAAATAAATAACGCCACACCGATGGTGTTCCCACCTTAGCGTTGGTGGTGTGGTTTGCGTGTGTTGTCGATCCCGAGAGCTATGCCGGCGGTAGCTTAGGCTACTGGCAGGGTCACCCAAGCCGGACAGGTCGGAGGGGAGACGCCAGACGAAGAGGAACACCCTGGTCCTCCAGGTTGGGGGTTGGGCGTGGGGCTAACGACCCCACCCCGGAAAAAACCACTGTTACAAAAATACTAACAAGACAAAAAAGCCGGACTGCTGGTAAAGGATAACGGACTACGGAAACGGACCAGAGATTTGGAACATGGAATGTGTTGAGTCTATTTCGAACTGGTGCAGTGAAACAACTGCTGGGGCAGTGTGATAAATATAGATTAGATATCTTGGCAATCCAAGAGGTTAGATGGAAAGAGAGCAATATTACTGATCTAGGAAAATATACTATTTTCAACAGTGCCAGCTCTACTAGAAATTCTCATGGCACAGGATTCATTGTGAGAAGAAAATTAAAGAGTGAAGTAATTGATTTTCGAGCGGTAAATGAAAAAATGTGTACGTTAAGATTGAGAGCTAAATTCTTCAACATAACCCTGTTTAGTATACATGCTCCTATAGAAGATGCTGAAGAAGAACAGAAGAATGAGTTCTATGAGGATCTCAATAATGAAATTGCAAGGGTACCAAGACACGATGTAAAGCTAGTGTTGGGAGACCTAAATGCTAAAATTGGCAGAGAACCCTGGTTTAGACTAACAACAGGCCAGTTTAGCTTGCATGAATCCAGCAACGAAAATGGAATGCGACCAGTGGATTTTGCAACTGGCAACAACATGATTATTAGTAGTACATGTTTTGATCATAAGAGGATTCACAAAGAAACTTGGATTTCCCTGGATGGTGGAACGAAAAACCAAATTGACCACATTTTAATTGATAAAAGACATGCTTCGGATGTTATGGATATCAGAAGCTACAGGGGAGCGGATTGCGATAGTGATCACTTTTTGGTTGTTATGAAATACAGACAGAGAATATCAAAGACCCGCAACATCAGGGGTAAGAAGCAGGACAAATTTTACGTTAAAAATCTAAAGAATAAAGATATCGGAGATAGCTATAGGAAAGCACTGGATGCGAAAATTGAGGAGGAACACCTGGAGGATGCAGAAAATTTGTCAGTGGAAGAGAAGTGGGAAACGTTCAAGAATATAATTATAAATTCTGCTGATGAAACCTTGGGAAGAGAAAAAAGGGAAAAGGAGAAGGAATGGTTTGATGGGGAGTGTGAAATCTCAGTTGCAGAAAAGAATAAAGCGAGAGAAAGGTTGATTGCCCGTCATACAAGAAACAATGAAAAGGTATACAAGGAAAAGAGAAAACGAGCTAAGAGAATTATTCGTACCAAGAAAAGGGCGCTGGAAAAAGAAAAGATACAGGAAGTGGAGGACCTATCTGCGATAGGGGACATCCGTGGAATGTATGCAAGACTTACTTCTATAAGAAGAGGGTACCAAGCGCGTACCACAATTTGTCGTGTAAAAAATGGAAACTTGGTTGGAAAGGATGATGAAATTTTGGAGACATGGGCGGATCATTTTGAAAACCTACTCAACAGAAATGAAGTAATTGGACAAACAGAGGGTGAGCTATTCACATCAGTGAATGATTGTGAACCGTTGGAGATCAATGAAGTTAAAGAAGCAAATAAAAAGTTACGTAACGGAAAAGCTCCTGGAGAAGATTTAATTTTCTCAGAATTATTAAAATATGGCAGTGAGAAGCTATACAAAATGCTGTATGACCTGGTAAATGAAGTCTGGGAAAAAGAGCAAATGCCAAACGAGTGGAACAGTGCAGTGATACACCCAATTTTAAAAAAAGGAAACATACTAGATTGCAACAACTATAGAGGGATTTCCCTGCTTAACCTGATATACAAAGTATTGACAAAAGTTATAGCTACAAGACTTAAACCATTGATAGAGAGAGAAATCGGAGACTATCAATGCGGTTTTAGACAGAATAGATCAACCATAGACCAGATATTCAGCATAAGAAATATATTGGAAAAGTTCAAGGAAATGAATGTGAATGTCTACCAGCTCTATGTTGACTTTAAGCAAGCGTATGATTCAATAAATAGAGAATTGATGCTAAAGACTTTGAACGAGTTTAATATTCCTCATAAATTGATCAGGTTGGTTAAAATGACAACTTCATCAACTAGGGCTAAAGTAAAGATACAGGGCAAGATGTCCAGGGAATTCGAAATTGTGACTGGATTGAGACAGGGTGATATTTTATCGACCTTGTTGTTTAATGTTTGTCTTGAAAAAATGATGCGTAACACAGTATCAAGTAGAGGTGGTATTATCTTTAATAGAACAAAGCAAGCTCTAGCTTTCACTGATGATGTAGTATTGATGGCAAGAAGTAAAAATGCACTTGTTGATCTTTTTGAAGATTTAACCAAAGAAGCTAGCCATTTTGGTTTAGAGATAAACATTGAAAAGACCAAATACATGATATTGGATTGCAAGGGGACTGATACAAATACAGAACTACAAATAAATAATGAGACAAAATTTGAAAGAGTGAAGGAATTTAAATACTTGGGTGCAGTTGTCACCGAAGACAATGATATTATGCCAGAGATTAAACAAAGACTAAATGCTGGAAATCACAGTTTTTTTGCACTTAAAAATTACTAACATCAAAAACAATAACAAGGAAGACAAAGCTTCAGGTTTATAAAACTATAATCAGACCAACAGCTATCTATGGATCAGAGACATGGACTTTAACGCAAAAACAAGAAAAAATGCTGATTACATGGGAAAGGAAAATTCTTAGAACTGTTTTTGGACCTGTCAAGGAAAGAGATCTTTGGAGAAGGATATTTAATTTCGAAATTTCAAGACTATTTAAGGAAAAGGATATAATCAGTTATGTAAAGGCAAATAGAATACAATGGCTGGGACACCTGGAAAGAATGGAGGAAGACAGAGGCACTAAGAAAATATTCAAGGGGCAGTGCCAGGGACAAAGGAAAAGAGGAAGACCAACTAAGAGATGGTTTGATGAGGTGGAGAAAGACCTTAAGACTCTAAAAGTCCGAAACTGGAAACAAAAGGCTAGAGACAGGAGGCTTTGGAGGAAAATTGTTAGTGAGGCCATAGTCCAACATGGGCTGTAATGCCACACATTACATAAATTTTGTGTCATGCAATTAACTTAAAACGTTATTTATTTACTTACTCCTGTAAGTAAGTAAATAAATAACGTTGGGAATTTATGTAAGGGGCCGTCTTCATATTAAATATGTTACTAACTCTAAAATTTCCAATAGCAACACAAAATTTTAATAACTTAGCAATGTTAAGCACTCCCAAAAGCTCCTAAACTTTAGTTTTTGTTACATTTGGATGAATAAGTTATTTAATCGAATCACTTGATGACTTTTGGGGTACCATCTCTAAAATTACAAGCATATTCTGTAGTTTTATTGAAGGAGGAAAAATAAACATGAGGTTCAAGATATTGGTGAAGGGGTCCTACAAGGGATGTATAATCAATGAGTTTGAAGCAGGAAGGTTATTTTCAGGCAATTTTCTCATTTTTCTTAAAACTCGAAATAATTGAAAAAAAGAAAAGTAGGTATTGACATGGTAAAGATGTCCATCTGTCTATTCGTACTACTGTGCTGAAATCGGTTCTATCCGCCAGATCTTAAGAATTATTTTTATTTTGGAAAGGTATGACAGCAGAAGCCCATCTTTCATACTCTTTGTCCATCTGTATGCACGTTTGGACGAACTTCTGTCTTCCTCCCAGTCGACGAATTACCCATTTAATTAGCTTTGAAATTTAATTTTTAGTCATTCAAATTGCTGCTGCTACGTCAATAATAGCACGAGAAGCCTTAAAATCGAATTTTTAAGGGATATTTATTTTCCTCGTATAAATCGGTTTGGAATGACGTCATAAAATATAGCACTTTGTGATTCTTGGATTGTTCATTAGTATTCATTTACTAAGAAAACGGTTCACAGTGTACCTTTTTTGCTTAAAGAGCTAATTGGTATTAATTAACATCTCTTCATTCAATAATTTGGCATTGTTTCATGTTTCATTACTAAATGTTTCGGAAATATCAGGTTTTTACAATTTTAATTGTTGATACTTATTTAAGTATAAGAAGCTCACGTCATTTAAGGCGACATTTTCCAAACATTATCAAATGTCGAGGAAATGATGCTAGGATTTGACTCATTCAATTTTACATAACTATTCTTCCAACTTCAAATTAATTTAGCAAACGATAAAGATTATTTATTTAATTTGCAAAAGAAAGTTAATAAAAGTAGCCAATTTTTGCCGTTGAAAAATTCAATTTATAACTGAATGCTTGGTTTGGTGATATTTTTCCTGAGGCGGAGAATCAAACATATCTTCATTAAATAGTTAACTTTTTTGAATTGCTGTAATAATTTTTACATAGAACCTCTTTCATGCCATCTCGATTATCGTACCCCTTGTCTTTTCAAATACACTTAATTGTATTGTAAAATTAACGTTGCTTCAATTTCGACTCTACACTCAGTAAAGATTGCAATGTGGGTTGTAATTGTACAGTAATTATATTTCAAGATCTTTATATAAAATGGCCGGATTGTAAGAATAACAAAATTTTGGTGATGTAGTTTTTAGTCAATCGCGTGTGGTTATAATAATCGTCTCCTCGCACGATCTTCAGTAGTATTGAAACAAAACGATATTGTGTTATTTGCCTTTTTTACACAATACTTGTGTTCTATTTGTGTAGTTTGAATACCATTTTTTTCTGAATGTGTTTCTGCATAAGGTTATCTCATGATAAAATTTTCATACGTAATTCAGCCCAACTAAATTTTAAAAAAAAGTTTATAAGATTATTTAAAGAATTTTTATTCTATTTTTAAAAAGATACATTCCGTTCGTAGGATAACGGACAATTTACATTATATGTTTTAATAATTAATAATGCGCATATAATTTAATGCAAAGGTCAGTTTAAAAAACAGTTAAAATTTTGTTATTAATTCGTATGAAATAAGAGAACAATTAAAATATAATAAACTGTTTTTCTGACTTCTGACACATTTAATTTGTAACAAATAGGGTATATAGCAATATTAATGCATCAAGAATATTAAAAATAAGTACATTGATTTTTATTTTTAATGCAATATATTTAATTGAAAATGTCCGGTTTGTCCTATTTTAGTTCATTCTGTAAAACTATAATGAAACGCTGCTTCCTGTTTGTGGGGAGGCCACCGTGGGTTTAGCCACCCTTTTTCTCGGAACACAGAGGGGTCAAAGTGCTGGGGGGGGGGGGGGGTCTTCGTTGACACACCCTCAATTTATAGCTTTCCACCACCACCTCATTCGGCACAAAACGAAGGTTCCAGTATCAATTTAACGTCTTGTTTTTCTTGGAATTTTTTTTTGTAGGATGCCCCCCCCCCCCCCCTTCTCTTACTTTTAGCCAATAGACCATTCTCTCTGTGACTCACTAGAAAGCGCGGGGGTTCTTTTGGAAAATAAACACATACAGAAGGCAGCTCGTTCTGTACTTGTAGTCATTCATTGTCGAACTTAAAAAGCCTTAGAAAACTCCAATAGTTTGAAGGGCATTTCACCTCTATTTTTATAAAATAAAAGATATTTTGATTCAATAATTAATGTAACCAAAATATTACTTGCAAAATAAATCACGTATTTTTAGTCTTCACTAATCATGATATTAGATGTAAGTGACGATTTGTTATATTTTATGTAATTATTCGTTATCTGTATTTTTTAATTGTTTTCATTTTTGCATTTTGTACATAGTAGCTATATGATGCGAAGCTTGTTTGTTGGTTACCATCTTTTTAAATAGGCAGCCTTAGATTTATTTCCCCAAAACGTGAACTTTTTTGTTAACTTATATAAATCAGTAACTTATCATCAGTAACTTTATGATAAACCAGTAACTTTATAATAAATCAGTAACTTTAATCCAAAATAAGTGTTTAAGCGTGTTTATTAATAGCTACTATATATTTTAAGTTCATCATTAATGAAGAAATTTGACTTCTTATGATAAAATTTATTTTATTTGTAATAATTAATTTAAATTTAATAAGTTATAATTAAGTATTATAATTTATTAATACTTAGTTATGCAAATTAATGAATATTATTAATTATAACTAATTTAGTTTTAAACAGATAATGGTAATTAGATATAATTATTAATTTTCATCAATTAGCATTTTCGGTTACTAACTAAATTGATAATTATTACATAATAAAGTTTCTTTAAACCGAGTCAGCAACTTCAAACTTTTGTAACCCCCCCCCCCCCCCCCCCCCCCCCCCCGGATCAATCCTGGCTACGCCAGTGAATCAACCTTTAAGGCATCTGCTGTGTCATGCTGTAGAATTCTCAAGGTCGTTATTTAAATTTTTCCTTTTTCACAAGGTAGTGTTTGTTTACCAAGTTCATATTTAATCTCGTATACCCCTAAGGGGTAATTAAAAAGTAATTTGTGATTTACTCAGCAAATCATGGAAGAAAAGTTTTAAAAATTGGGATTTCGCTTAAACTTCATGTCTAAAATTCATTTCTGTAAAAGTATTAAGGGGTTTCTATTCATAATTTTCTTTAAAAATTAATATAATAATTATTTAAAAATATAAATAGGTTTTAAATACTTCAATAGTGTATGCATTTTAATTGGATAATTATAATTACTACCTACTTAGTAAAAAATTCGTTTCATTATCTTAATTATTTACAGACTAAGATAGTTTTTTATGTGCAACTCATTTAACATTATGGCCCCTAAACTTTGCACGTCTCTAACTCAACTAATAATGCTTAAAAACTAACAAAACTTGGTATTCTGTGTTAAAATTTGTCATAGATTTAAAATATGAACTCAAAAAGGGGTGATGCTATTAAAAATTTTGAAGTTGGTAACATTTTTAATATGAAGACAGGCCCTTATGCAAATTTTGTGCCATACAATTAATTCGGAATGGTATTTATTTACAAAGTCAAAAAGGTCCGATTCTATGGGATGAACAACGGCTGCAATATTCACTAGAAGTGACAACTTTTTTTTCCACAGCTGTACAACTATCCAGAATCTGAATGTTAACCAAATTAAATTCTCGATTTACTCAGATTAAATTGATGAATTAATTATTAATTTAGTTTCATAATTCTTTTTTTACTTGCTTCCATTTGAAAGTAAGTTTTTAAAAAAATAGATTAAAAAAAATAATTGATAAATATTAATATGGATATTATTGAAAAAGTAATTCATCTGCATTATGATATTTACAAATGTAACATTCAGGCATGAGAATTTTCCGCTTTTTGGCGGAGTTCCGCTTTTTCCCCATTTTTGGTCATTTTCCGATTTTTTGGCGCAAAATCGCATCAGAGCAGAAAACTTTCTGAACGTAATTTCCGAAGCATGTGATAACTACGCGTCATCTTTAACCTGCGTTACGTGATACCATGATACTTTTCTAGTTCCATATTTTTAAACACAGTTTTTAATAAATACTGCAGCATATGCCGAGAATTTTCCGACAAAATAGCGTCTTAAAAAAGGGATTCGGCTCATACCCGAGACGTCACATTTTCCACAGCAAGTTTAAATTATAAAACAATAAAAATAAAAAATATATTTAAATTTTGAAGATGAATAAGATTAGATTTCACTAAGATGTCTTCAAATATCAACCAAGCCCCAATGCATACCCCTTTTAAAAGAGTAACATTTTCACCTGATCAAAAAAAAAAATTGCTTATTTTGCTGCCTAGTAATTTTCAATCATTATCCGATGATGCTGCATCGCCTAATAATGATTGACTCTGCATGATCAGAAGTTTATTGTTACTTCTGTAACTCTGGTTCAGGCCAACTAGGATCAACCAGATTCTCCTAATCGAGTGTCCGTGACCTTGGGTCGGCAAGAACAGCTTGAATGTTATGTTGGTTTTTTTAATGTTTGAAACTTTTTTTGTCGTGATTCATACTACAACCTATAATCGTTTTTCTAATTTTAGATGGTATTTTGTTTATAAAAAATGAAGTTGGTTTATACAATAATATAGACAGCTTATATATCCAGGTTTTATGGTGTTAGTAGCTTCTAGTCCTTGAATTTTTCTGAACTACCCCATTACTGAAAAAGTGCTTAAATTTATTTTCCTAACAAGTGCATGAACCATGTAATTATTTTAAAGAGAAAAGAGCACAATAATATATATATTTTTTATTTTGTATGTGAACTACGAATATTATACTGCTTTTTTGTTTTGTGTTTTTGTAGAAAAACATTATTAAGAAACAATGTGTAAGATTTTTTTTAATATAAAACCTGTTTTGAAAGTTAGTTATTTTATGTAATTGGCATAACTTCAGTGTACGATAGTTGATGATATTTTTTTTATTTGTTTCTTTATCTTAGTGAGTTGTATAAGAGAAGGTTTAAGGTAGAATTTGTAGCAACTTGTCCGTTCTATCCTTTATTCAGTAGAAATATGGCATTTTTAAGGCCTATAAACACAGATAATTATTTATTGCTATTATAATCAGTTTTTTTAGGTACTGCAAATCAACATTTTGCAAATATTTTTTTTTAAAAATACTGCCCCTTAAAGTATTATTTACTGTACCCCCCCCCCCCCCCCCCACACACACACACACTAAAAGATTTCTGTCCCATCGCTCTTTCAGCTTTTTCCATATTTTTGTGTTCTCATGCCTGAACATTGGCCAAAAGTACTGATGCTAGATAATGCATATATATATGTAAGATACAAGAAACAATCAAGTACTTGAATTTCTATCGTAATTAACTTTCGCGAAAGACATCATCGGAGAGGGAAGAATCGTGGGGTTGGCGAACGGGTTGTGGCAGTCCTAAAGTTTTGAGGTCTGTTCCTCCTAATGACTTAACGTTGTCCTCAAGAATGATTAATGCCTTGTTGAAGATATCATCATTGTATTTGAGCTCCATGTTTTGGTGTTGAATGCAGGCTTGATGTAATAAATCCTCCGATAATTGCTCCCTATGGTTAAGCCACAGTTGGTGAGGAGTCGACATGGAACATATCTGAAGCATAACAGCAAACAAATCACGCATCATCTTAGGCGATCTAGATGCTGATGCTTCCGCCAATGTGGTGTTCCAATGCTGGTTATCTTCCAGTAGCTCTCGAAGTTGGCAAGCCTCTTTGTACGTCTCACATATATTTTCACCAAACGTTTTCAAATGCCGAAATGATGTGGGTCCTCGAACTTCATGCAAAAGTAATCTTAGGTGGAAGCACTCCGAGTTGTTAGGATGCACAGTGTACACTCGTCCAAGTGCATCGCTGGACTTGATGCCTACTTGATTTTCAACGTTGTTTCCTATTTTACTCCGATTCCACTTCTTGGTACTGTTGTTCCATGTATAATATTTGGGCACTTGATGGTACAGCAAAGTGCAGGCAAAGTCGTCTTCAGTGCAAAGGGTAAAAAAAGCTGTTAGCGTAGTTGGCTGAGGTATTTGGGCCTTTTCTGCTGCATTAGCCGATGTAAAGTAAACCCTCTTTCCTTTCTCGAGATGTACAACTGTAGGGTGACGCTCATGAATAGGAAAGTTCAGTAATCTCCATACTGCTTCATTACTACTTATATATCTACCCATTTGATAATTGTGAACTTAATTACGAGAATTACTTCCAGCACTTACATCAAAAACAGCCATATCTGACCCTTTATTAACATATTTACAAATATATTTTATCGAATTTACCGAATTGCAAAACTCAACGTTGATATGGGCTTTGAAAATATGTGACAGCAGCGGACAATAAGGGACTATCCATCTATTGTCGACAAACATTTCAGATCTTCTGACGGGGACAGTTGCAGTAAATCCACCATCTTCTGGGCTTCTTCTGCAATAAAGTAGATAGCCTCTAGATCTTGTCCTGTCTGTGTTTCCTTAAAAAGCCTTGTGGATATTGCTTCGTGCATTTTCCATTCTTCATGCAAGGTGACTTGGAGTTCATGCTTCCGCAGGGTCCATGTAGGGTAACAAGTACAGTGATTGGCCCCCATAAGCAGGTCAGACTGGATTTAAATTCATTTCTGGGAAATTTATCGGTCGATTAATCTGAAAATTAGCTATTGCAGCGACTGAATAATATGTCTTCGGAAACCAAATTCAATTTGTTAAAATATTGCACAGATTTTGGTAGAGGGTGCAGTGTTTTCATTTTTTCAAAAATTATAGTTATTGGCCCCTAAAAATAGTGATTGGCCTCCATTGAACCACAGTGATTGGCCCGGGCCAATCACTGTGGGGACAATAACTAATAGTATACTATTTTCTTCGAATTCTGATTGGCTATCGCATAGGCCTAGCCTTTTTGGCTTTTTTCAAACCACTTGTTCGATTTTGATTCTTCAGCTTTTTCATCTCCTCTGCTTTTTCGATCTTCAGTTTCCTCTGTTCTTCCCTTTTCTTTCGCTTTTCATTAAATTCTTCTTTTTTCTTTTTCTTGATTTCTTGGTCTTCTTCGAATTGCTTTTGCCATTTTGAAGAACTCACGACATAGGCACGCGCTTGATTGGTTTTCCCTTTCTTTTAGGCATAGTTGGCCATTGTAAAATGTGTCTCATTCGCGATGATGATTCATTCATATTTTCATCCGCCTCTTTTTGACCCGGTGACGATTGGGCAGGGATGTCTTTCACTCCCGAAGATGATTCATTCATATTTTCATCCTCCTCTTTTTGACCTGGTGACAATTGGGCAGGTGATTGGAAGAGATCATCAAGGTTAACATTTTCGCAAGTAACTGACTCTTGGTCACGCATCACTTCGTCGATTTGCTCCTCCGAAAACTCTGGAAGTAAGTGCTGTACTGCTGGTTGTGCACATAACTTTTCAGAAATTTGTTGCAAGATTTTTTCAGCCGCATTTTTCGCATCTTTTGACAGAATATCCAGATGAGGGCTCATAATTTGGAGGAACTCGTTTCTCGATAGGTACTCTTCTTGTTTTGGAGTACTATTTAAAGAACTACCCGAGGTTGTGCCTAAGCACTTTGAGAAATTCATAGATGAACTATCGAAGGGATAGAGACCACATGCCTTAAATGACATGACGGCGGTAACAGGATAAATTTGGTTCGTTGCTCTTCTTAAAATTGAAGCAAAAACAACTTTGGTGATTAATTCACCGGGATTCTCTCGATACCATGAAAGTGTTTCGCGTTGCCATGCTGCTTTCAGGGGACGGAATATGCCAACGTCGCACGGTTGGAGTAACCTCATTGCGTTAGGGTACAGAACCACTAATATAATGCTTAGATCCACGCACAGCTTTGAGAGATGATAAGTCAGGTGAGTTTTATGACCGTCCACAAACAGGATAACCGGTTTTTGTATTTTTTTATCAAGAAGCTGTTAAATATTTTTCCTATGTATTCGTAAAACACCTCACTTGTCATCCATCCGTTTTCAGAATGGCCGATGCCCCAATCTTCGTCGCCTGCTGCATCAGCAACAGACTTACTTATTTCTGCAGGGATGCGGGTGTACGTATACACTATGAGTGGTGGCACCACCACTCCACTTGCCGATAAACAGTAGAGTAAAGTCATGTTGGCTTTTGCAGGGCCCTTGTTTACCTCGTAGATAAAACGGTCTCTCTTTGCTTCGATGACTTTCCCGTTATTGGGATTTAAAGCAAACCCCGTTTTGTCGCAATTGAATATCCTTGAAGGGTCTTCAAGTATTTGAAACACATTTTCTTCTTTTAATGAGTTGGTCACGTCTTTGAACCATTTCTTAATGTTATCTTTGAAACACAGGAACTTGCCCGCGTAACTTCTTCAGCCACCCGTATGGACAACTGAGGGTGCCGGCATTGTACCACCCTTGCACAAAAGCATTGTACCACCCTTGTCCGGGTTTGTTGTCTACAAAGGGGTTTGGTCTTTTCGACATATCGATCATCTCTTTAACGCTGAGCTTTAAGTATTCAGCGCGCCGGGGCTGGCCTTTTTTTTTGACAGTCTATAAGCCACTTCACTAGTAATCTTTCTTCATCTTCTAGAAGTACAGGGGCTGGCCCTAGAGAAGTTTTTTTTAATTTCTTTGAGAGCCGAAATTGTATAGTTGATTTAGGAACTCCGAATTCTATTGCGGCACGTTTCTTGGACATTCCACTTGCAACTGCGTCCAGTGCTTTTGTTAAATCGTCTTTCGTATATGGATTTTTGCATTTTTTAGGCATTTTCACTGAAAATAAAGTTATTTTTGTTAGTTAGTCATTGGCACCATAGCTACTGACTCGTCCAGTAATTGGCCCGTACAGCTATTGGCTCCCAGGCCAATAGCTGGAAAGAAATTTCCTGTGGCTAATATGATTATACCAGGGCATTTCTACAACAAAACATAACTGAAAAAAATTAATAATGCTAAAAACTTTAAAATACAGTGATTGCCACCCGGGGCCAATCACTGAATGCCCATGCTGTGTTGGAAACAGTTATTGGCCCTACCCTAAAAATGTAAACAATGGGCCGGGTAGTTAATTCACAAGCAATTACTTATAAAACAAGCCTTAGTAACGTTATTTTATAATGCTTACCTGTCCTCGGTTGATTTTACTTTGATTGACGAATAAAACAATATCAGCTTCTTCTTAAATTTTCCATTATAGGCTCATAAAGCACCGTTGACATTGAGACATATTTCTTTAGCGGCCATATTGCTTTTCTGATTGTTGGTGCACTGTTGCCAACATGACAAACGTTAAAAACCTTTGTCACACCTATTTTGGGCTTTAACATCTTATTATTTTCAATAATGAATGAGGGGGCCAATCACTGTACTCATTACCCTACCATCTGTGTCGTCACAATACTAAACAGGTTAGGGTCTTCAACTGAATCTGGGATCTCTGCTTTTATGAAGTCATCCACTATATGTACATGTATGGTGTCTTGAAGCCATAATAGAATGTGTGCATGAGGAAGACCTTGTTTCTGCCACTCTATCGTGTACATGAAACACCTAACATTTCCAAAAATCTTCGCCTTGGTAATTAAACTCATGAGTGGCTTGTGTTTTTGATGGGAAAACTCTTGCTAACAAATCGGAAAGAAACTAATTAGAAACTAATTATATTAATTAAAAAATAATTATCAAATATGAAAAAAATAAGCCTCAGGTGCACACGTAAATATTGAAGGGAATCTATATTAAAAATTTCGAATTTTTCGGGGCAGTGTAAGTAGGTCTTTCACGATCCACAGACTTTTTCTTTTATTATTATAGATTAAATACAGTTTAGCTAATTTAAAAAAATCAGTTTTCCACTCCCTGCCATACTTTAATTTTATGGTGAAAAAACACTTTTCTTAAGTTTGTTCATTTTTCAGCTAACAGAGGAGAGAGAAAAAACAGCCGAACTGCAACCTCCTTTCGAAATGAGACTTCTTTTAGAGGGTCAAGGGGTCGAGGATACAGAAGAGGGACCTACAACCATTCCAACATGCAAGACTCAAGGAAACAACAATTTAACTTTTCCCAGGACCGCAGCGACCTCGATATGAATCAGTTCAAGCGATCAGGGAAGTATGAAAATAATTTCATGAGAGGGTCGATGAGGAGAGGTAGAGCTATGCATGATGTCCCTTTTCTTCCCCATTACCGACAAGTTAGGGTGGCAAGATGGGTTAAATCCGTTAACGATGAGTGTTTTCAGAGTGATTTTTCAAAAACTGACAGAGCAGGGTACCAAAATAAACCTTGGAATCGCGAAGAAGAATATTTAGTAACTGAGCTTAAGATGTCCGATTCTGATAAGATTCCAAAATCCAACTGGAAAGCCAAATATAATTCAAAAAAGCAGATACCTGAAAGCTACTCTGCAACATATGAAAACAAAGATTTCAAGAAACAGGGCGAGAGAAATGCCAATAGTTGGAGAAAACCCAACATTCCAGGAAAAGCTGAGTTTATAGCCAATTTATCTAAAGTTGAAGATGACCCACCTGAATTTGAAATCAGTGAAGATATGATAGTGAAAATTGAAGGCCACACTCTAAAAAGAATATATTCAAATAACGAAGCTGTTGAAGAAAATTTGTACAAGCCGGTAAATGTGGCAAAAGATGAAGGCAGTTCAGCAAATGAAGATTGTATAGTATATTCAGATTATTACAAATTGAGTGAAGATGCAACAGAAGAATATAACAAACTGGAAAGTGTGTCAAAAGATGAATGGGGATCATCAAATGAAGATTGTGTAGTATATTCAGACTATTACAAATTGAGTGAAGATGAACCCTTTCCAGAAAATGAAGATAATCAGCAAGGTAATAATTCTGAGAGTGACCAGTGGGAAAAATCAGGCAGATGGGGAGATTGTAAATATGATGAGGATGTGCCTGTTGATCACAATTCATCTGAATAACTTTGATCATGGTTCTTCTTACTTTATTTGTAAAGGGGTTGGCATAATACCCGTATTGAAGCATTTTCTGTACATTATTTCTGTATCTCATTTTTTCAAATAAAGAGTTTTATTTGTTCACTTAGTCATAGTTTAGTTTGCTCTAAAAATATGAATAATTGAGTATATCTTGGAAGTAAAATGTGATAAGATTGACACTAAATGTTGTTAGATCACTTAGGGCGACCCGGGGTAATTATTGGACATGGAAAATCAGGGTAATTATTGGACAGGGCCCAACAACCATAATGCATTATAATTTATTGCGTCTAACCACAATTTGTTAATTGCACATCCAGCACTGCTCTGATTAATTATTGGGATTAGATAAGTACT
The DNA here is from genome assembly GCA_019343175.1 of Oedothorax gibbosus. Lineage (NCBI taxonomy): Eukaryota > Metazoa > Arthropoda > Arachnida > Araneae > Linyphiidae > Oedothorax > Oedothorax gibbosus. The sequence continues at coordinate 478,141 of JAFNEN010000622.1, read as the reverse complement.
TTTTCTCAAATATATTACCTAAAGCGCATGACAAAAAATAGTTTAAACAGTTATTCAATCGATGCCAAATCGTGTATAATTTTATTTTTTTTACATGATCTTGAATTTTGTAATGGCTAGTCTTGGATATGTTTATGAAGGTAGTTTGTGTTGAAAAACACCATTGTAGGATGAATAGTAACATTATATGACATGCATGTTTAGTTATGGTTTAATTATTAGAAATGCTATGGAGTAAGGTAGACATCATTGTAGTGCTTAAATTTACTTGGTATAGTTTGTGTGAGTAAAAAACACCATCTACGCAATGTTTGAACTTGGAAAAAAAAAAGAAATATAAATATTTGGCAATTTTTACTAGATTTCACTGTTATACATTTTTATAGAAGCCCTGTGGTGCTAAATAATTGTCAAATATACAATACTATACTAAACACTATATCACACAATTTACCCCTTGTAGCTAGTCTAAATACTGCGCAGAACTAATTGAAAACTACTGCCCAATAATTATCTGAATTGGCAGGGTACTTTTTGGACATGTTTATTATTTTTTTAAACTTCTATAGAGGAAATAATCAATTTCAACAATGGTACACAACAGATATATCTAATAGTCATAACGAAAAAAATTACTGATTAGAAAATTGCATAAATGTGGGAGCTTTGGTAAAAGTTAGATTTTTGTCCAATAATTACCCCATGTCACCCTATAGTCAGTACTTTTAGTCAAACATTTTGAGTTACAAAATTTCACTGAAAAGGTTTGGTTGACAAAAGTGGTGGTAGTAAGGATCGGGAAAGTAAAATAATAAAAAAAATAATATGAATCATAAAGAAATAATAAATTTTATTTAAATTAATAGTGAAAATTACCAAAAGAATCTGTCTCAAAAATATGGAGAAAATCAATTTACTGCAGGTTTAAATAGCCGAATTTTAAATTTTTTATGTTTGAATTGTATTTTTAATATGATAAATTAAAAAACACGATATCCGATGAATTAAAAAGATTTAGTAACAAACTTGGTTCAATTTATATCAAACAGCCAATATAGCCACATGTACTCTTTTACGGTGAAATATTACTGCCCCTATTTGTTTTTATACAATTTAACATCTCTAAATCCCAACCCAATGCCTAGCAGTCTATTACCTTAAAATTTCGACACGAATTCGTGGATTTGGAGACAAGCATTGACCGATTTTCTTGATAAAACGTACAGTCTTTCCCATATAAAATAACAAAATGGCAACATATCGTTCTTTTTTGCACTTTAGTACAATGCAAATATAGTCTCTTCAAAACCGAAAAAAAGTGTTTTGACAACGTTAATTCCCTCCACACCATTATAAACATTATACCTTGATGCTAGAGTTTTCGTGGGAAAAACCTTTTTTCCAAAAGCTTATTTTTTAATATATTCGGGTACACTGAACATATTTAAATAACACTAAAGAGACCTGGTTAAATTTTAACCAGTTCAAAGAAACCATTTTTTTTCTTAACTGCGGTATAAAGACGGAACTTTTGTAATGGTGTGCAGGGAATTAATGTTGAAAGAACAGACTTTCTTGGCGTTTTTGAAGAGGCTATCTCTGCATCGTACTAAAGTGGAAAAAAAGAACAATTTGTTGCTACTTTATTATTTTATAGGGGAAAGACTGCACGTTTCATCAAGATATAATCGGTCAATGCATGTCTCCAAATCAACGAATTCATTTCAAAACGTCATGGGGATGGACTGGTAATAGACATTGGGTTAGGATTTAGAAATGTTAACTTGTAAATTCGAAGCAAATAGGCAGTGATATTTAACCATAAAAGAGTACATGTGGCAACATTGGCCTTTTGGTATAAAATTGAACCAAGAGTGTTACTAAATCTTTTTAATTCATCGGTATTGTTTTTTTTAATTTATCACACATATCATAAATAAATACAATTCAAGCAATAAAATAGCGAAATTAGGCCATTTATTGTACATTCAATTGATTTTCTCTATATTTTTTAAAGACATTTTTTTGGTAATTTTCACTATTAATTAAATGAAAATGATTCATGATATTTTTAATTAGTTATACCTTCCTGATCCTTACTATCACAACTTCTTTCAACTGAACCTTTTCATTGAAATTTTGTGACTTAACGTTTTTTTTGTTTAAACTTTTGAAACGGACTATATAAATTGTTATTTTCTACAGTTGTTGTACAGTTCCTTATTTTGATGCGAAAATTGGTTAACATTAAAATATTTAAATTATTTTTATGTGAATCAAATCATCCAAATATCTAAAAAAAAAGCCACTACAAACTATTTGAGCATCTTGGCTCGTACTAGGATAGCTATTTTAACTTTTTTTGCATTTTAGTTAGTAAAATTCTTTTTTATTATTTTTTTTATTTCTAGAAATATCCTAATACTTACAAAGTTTTATGTACTTTTCATTCTCTAGGTACACAATAAATATAATTTACCTTTCAGTTATTAATTTAGTTTAACTATTGTTGGTGTTTCTGTTATCAGTTTGTAAGTAAAGCTTTAAAAATAAATCTGAAAACTCAAATAACAATTGTTATATGATTTTTAAGGTATTCATAAAAGCACCAATTAAACTGATGATAGTGCATTGCAAAAAAAAGTGACACTAGAATTAGCCACATAGTCTCATTTGGTGATCCTTATGAAACTTTACATTTTAACTACATTTGGACCTCACAGTCTAACTTCAATAAGTTGTATTTTTTAAAAGAAAATGTATTATATAAATTATGCATGTATTAAAGAATGTTTGTATGTATATATAGTATATAAGAGAGTAAAAATTAACATTTTGAACATTTATTAGAACATAAAATATACAGATATAAATTATATATTTACAAGGAACATTGTTTCACATTCCCATCAACAAGATAGTCATGACCATACAAAGCATACTTTCTGAATCTCTTATTCAAAAGCTCAAATTTAAGTGCAATCCAAAGTATGCACACTTGTATGAATTTCAAATAAAGCATCACCAACAACAACCTTTGACTTACAGTCAATATCACTGCATATTCTGTTTTAGAAGTTAAATTTCTATCTATACTATAGGAACAAGCATAGCATGCATTCTTTTAACCAAGAAATGATGCAGTAGACATTCTTTGTCATTTTATATATACATTGAAAAATTCTTCAGTTTCAATTGTTATTTTATCACCTTGATTTTAAACTATTTGGAAATTTTGAATATCTTTAACAATTTTTGCATCACATTTTGTTACAGAATCTTGTGATGGAGCTGTTTTTGTAAATTTTTTGGCAACCTGATCTTGCAGTAGCTGGCGAAATGCATTTGATTTTTCTGTAAAAGAAAGTTATTATCACTATATATCACTTTAAAATATGACTTATCATACACTTATCAACAATAATTTCCCTCAAAAATTTGTAAAACACTAATAATTTTGAGACATCACTTTTATTCAATTTATTATCTATGATTCTGTCTTTCAACGTGTTTGCACTAAATAGTAACTGTGTCAATAGTTTTATTTTAGTTGGTGTTTTGTTTTGAGTACTTTTTGAATGGTGGTTTTGTTTTCGAAGTTTCGGGTTCGTTATTTTTCCTGCTTTTTATTTTCTTTGTTTTTACTATTATTATTTGTTTTTTGTAATTATTGATTTATTTTTGTTTTGGATATTCCACAGGAAACGTTTTAGGTTTTTGCTCCTTTATGAAATGATCTTTTCCACCATTTTGTTTCTCTCCAATTTTTTTCAACCAAAATGAAACATCAATAAAAAAATATGCTTATTTTGTAATCGCAAAGTGGGCAACCCTACCACAAAATGAACAGGGACCTTTCCTCACTTCGTAAACCTCCTAATATTTCCCCTCCTTGGATTAGAAGTTTCAATTCAGTAAAACGACTAGCTAAAATAGATGCATATTCTGCAAATTTATGAATTTGAGATCATGGCTTATGTATGACTTGACTTGAGTGGGGCGGCCCGTCAGGGCCAAGCATCGCGACCACTGGTCTATTGTACTAAATGGCTTATGTATAAATTGAGCAATATTATTTGAAGTATAATCATATAAAAAAAATGTCTTGAACATACAGATAAAAACCAAACTAAAGATGTTATCAGTACATTAACTGCTAGAACAGATTTTTTTTAATGTTTATATCTCCTAAAATATTCTAGAAAAAAAAATGTTCAAGAAAAATGTTAGTTCTCTTACAGTAACTTTGTGTGTGTTTAATACTTCCTTAAAAGTAATAATCTTCAAATGGATTTTTAATATCAGGGTGGTTAGAAACATGTTTTTACTTTGATTGGGACTTCTGCGTACTGCCAATGACGTTATTTATGCACAAAAGTATGTGTTGTAGTGTATGTTACAAATCCTTAAAACCTAATTACTACTTGTTTCAAAATATTTTTTAAGAAAAGTAAAAAAAAAAAAAAATCAAAACAGTTCATGTAAAAATAATTTTGGACCCAAGTAGTTGAAACCTCACTCAAGTAACCATCTCTAAATTTAAATAAAGAAAGTCAGTTTTTAATTTGTGACAAAATAAAATCTGAAATATTATTGGGAAGCTGTAGAATGATATTTTCTCAGTGGAAGTTTGTATTTGTGTAAGAACAAAGGTAATAGGGGCGTCCATAAGTTAAGTAAGTCAATTTTCCCCCCTTCTTCCTCCTGGTGCAATTCAGCTCGATTCGACCTCCCCTAATCTCAGGTAAAAAATTTATAAATTCATATGTGTACATTACATGCGATTTGACGAGAACCCCCTGTCGACATTATAGTCGGCGAAATTCACCTCGACCCCCTACACGCTAAACACCTCACATAATTTATGGATACTCCCTTATTTCTAAAACCTATTATTAAACTCACCAAGCATCAAGGAAACTTGATTAGAATACTTGTCTTGATAATTTTTTATTTGTCCTTTCATTCTTCCATAGATAAAAATGACAATTATTATCAAGGATAAGAAACTGATGATCCAATAGTATATGACTGTTCGAACTTCAACTTTATCTAAAATGTTAAAATTACAATTAAAACAATTATTACCAATGTCTCTCAATATACATTAGGTTTACGTAATCACACATAAGGTTTACATAATAAAATTTTTTTAATATATACAAAATGTCCATAATGTATAAATATACTTAGATATTTCAGTAGAGCAGACTAATGTGTGGAATTACTATTCAATTGGTAAAAAGGCTAATTGACACATGGGGAAGAGAAACCCAATGAAAAATTTAGTTATAAAAAATTCTCTATGGTTAGACACTCTCTATGGGAAGTTGTGTTTCCAAGCTTAAATCACCAAACAAGTAAATAATAGACATCATTGTAATTTTTTCTATTCTTCTAGTAATATTGGATTTTATTTCTGGAATGGAAAAATAAAAATCGGAAATTTAAACTTTGGCAGAATTTTTTTTTTTTTTTTTTTAAAGTTTTTAATTTGTTTTCGCATGTCGTCAATAGCTGCTGTATAAAATGAATAGTAATTTTGCCCATCAATTAGCTCTACATAAAGCTTCAAATACCGTCAGTTTAATTATGGAGACTCTGTATGGGAACATAACTAAGCCTACACAAATGCCATTCTAAACCAATATAAATTTTACATGAAAATTTTACTGTTTATTAAAATTAAAACTACTATTTATGTAAGCGTTAGAAACATTACGAGTTTGATTTTTAAAAAAAAATATTATCAAATCAAACTTTTTAAGAAACATTTCTTTTTAGTTTTGAAAAGTCATTTTGAAAATAAAAATAGTTTTTCAAAATTAAAAAAAAAACGGGATATCAAGTGTCAGTATTTGAATTAAGACTCGATACCTTTCCAAATTCAAGAAGAAAAAAAAACTTTTAAAAATATTTTTAAAAGTTTTACTGTATTTTTCTTCAAAATTTCATTTTAAAAAAGTAAAACTACAATTTTAAAAGTGGGAAAGGCTTTCACAATTTAAGGAAGCCAGGATTACTTTCCAATGCAGACTTGATCCCGCAAACAGATGCATTTAATTTAAATGATAAAAGTTAAAAATTAGAAATACAATTTATTGTGGCCTTATATATAAAGAGCGAGTAATAAAAAAACTTCACATGAATAGAATGATGATTTATATGGCTAAAATTAATATTTGTTAATTAATTTTTTCTTCATTTAAGTAACATTTGTTTAAACAGTAAGGAATGTTAGTTTACGGAATCAAAAAAATGAAAACATAAGGAATTTTGTTATATTTAACAAATATTAATTAACATAAACTAGAAGTTTCAGAAGAAGTTTTCCCTACTAAAACAGATATTCCTTTATGACCAGATAAATAAAGTTTACCAGTTATATTAAAAATGGATCACCCTATTCGTGTTATGAATTTCAGAAATTTAGCTGCATATTTTATATGGTTTTATATCTAGAGCTAGGGATCGAGTCTCATGCATGATAAAGTGCCCATAATAAAAAAAACATGCTGCTAGATGAACCATTTGATTGCTAAATCCGCCATAAATCCCATATGGAAATAGAGGGGCTAACTTTCTTTTAAATTGAAACCTGAAAATCAACTTTTACAGATAATAGAGTTAGAGTAAATGGTTCTAGGAAACAGATGTTTACAAAAATCTTTGAAATATTTTGTATTTACCTTTCTTACACAAATCATCAGTGGACTTGGAAACTTTTGAATTTAAAACAGGTACTTTTGTATTAATGACTAGTGCTTGACTAGAATCGCCAAAAATTATGCCTGCAGATTTGTATCTATCCACCTATTACAAAAGGGAATATTAAAGATATAATATTAAAAAAAATATTAAGAAATGGAAAATAAAAATGAAGAAAATGACACACACAATGCAAAGAAGAACCTAAAATACATATTAAACTCATGCATTAATTTATTTTTTTTAAAAAAGTTATTAATTGTACGATATCAAATATTTAGCTGAAAACCAAAAATTGGTACAGTAACCCCTTGTTATACTGCGCTTCGTGGGAGACCAATATAAAAGTGCAATATAACCAAATACGCTATGTAACGAGCGACTTAAAAAATTTGTCACTTTAGATATATTCATGCTCTCTGCAAATATTTCTAGCTTAGGTATAGAATGGTATATAAAATTATATTTTGAAATTATGATGAAAAAAATTAAAAAACAATACTTTTATTATTTACTGTAACAAAGCATGCACATTATTGCACATTTTATGAATACATTTTTTACGTACTTCTTGTGTTCTATTAAAGTAACCATTTAAAATAAGCTGTTCTGATTTTTCTACAGAAATTTGTTTTCCAGAAAACATCAAAGTATAAAATTTTGAAGTTGAAAAGCTGATTTTTAGAAAATTAAAATATTGAAAAAATCATTTGTAAGACATGGTTTGATTGCGAGATATCAAAATGTGTGATATAGAGGGGGCTACTGTATCTAGAATTAATAGAGGCTAATCAACCAGGTGTGGGGACCAACACCCGCTGCGTTACAAGATAATAGTATTATAAAACAATAATTTTTACTACATTTTTGCTCGATTCAGCAAGATTTCTTACCGTTACTAAATGTATGGAGTCTGGCCACAAAGTTATAACAGCCATATTTTTTGTTGTCAGCAAATGTCCTGTAATCATTGTGTTGTCAACTACATTCCAAGACACTTCATACTCGAGTGGTCCCATTTCATCTGGTAATTCAGGCCATGTAATTGTAGCTAGAATTCCTGTAGAAGTTTCGTCCCGTTCCAAGGATACTAGTTGAGGACTCCAGTTGTTGTCTTTTATAAAAGCAGCATGTTTAGTTCCCAAGACCAAACTACTTACAAATGTTGTTTCAGAATAAGAAAGTTGGTTTGTGGCATTTGCTGCAATCACACGAATAGTGGTTTCCCGACCAACTAAATTAGCTTTCACATGAATAACATTCAAAGTTGTCTAGAATGGAACAAAACACAAAAATTAATAAAGTCTTAAGTTTAAGTTTGCAATGTAGAATACAGTAATTGTGTCATTAAACAATATATAGTTTGATTTAGCAAATATTCAAAAAATAATAAATGAATAAAAATTCAGTATAGAATGTTGATAACATTTGAATTAATAGTTTTAAAAAATCAATGAAAAAAAGTGAACTACAATAAATGTGGATACTTTTTAATATCAAATTATGCCTTAAATATTTTGATTACTGCTAGACTTATGATAGCAACCTAAATTTTGAACGCCCAAAATCCGTATTCAAGCATTTAACGTGCTTCAGGATCACATCTCTTTTCCTAGAACTTATTATGTTTTAGATAATTTTTAAACCTTTTGTTTATTTTTTATTGTTTAATATTTTTATTACTTTAATTATTTAATTGATGATAGATCATTTGCTTTTTTATTTATGTCATAGCTTATACACATTTATTGGGTTATTTACTATTGCATGTAACAAAATACATTTTTTAACTTCATTTGGTAGCTGAATTAAATTAGTTTATTTATAAATCGAGTTAAACAAATTGTTCATTTTACTTATATTTTTACCTGTGCTACTTGATGCCATTCTTGGGTTGAGTCTTGAAACATAACAGTGTAAAGAACTGTTCCTTCATTATCTAGCGGAAGCCATTTCAGCATCACACGCGATGTGCTTAGATCATATACAGAATTTATAGTAATTGGTGTGAATTCTGTTTCATCTAAAAACAAAAAAAGTTTAGTTTTAATTCATATAGATTGATAAAATATCTAAATTGTAATTTGGTGTTTGTGCAATTTCGAAATATAATTGTATTTCTTTGCAAAAAATGATAATAGTGAGGCATTTTATTTTTGAAATTCATATTACTGATACAAATTGTAATATGACTAAGTAAAATTCACATTCTGTGACATAAAAGAAAATGTAAAGAAAAAAGGACAGACAAGAATATTCCCTCTCAATAAATTTCACTAAGGTTAAGAGGTATTCATTTTACATTTAATTAGTAATTCATACATATACATAATGGTTTTGGTTTTGATTACTTACTTAGAAAGCTTCTGTATGACAAAGATTGGCAAGCTGTTTTGCATCCGGGAAACTAAAAGAGATTAGTTTAAATAAATTTATGATTTACTGAACTCATTTGTTTGGATTTTCCCCCATATACTTTATGACTCAGTACCAAATAAAGTGCTAAAAGGGATTTTTTTGCTACACATCTACCTGATTTGAATGATTTTTTTAAGTCACAATTTTATTAAAATTAAGTTTTTGTTATGTAAAATCAATTCGAAGGTAAACATGCATTCCTAAGAAGAAAACTCGTACAGCTCTAGTGAGACGATAATTCAAACCTAGGAAGAAAAAACATGCAATCACAGGCCGCCAACACAAATGACAGTTCCCGTTTAAAGCGAAATATATAGAATATAAGAAAGTTCAAAATTAACTTTCCAGTTGATGATAACCATGTCTTAAAATTAAATTTTTTGGATATAATCATGCTTGGTCAACTTCAAACCAAGAAATCAATCAATTTGAAGTGAATTGTTTTTAATATTTTTTCTTTTATTTCCCCAAATTGTTCTTAAATAAATACACACTTTACAGTAACAGTTACTATAATTCAGTATAAAGTGTATTAACACTTTTGTAGGACAACTCAGCACCAAAAATAATTTTGTTTGGGTTTATTGAAATTTCCTAGTGTATCGGACCTACTGTCTAAAAATTGCCCTTTCATTTAAATTAACCTAGTTTTGGGGGAAATTTATTTATAAATAAAAGTTAAACAGAACTCATTGTGAAACTTAGTTAACAAGTAAATAGAGTTTTTACAACTAACTTAAGGGTGTCGGCTCGACACTCGACTCTGGTTCTAAAATACGACGCCCGTCGCCAATTGCCCTCGTGTAGCTCTAGTGCGACTAAGTAAAAAACTAAGTTAGTTGTTAGTTTAGTTTGAATATCGATTCAAACTAAACTAACAACTAACTTAGTTTTTTTTAGTTTTAGTTTGAATTATCGTCGCACTAGAGCTACACGAGGGCAATTGGCGACGGGCGTCGTATTTTAGAACCACAGTCAGGTGACGATCCGACACCTGAGTAGGCACCCAACGCAACCATTAAGGGCGACATCGTACGCAGCGTTGGGACTTGAGCATATTTAACGTGCACTCCCTCTATACGGGGTATTATTCGTCGGACATTTTTGGATGCATGGACCGTTTATAGGTCGGCAGTTATTTTGGCGATGCCCGGACCCGAACCTGGGACCTTTCGCATGCTAGGCGAGTGCCTAACCGACTGGGCTCCCCAGCCCCAACAACTAACTTGATAACAAACATAATAACTTATTTTTTTACCTTTTGCGTATTAAAATTAAGAACCAGCAGAAAGTTTATTCATTGCACACACACACACAAACCCAGGGATTTCATTATTCTGAAGACTTAAAACAGCAAAGCCTATTTTTACGCGAAATTTTTTAATTAGCCTCTCAAATTTTATGTATTATTTTGAGAGTATCAATTCAAATTTTATGAGTATTTTTTTATATAATTTAGGTATTAAAAGGCTGTCTATTCATCACAAGGACTCATGTCTAAACATTACTCTAACCAAAACCTTTATAAAAAGTTCGATTCGAACCACCTTTATTAAAAAAGATATATTAAAATATTTTAAAAAAAAACTATAATGTTCTTTAAAATCGATTATTAATAACACTATCCAAAAATTATTTATCTAACTCTATTAGTTATTTAATCCGCAATAAAAAGAATTACCCTCTTAAAACTTTTAGCGGCCTAAAACAGCGCTTTAATTTCATTGCTGCATTTCATTGCTGCTTATCACAGTACATGCATTTGAAGCCAGTTGTCTACAAGCAAGACTTTCGTAAAGAATCATTAGTATCGAATAAAATCTGTTATTAGAGGGCAGCAGTACAACTAATGGCAGTCGCTACAACTTTCAGGTTGAAATGCGACTTGTGGTACACAAAAATGGGCATCTAAAAAAAAATAAAGGGCCTTTTAACGAGCGAAGAATAATGCCATCATCCTGTTTAGCAGGTGCGCCTATCAATTTCCAAAGCCATTTAGTTTTCCTCGGAAAACAAAGAATTTTTACTACGAAGCTTACTGAAGAATGACAAATTTCACTTGCATGCTAACGGTGGATTTTATGTTTCTTATGATGTAATGATACTGGTTGGTGTAGTAATTTAGAGTTTAATCATAATTCACAAGATGCGCAAAAATCAGATACTTTTATTTTCTTTTTTAAAAAAGGATCCTATACTTTTATATCATCTACTTTTTAGGGGAACTTATAATTAGATAAAAATTATAATTCGCTTAAGACAATGCTATTAATGACAACATGGTCTTTCACAAATTATTAGCAGAAATAGCCCACTGTATTATTTTGCTAACTCTTATGTTTAAAATTTTTTCAAACTGTTATTAAATTTTACGAAACTTATTACGGTACGGTGACCTTCTAGTAGAGTAATAATTAAACTGTTTTAACAAGTAAAGTTAAGCACTTTAATTAACTAAACTTTTATTTACAAAAATTTTTAATACTCACGCATACGTCTGGAACTGAACACATTATTCCCCATATTTCGAAATGTTCATGCAACATTTGACAAGTCTCCCAACACTGAAAAATATATTTGTAATTTATAATATAAAACGAACAATTACAAAGGATACATATCAGAAATAAGTGCAAAAACAGAATTTTAGATGTTAAGCAGTGAAGCATTCAATGAGAAAAAATAATTTTAAAAAACACCATTAAGTTTTTTTTACACAGCAAACACTGCATAGCAAAAATATAACTCACCATCAAACAACTAGGGTTTTTCTGACAATTTTCTTCAGTTCTAATGACATGAGCATGCTAAAAGAAAAGAATAATAAATGTTAGACGTTCACTTATATTATAGCATAAATATGGAAGCCAAAGAAGCAACCTATTTTCCCCAATAACTACGTAAAACTAATCTGCCAAGAGTGGTATGTCGATACGAAGATAGTTATTAATGCATAAAGTAAAAACCACATTTTTTACATAATTTATTTAAGTATCATTTGGTTATCGAATAGATATTTTTCTTTTAAATTCCTTTTAATATTGCGCTGTATTTTAAAATTAACAATAAGTACTGTTTCTCTAAAATTTATAGAGTGAAATATTGAATCTAGAAGGAATTAATTCTTGAATTAAGGGCATTTAGTATTTACTAAAAAGTATGTTATTTAAAAAAAATGTTATTTAAAAAAATGTATTTATGATTTAGATTAGTGGGGTTGCTGCAGCAATGGGCGGTGCATTTTATTTGAAAATAGCTAAAATTTGCATGAAAAATAAGGAGCAATTAGAAAATATCGAATAAAAAAATCGCAACAAATCGCGCTTAATTTGTGTATGTTTTTCAATAAATTACATTTATTTTTAAAATATTTAAATAATATATCATTTTGACCAATAAATGGCAAGTGGACAACTGTTATACTTTTATTCTTTACACTTTATTATACATTATTGTAGAATAAAAAAAAACATTTTTATCAACAAATACCTTCTAAACTTTGTATATAGTAATAAAACAATTTATCTTACAAACCAAAAAAACATTCACTTTTAATTTCTAAAGCACGCACACTGACAAACAATTATACTTTTTAATTTCTAACGCGCACACACACACAATGACAAACAATTATGTCACTAATCGATTAGGTAATTTAAGAAATCCAAAGACTTAATAAATTACGGGGAGCCAGTTCGAGCACTTCCAATGTAGTGTGGCAATCTTCGAGTGGGGGGGGGGGGTGGGGGGGACTCTAAGCATTATTAACCTTTCTCGACCTTTTATCATTTTATCTAGGAGCCAAGCTTCTCCTTTTTCGAGAATCCCACGCTGGGGATAACAAACAGATGGTTCCGGAGGGGGGAGGCGGGATTGTGGCCCAGTCCGTAATATGGAATGTTTGTGTTCTTCTTTGGAATACTGTTCTTTAAACTGTTTAATACTGTTGCATAGTCAAGTTTCGCTAATTCGAAAACCAATTATGGGGAGCCAGCAAATTAGTTCGTCGTGTGTAATTCGACTTAGTTTTAAGAGGGTAATTCTTTTTACGGTGGATTAACTAATTAATAGTGTTGGAGGAATAACTTTTAGATAATGTTATTAATAATTGAATTTAAAGAACACTGTTGTGTTTATTTTAGTTTAATATATATATTTTTTAATAAAGGCGTTTCTAATATAAAACTTTTTATAAAGGATTTGGTAGGAGTAATGTTTAGACGTGAGTCCTTGGCTTGATGAAGACAAACTTTTAATACTTAAATTATTAAAATATTTATAAATCTTTGAATTGGTACTCGAATTCCTAACTACGACAGGAGGGGAAAACCGGTATAGTTCGAACTAACAGTGATTCGGATCATCCGCGTTCGGATTAATGCAATTCGACTGTAAATTTTTAATTTGAATGCTATTCGTGTCAAAAACAAGTATAGATGAATTTTGTAGAATGTAGTTTTTTTTAAATATTTAAATTTTGGTTTCAAATATCAATTTTTTTGTTTTGTTCAATTAAAACTCACTTGGAAAATTAATTTTAAACAATTTATTTACTATGGAAATTTTAAATAGAATAACATTCGAACCTAAAATATTTCTTAAATAATTTGCATGAATTGAATGACAAATTGAATGTTTAATTTTAAAACCAAAGGGAGGGTCTAAAAAGTGTGATGTGCGATACATTTTCGGGCAAACCCAAAATTGAAAAAAAAAACTATTATTAGTATGCTTAATTTAGTAAGAGCATGTATATAGTGAACTCTACTGAATTCACTGGAATTAAAAAGGGGTATTAAGAAGCTAAGCATTACATGTCACTTTTCCCCCATTTAAATGAAATCAATAAGCCAATAGGTACAACATTCTTTAGTCATATGACAGTTATCTGTATTGTTAAACATTTAATTCAAATGATGCCATTTATTACCATTATTCACTTTCTTTTAAAATCTTTCAATTGCAAACAATAGACAAACAACTAATTCGATCAAAGGCAAAAATTTAATTCTTAAGAGCAGGTGAGACAAAACATGTTATTCTTCCCATGCCGTAATCAACCGTAATCTTGATGGGGGGGGGGGGGGGTAATCTTCTTCGAGTAGAACTCTGGTAATTTAAGAAAGCCCACATTCGCGAATAAATTAGCCGGCAGATACTATCATTCGGGCTTGTCAGCGTGTTTGAACATCTAATGAGCGTTTGGATACTAAGAAACGAAATAAGAAGGCTGTAAAAGATACTGAAACGTTTATCTGCCCTCACGGCGTTTCATTATCTAACTCAAATTGACACATGAGTATCACGAGTAGAACTCGTCAAATTGATGAGAACGGATGGACATTTTTTCGCAACGCTATACAAATTTCTGTGACATTTTATAACAAGGTAAGCAATAATGAAGAGGAATTTATTTTAGCGTATTTGTTTTTAATAAGCTATTCATCACTTTTTATTTTCTTTTGCAATATATGCGAATTTATTAGAAATATGCATCAAGTAATGTTTTTTTTTAAAAATTCGGTGAATCAATATAAATACAAGCATAAACAAAAACGTCACCAATAGCTAATTGAATGAAGGTAATTTATTTTATCATTAATCAACCAATAAATTAAAAAAAAAACCCGAAACACTTGATTGACTTAAACAGTTTCGTTCAATTAACTCAAGGATTAATTAACCAAACGATAGCATCACTCACACTTGTCAGTGTAAATGTGTTTAAACTTCTAATTATCGTACCGATACTAGGAAACGAAATAAACAACTAAAATGGTATTGGAAGCTCGAAAAAATGCATTAAACTGCTAAAGATATACTAGACAACAATAAATAAAATAAATTTTTTAAAGATATACTGGGTACTAGTACCCAGGGAAAACAAACTGTTAAAAGATACTGGATACTCAAAACAAAATAAACTGTTAAATGATACCGGATAAGTACCCAGAAACAAAACGAAATGCTAAATGATAGTATATAAGCACCCAAAAACGAAATTACTGTAAAAAGATACTTTATACTCAAAATAAACTGCTAAAAGATACTGTATACTCAAAATAAACTGCTAAAAGATACTGGATACTCGAAACAAAAGTAAATGCCTACAAAGATACTGTGTACCCAGAAACAAAATAAACTGCTAAAAATATACTGGATATTAACTTTTGGATACTAAAAAATAATAAAGAGCTCAAAAAGAATTGATTTAATTACTTGACTCTAATTGACACTCGAGAGAGCGGAACTCGTCAAATGCTTGAGAGTGATGAGAGTTTTCTGAGAAGTATACATCGGGTTTTGCTACGCTTCTGTGGCTTGTTGACATAAGATAACATAAAAGACATAAATAAACTCAATTTATTGCGTGATATAATCTTTCTTTGAAGTATTTACTGCCTATTTATCTGTTGTCACTCTTTTTTTTAAAGGTTAGTCAAAATATATAGAAATAAAGAATTGTATTATTAAATAAACTTTATTTCAGCGAATTGCTTGGTTTGGGGTTTTGTTGAAATAACGTCATACAAGAGCTACACAAGGTTTAGTATTGTCTTTAGATTTTAATAATATTCATAAATTTAATGTCAATCAAATTATTTTAAATGGATGTTAAATTATTTATGTTTTTTAATGTTTTAATCCTTACTTTGATGTGTTGATTAATGTTATGTTGGTGATGTAGTAGCCAAATAGTTAATGCATACTATTAACTCAAAAACCGGCATAAAATAAATCAGGTACATTTATTAATCTTATTAGACATATACTATTTATTAACTTAATACTTTTTGAATACAAAATAATTAGCTAACTTATTGTCAAAAATAATATATTTTCGATAACTTTTTAATTTATTTCTAAATTAAAACATAGAATTATAATTTTTTTTTGTAATAAGTGGTTAATTTAGTCTTTGGAAATTATTTTGATAGAACATTGGATTAATATAAATAGGTGTTTTGGCTTCTTTAAAAATCAAGAAAGGGAAAGCTACAAGTATTTACTGTCAAGTAAGAATTACAGAACTTTCAATTTTATTTTAAATTCTAAAAGTCGGCGGGATTCATGTTAATCTTTAACAAGTTAGTAATCTACGCACATGTGAAACTGTGCAAACAAGCTTCGTTAAGACCTAAAAAAAGAAAACTAATAAATGTATTTAAAGGCGGAAATGAACTGTTAACTTTTAGAGGAAGATAATTTTTAAGCAAATATTTAAACTTTAAATATACGTTAAAAAAAGAAAATCACAATGCTTTAGAAAAATATTTGTGAAGTTCAAAGACATGTTGCCAAAAAGTGCAAACTGTATACAGATCACTTAAGTTAAATCACCATTCCATAAATAATAAATAATCGTTTGTGAATTAGCTTTTAAAATTTAACTCGCGTATCCTTGTGTTTTATATAATTAAGAGATATTTCTAAATAATAGCATTAAAAAAGGTAAATATTTTTATTTTGTAAAGTAATCTATAATTTTCAACTATATAATTTAAATAGAATAGCTTTGGGTAATTAATAGACAAAAAATAAACTTTTGCCTTATCTAAGCGATGATTGGTTGGATTTTATTTTATTTCCTAGGGAACCTCACTATTGCTTGAATTAAGCAGCATTAATTTTTTCACATTAATTAATCTGAACAATTATAAAAACGTGTCTTATTGATGATATTGATTTTGTAGAATGTCTATCATTCAGGTTAAATTATTATTTGATCATAGAAGCTCTACAATTATCAGATTAGCCAAGTTCTGCAATTTGCAAAAATTAATGGTAACTTTTTGCAACGACAGTAACAGTTATTCAATTAAAAGTTTTTACACTGCTTTATTGCAAATTACATCATAAATAATACATATTTGTTGATTAATATCGCTAGTGTACCGAAATTACCTTATAAACTATTACCTAAAAATTACCACAAAAAACGTCTATGCATTACCACAAGCACTGCCTATACCAATTACCCCTTCCTCCAAACTAAACCCATTTAGAGGAACAAAATAGTTTATCAAAATAAGTTTTTAATAATTCCGTGAACAATATGGGTTATACTATAATAGGGTTTAACCTCTTTAAAACCTTATTTCGTACATTTAAATTAAGTATAAGTAGAGAGTTTAATCATCGTCAACCAAAGCAAGTCATTATTTAAAAGGGTAAAACGGACATTAGTATTGTTTTTCCTCTAATTTTTTCAGCTTTTCTAATTTTAGTATGGTACCAAACAAAGATAAGAGTGGTTTGATTTTATAAAAAGTATTTTAATAATAAAAAAGTGTGTATCGATTACTCCAAACTACTTTAGTCGAATTTAATGTTTCGTAAAAGAACCAAATTAAACTACGACACCGAGTTATTAGTCAAAGTATGTTTTACTTATGAATCTAAAACTTATAGGCACAGACTTTCTACCAAGGCACTCTTACCTAACACTTATTCTGTGGGACAAAAAGAGGAAAATAAAGGGACTATAGAGTTGTCCTTTTAACTTAATACTAACTTAAATAATATTCATGCTAATTAACTGCATGTGTGAAAGTAAAATAAAAATATTTGAAAAAGTCAGATTATTTATGTATTTTTAAAGAGAAAAAATCTTTTTTTATATAAATGACGTTAAACTGGTACAAGCCACATAATATTTTAAAAGATGATTTTTTTTAAAAATTTAATTAATGGAACTTTTGGAATGAAATTAAATTCTTGGTTAAAGAGGCTATTTTAGTTTTAATTTAGATGCAGTTATGCAGTGCTTGGGAAGGTATCTTGAATGGGGAAAAAAATTTTAACAAAATATTTTTAAATAAAAGGTTGGTCACTGTTAGGTAACAATTTCTTTCCGATAATAAAAATAACAAAATAAAGTTAAACTATATAAAATGAAATTAAAACTATATAGCACTGAACATTTAGTTGGTTTTAAGAATGAAATTTTTCAAAAAATATGTTTTCAATGGTATAAAGCGAAAAAATAATTTTTCCTGTAGTGTTGAATGAGAAGTTATGAGAGGAACGAAAATTGCTATGGAAGGCTAGTGCATTTTGCAAATTATCAGGCATCGAGTAAATACAGTGAACCCCGTTAAATTATAGTAGCAATGATCATTGAATCGTTATAACGCGGGAAAACCTTAAAACAGTGTTTTGAAAAATCGTGCTATGCATTTTCTTCTTGTAAGCCGTAACAGTATAAAATGAAACGTTAAATACATCACCAAAAATCCGACATAAAATCATGGTTTTAATATAGTACTACATTTAGATTAATTTATTAACTATATTTCATTAGCTTTTGTTAGGTAGATATGGTCTACTTTTCCAGAAAGAAGTAACAGGTATGTTTTTTTAAATGCTACTCTTTTTGGATCTTCTATATATAAGTATTTATATATATATATGCTGAATTATAGTTTAGAGTCCCGATTTTAAATAGTTGTAAGATGAGAAAAAAATTTCAGAATCAAGCGAAGGTTTAAAGAGACACATGTAAAGCGATAAATTTTTGTTTGCGAATATCAACGGAGTAATGGTAATGAAATAAGATCAAAAATCCGACAAGAGATGGTGTTGTCCCTGTAAAACCAAAGGACTATGTTTCTCATGGATCAATTCACATTTGACATGAAAAACTGTCTTGACAAAAACAGAAAGATCTATAGGCAGATTTTTAGCCAGGTACTATTGCCCCATGGTTTCATTGATTACTGCCAAACAAAACTTGAACTGCAAGACTACCTGTTATTAAATTTCATATCATTACGACCAACATTTCCCATCCCCAAATAGAAAATTAAATAAATAATAATCATCCAGCATATAAAATTAACTCAAAACAGTTTAAGTAATTGACTTACTTGATCTAAACAAGATGCGCGGCATCGGGTGACAGCAACTACAGTTTCCATACGGGAATCATCGGCAAGCACGTTGCCCAAGCACAAAAACGCTAACAGCAGAAAAGATTGCATCCTGACTGCTTCTTTGGGATTCGGGGTCGAAAATGAGATTTTTCGTTCCCTTCTGACCCCCCTATGCACACCTTGGAGAGGGGGCTGCATTTGGCGAGTTATTGCTTAGTTGGGGAAATAATGTTTTGACGTGACATAACTTTTTTGATTGGGCTCTATTTTTTTTATAAAGTTCTGCTCACCATGATGCACTTGTAGTTTTAGTTTAGAGTTCCGAAAGAGAGTTCCGAAGAATGACAATTTTGTTAATGGTAATTTTAATATTGCATTGATTTTTCTTTTTAAACCTTGCTGTATTTTCTTTGTGATGGTTTGAATAATATTTTGAAACAGTAGGACTTTAAATGAGGGGGATGTAGCAAGACGGGACCAAGTCCACTTTCAAGGAGAACACTTTTCTTCTCAAACACAACGGAACTAATTTAATACTGGGATACCTTTGCAAAATATGTGTTCTTGGTTTTTGTTAATTTTAAGCCTGCTAAAATTCACTTGCAATACAAAATCTGGTATGATGGTTGTTTTACTGAGCCTGTGTGACTGCTACTCGGACCTGCAGAACAAAAATCTACTTGTAGTACTACTAACTAATTGTAAATTGG
The DNA here is from genome assembly GCA_019343175.1 of Oedothorax gibbosus. Taxonomy (NCBI): domain Eukaryota; kingdom Metazoa; phylum Arthropoda; class Arachnida; order Araneae; family Linyphiidae; genus Oedothorax; species Oedothorax gibbosus. The sequence continues at coordinate 458,430 of JAFNEN010000622.1, read as the reverse complement.
TTTTTAAAAAAATATCAATTTGTAACAAAAAATAATGGGCATGTTTCAGGTCTTGAGTGGCAACAGAAATACTAAATGAAAATAATTATTTTTCGAGCCTCGATTGATGAATAAATGTCACTCGGAACAGTCCAGAAGACCAATTGGAGCACCGATAGCAGGAAGAAAAGAATGAAAGATAGAAGAAATATCGTTACTTGAAACAACTTAATTGCTGTAAAATGCTTTTAAGATTTAAAAATTATTTTATTTTGCAATTATAAATAGCTTTCATTTTCTCTTATTTGCAAAAAAAAATGAAATACTAGTAGCTACCCAACCCAATATTTCAACGTATATTAAAGTCCACTTATATTTGAAAAAATAAGGTAAGTTTTGATGTAATTTTTTTTATTGTTTTATCCTATTATGTTTGCAAATTCCCTGATTACGATTATGAACTTTCCCATCTTATCTTTTCTGGAGAATTAGTAATAAGATAAAACAGGAAAAATTCCGCGATTTTTTCAGTTATTTTTTTTCAAAATAGCGCAAAAACTATCAATTTTACAGAAAAAGTTTCAAATTTAAAATTAATAACAAACCGACTAGGCCCTGAGACAACACCGAGAGGGACTGTTCTCCCATTCCCTCTTTTGTTGTAGGACGCATTTCCGGATAAGTTACGATTATTTTTATAATGTACGCTATAAGCTATATATTATTGAACTAATTAAAATAATAATGTTTATTGCACAAAATATGCATAAATTAAAAATAAAGATTAGAAGGTTATAGTTATATTTACAATAATGTTATCCTTTGAGTAAAGATTTTGGTTTGTATAATTATTGAATGATTGTGCATTGAAATAGGTTTTGTTAAAAAATAATTTAGCAATCCTTTGCTACAAATCGATACAAATATCCGTCTTGTATAATAGGTTATATCACTTCTACAATATCAATTCTTCAAATCGTTTAATTAACTTTTATGGGAAGTAAAACTTTTTGCGATTACTTCGTTTTCTATTTTTCATTTCAGAACTAATTAATTTCATGAAAAGTAACGTACAATATAAAGATATTTATGCTTAGTAGCATTTTATTTTAGTTATATTACTAGTGCAAAATAGAGATAATGCTCTAACCAAAATAGTTTCAACAAGATAATAACGTAATAAAAAGCTAATTATGTACCTTAGCATAAAAAATAAAAATTTAGTGCAATAATTTCGGATTATCATAGTTATACTTTATCGATATTTAATTGTGCAAAGTCGATTTTTCCAATTAAGTTTACTTTATGATTCCGGAAAAATACACATTGCAACAAACAAAAGTAAAACTATTTGAAGCTAAAAAGGCTTTTGGGAATCTTAGTATTTTATATTAAACATTATTTTTTTTAAATCTAATGTAAGTAATCTATGTATGTAAGCAATTCACCTAGCCTAACTTTTGACTGTGGTTCTAAAATACGACGCCCGTCGCCAATAGCCCTCGTGTAGCTCTAGTGCGACGATAATTCAAACCTAACCTAGCCTAACTTACCTTACTTACCGAAATTCAAAAATATTATACAACCTAAACTATTATATAAGCTTTAGATGTTTAGTTTAAATAAAACACATTATAACGTTTCCATGGAAATAATTATGTTCAACTAGTTTAATAATTTATAGTTTAAACTACAATCTGCTATTAGTATCTACTGCAGAAAAGGATTGCTAAATAATTTGTTTAAAAATTATCCATCTTAAAGCACAAACAATCAGTTATGCAGAACTACTCATTGATTTTTTCTTAGAAAGTGAACGATTTAATTTTTTTTTGTTTTAAAAAAAGGAAAGGTATGTCGTGGAAGCAATTAACTTCCCCTATAGGAGTGGAGTAACAATGCTTTTTCCCTATAGGAGTGGATTTCACTCTTGTTTTAAGAGTGTACTTTTCTTTTTTTAATTCGAAAGAATTAAAAAAATGAAAAAGTAGGTATTGACATGCGGTCGATGTCCGTCTGTCCGTACCCCCTTTCCAAAATCGGTTCTATAAATCGGATCTTAAAAATTATTTTTTTGGATCCGATTTTCGGTTAAAATTGTAGTAATTGTTTTTCTCAATTCCTTTCAATCAGAAAAAACTTAGTCCTCAATGGTACAAAAAACTTCCTCAATGGTACAACAAACTATTTTGGTTAGAGCTATGACCTCAGAGAACTTTCGTACTTTTTGTCCGCCTGTCTGTACGTCCAGACGGACATAAATCTACTATCTGTCGGCGAATTTCCCATTGAATTAGCATTGAAATTCAATTTTGAGTCATTTAAAACACTGTTGCCAAATCAACAATGGCATGAGAAACTTTATTTAAAAATATTTGAAGCAAAATAATTTTTTCGTGAATCATTTTGGAATGACGTCTTAAAATGTAGCACAATGGGATTCTTTGATTGTTCATTAATTGTTTACCAAAAAGGCGGCAAGGCATATTTTTTGCATACAATTCTGCTTAGTTTTAACTTACATTTATTTTTTTAAAGCAGTTTGGAGTAGTTTCATTATTTTTGTTATTAATGAATATTTAATTATTCTTCGAACTACAAATAAATCGAGCAGACGATAAATAATATTAAGTTAATTTGTGAAAGAATATTAAGGAAAATAGTTGATTTTGGCTTTTAGAAGGTTAAATTATAGCTGGATGCTGTGTTTAACGATTTTTTTTCTAATGTGTATAAATCTAGTGTAGAAACGATTGTTGATGATATTTACTGTTAGGAACCTAGTTGTTTCCCGATTAGAATTTCAGTAAGTATTTAAGTAACAGGAAAGTAGGCTATTTTAGTTCTTTAAATTTACCAATTATTCTACTTAATATCTACAACTTTGACTTAAGCCATTTTTATTTATATTCTTAGCGAAGTTAACTAAATCCTGTGTGATGATTAAGTGCAAAAGTGGATTAAGTCAAAGTTGGAGATATTGGGTTTTGAATGTTTGCTCCTCAATTGTAACTTAATCTGAAACGCATCTCACAAAAAGAACGGAAAATGGGAAAACTTTTTCTGTAAATTATATTCTACTACTTTGAAAAAAAATTAAAAATCCCGGAATATGTTTCCTGTTTTTGAGTAAAGCTTATTTTCCAAAACAGATACGAAATTGGAAACTTCAGATTCGTGTTTAGCGACCTCGAAAACATAGAATAAACCAATACAAAAAAAACTACACTAAAACTTTTGTTGATTCTTTCATTTTAAGAACGAAATGACTATACATTGATTTTTCTTTTTTAAAAAATTAAGATTTATATCACTAAACTGTTAAGTGTGGTTTACTAAATTTATATTTGATAATTTGATTTAAATAAACACACTTTCACTTTCTTTACAACTTTCTTCACTTTTCACTTTTTTTAACACTTTCTTTAGTAGTTCTTTAAACCGGAAGTTTTTTTGTACCATTGAGGACTAAGTTTTTTCTGATTGAAAGGAATTGAGAAAAAAAATACTACAATTTTAACTGAATTCTTAAACGTTCTAAACTGTTTAGTCCACAATTGTATATTATCAATTTGTGTTCCAATCAAAACCGCTTTAAAAGCAGAACAGAGCTCATGGAAAACATTTTCAAAATCTAAATAAATTTAAAATAAAATACTAAAATATATGTTGGCGATTTTTTTAAGGCTTGCTCAAAAAATTTTAAGTTTTTTTTTCACTTTCTATAAAATATGAATTCCGTAGGCAGCATTCTAAAAGGGTAAATTACATAAATTTTCCATAAAAGCAATTTTCTAACAAAAAAACTAAATTATGCATATCTTTTATAACCTCAATTTAAAAAAATGCTAACCTCATACAAAGAAATCCAAAACCAAAGATTTTTATTTGAAAATAGAAAATTATTTAAAACTAAATAATAAAAACTCATATTTTTGAACCAAAAAAGGCCAACGTGCTGTAAATAAACGAACAAAAAGGTTTAATAATATATTTGTGATTGTGTTCGGCACCCAGTCCAACTTCCCAGTACTCGTCTCGTTTCCCTCCCCCCCCCCCCCCCCCCCGCCCCATAATCAAAATATATGCATCCTTTTCTCTGACTTGCGCAATTCAAAGTCTTTGAAAAGTATATATTCTTCTTAATAAATTATTTGTAAAGAGTTTTCTTAGAAAGATTTACAATAAAGAAACTTTCAGTATTATATATTTGAAAGAGAAAAACTATTTATGTGTTCTTGAATCGAGGCATATGTCAATGACTTATGAATTGAAATGTATAAGAATTAGAAGAGCACAGAACACAGGTGTCGTTTTTCAACCAATCTATTCCTTTATACTTTGACGGGTTTTGTACTTGAACTGTATCCGCTTGAAACCAATTTTCTACATTCCATGTCAAGTTGTTTGGATGTAATATAAATAGTTCGTTTTTAAAACTTCTCATTTAGATACAAGAGGTAAGTTAACAGTTCCTAATAACAACTTAGCTTTATGTTTAAATAAACTATACTATGTTAGGGAAGTAGAGGTTTTAAAAAAAAAAGTATTATTTCGAAGCATTAAGTACAACTACTGGAGTTCCTGGTGTTTATTCCGCATCATAACACGAAGTAATTTTTAGTAAATATTGACAAATCACTGCGGTTTCAAAACTGCAAAAAAAAAACTTTATTTTCTGCAGTTTATGTTTAGCTGGGTTAATTTATCTGGATATACCCGTTCCCATTAGAAATTGGCATATTTTTCAGTAACAGAAATGGAAAAGATAAAATTGTTAAGCATTTAGAATTTCAAACCTGCATTTCTTAAAGAGACACATGATTAACCGTTTGCTACATCTTAACTTATATATGGAGCGTCCGATAACTTTTTTCGATTTTAGGTCCTCTATTTTACCTGTAAAGTCATGAATAATAATAAATAAAAATTTCCACTGTTACGGAAAATTTATTTTTAAAAAATTTAAAAATTATAAAAATACTATGTTTTACCAAGCAATTCTTTCAATTTTGTATTTATGATAAAATAAAAACACTATTTTTTTATGCCATTGTTAAATTCAAAATTACTATTGAAGTCAGACAGGAAACTAAATCTCATGTTTGAAAGCAGCTGAATCTGTTATTCTATTGAAGAAGGTTCTGTAGAAAGTTAAGAAATACATCGAAAATATCAAATTTTATGCCATTAAATCCTTTAATTGAAAAGAAACAAGAATTTCGGTCACGAAAAATTTCCTTTATGTAAATTTAAATTGCCGGTAGGAAAATTTTTTATTCACGATTTAATGACGGTAAGTATGACGCTTTTATAATGATCTGCATTCTAAGATATGTAAAGTCAGCAGTAATAGTGTCCTTAGAAATTGGTAAAAAAAAAGCATTTCTCCCAAGAATTCAGATAGCGAGAAATAAAAGGCTACCGCTTTTCGATCGCTTCGATTGAGTTATCTAGAATTTAGAAAAACAATCTAGAAATCAAAGGTTACCGAACAATAAATGTAATTGCATGTCATGGAATTGAATATTGAAAGAAATATAAAATAATTAAGCAAATTTTATACCTGTTTCAATACTAATATTAAAGCTTGAGACCGTGCGTTTACACGGTCTAGTAACTCTATTCGTTTAATATGCGAGTTCAGATCGGGAATGTGTTTTTTTTTATTATCTAATGTCGGCACTGTGCAGCAGAAACTAGTAATTTGTGTAATAATACGTATAACTCCTTTATAAAATTTTTTATTCAAAAACTAAACGCCAAGAAGAAAATTCAATTCTTATACCTATTTCTTGCATCCTATTCAAACACTTCCAGCTCTAAATTGATCATTTTTGTTCATCAAATTTATAAACAGAAATGGGTTATTTTTTGCTTTATTTCTACTTGAACTTTAGAAATGGATATTGAAGTCAAAATTTTATCAAATTTCGTATGTGAGAAATTATATGCTATAAACACTTTAAAAGTTATATCTATTTTTTATGATTTGCAGAAAGTAATCAAGAAAATTGCTTGTTCTATTTGTTTTTAATTTGTAAATTTTGAATAATGTGCTGGGGTTAATATTTTAATTACATAAATGAAATTCTGAATTTAATTCCTGAATGAGGAAACGTAAGCAAGTTACATAATGCGTACATTAATTTAATTAAAAATCACCTCGAGTAGCCATATAACTATAGGTATATTACTCTGCGCTAAAGAAAGTTTTAAATTAAAAATAGTTGTTAACTCTAATAAGGAAAATTTTGAAATTCTCCGCCATTGATATTTCATTCTGTGTATTCGTGTGTACAGTCGACGTTGTTTGTTCGATGTAAATTCCTGCCAACCTTAATGTATTTAAATACTAATGTTCGAACCTTTTCACTCCCGAAAAAATCCGAAACAAATATTTTTCAAACATATATATTTATAAGAGTATATGGTTTGTAAGCAATTAAAAAAATAACGCTTAACATTTGAAGAGGGGCACGTCAATTTAGTGGAATTTGAGGCTATGAGCTGTAAAAATAGACATTTTTTTTTCTGTTCTATGAATAAGCAAACGAGGTCTGTCAGTTTTTTATAATTAATATTAAATTCTAACATTTGTTTCAATGCAAAATGTTTGAAAAATTTACCGCCGTAAATAATAAACCATATACTTCGGTATCGGTATTTTTAGAAAGCTTGAACATTGTATATAGGTTATAATACACTGCTCAAAATAATTAGGGGAACGCATGGTTTAAACGCATTCACCCCCAATGATTCCATTTGGTATCATAAGCTCCCGATTTTTTTCTTACTAAGATGAGCTCGCACTTATTTATTGTTAGATGAAAGAATCATATCTTTTGAAGCATTAAATAATGTTGGTTTTAATTAAATGAAGAAATGAAAAACATGGTAAAATAAAATTCACTCCCAAACAATTTTATGCAATAAATTGACCCTAAATTCTTCACGCTTGCATTCTTAGATGTTTAAAAATTTGATTTTACTTTTTTTTTACAAATAAAGTTTTGAAAAAATTATTGGTATAATTTATTCAAAATTTATGATTTAAATTATTTTCTCCCGTAAGTTTTAGTTAAAAAATTAAGATCCCCCCCCCCCCTGGTTTTTGCCATTTCATTCTGGATGCATAATGAATCTATTTCACAAATTTTCGATTTTTATAATAAAAAAATAAGTTGGAACTAGACGGGTAAACAAAGGTACGCAAAGTGCTCCCCTAATTGTTTTGAGCAGTGTAGAAGAGTTTTATTAATAAGAAAAATTGCAAAATGAAGTTATGAAATGAGTTTTACAGAGGTACACGTAAGTGTATACCTCTGGAGTGAAGAAGATAAATTACATGATGCAGGCATTAATTTCTTTAAAATTCTAGTATAGTTACACTGAACAACTCTGTCAAAGTGTTTTTGATTTTTATCTGAAAACTTATAAGTTGAGGGTTTGGTAGAAGGAAAGCCAATGATATCATTAAAAAAAATTCAATAATAAAGTTTGAACTTTTCCAGCACAGCAATCGATATCTGCATAAATAATAAATCTATCCATGCATAACTGAAACACGATAACTTAAATATAATAAAGTTTTAAAGATAAATTGTGTCACATGGAAAATCTACTTTATGATGAAAACTCACAAATATAGCAGAAGAAAAACAAAGTTTTCAACCTGGAATATTACAAATAAATATGGGCAAAAAGTTGATGAAAAAAAGTAGAATTCGATTCTGGATGCGATTGCAAATTTTGAAGGAAAAAAAAAGCATTTCAAAGGCACTGGGAAACAAAATAAAGATCCAACAACTGAAGTAGTAATTTGTATTTTTTCTACGACGATACGCGGTAGGTCCTAAATGTTAGTTTTGAAAAAGTTATACACAACTAATTTTACTTGGGGGGTATTATTTGTTATACACAAAACTGGTGAGCGAAACATTTTCAGCGACAGTTTCTAAAACAATTTTTATTTTGAATGCCTTTGATCTCTTCATTTTACCAAAGCTCTAAATAGAGAAATTGCACCATCTAAACAAAATCCTAGATGTCTAGTTTATAAAATGACTATAATATGATTTATAAAATGTAAAAAAAGTAGGCATTATCAAATCTTTGATTTTTTTTTATTCTGATAGTTCCCCGTACTTCATACATTTTTCAAAGTTTTACAAATTTATGTGTCGTTCTGCATTTAGTGAAAAATATTAATTTTGAATAACGATAAAGTTCTCTTTTATTTTTAACGATACTAAGTATTCCGAATATTAAAATAAAATGGGCTTAACAAAACATAAATCAGAGAAGAATTTCGCACAAGTCAATCTTTGCATAAACGAGTTCATCAGTATTTAAATTACATCAGTATTTAAATTACATCAGTATTTAAATTACATCAGTATTTAAATTACATCAGTATTTAAATTACAAGAAAATCCTGTCAATACAACTATAATTTAACAGAACTTAAGAACCAAAATCTTGTTGAAAAATAATGAATCATATTCCTTGAAAGCAAAATTGTTGAGTTCACATTAAGCAATTGAAAAGCTTAGTAGAACAACCCGCTATGTGATATTTTTGAAAAAAAAACCAGATTTTTGAATCAATGAACATATTATTCCCTTCTTTAAAGATAACAAGTTTCCCCTTTTTTTTATAAATTTTAAAATAAACATATTTTTAACTTCAAAAGTACCTTTTTTAACCAATCTAATTACAAACTAAAAACTTTAAAGCTAATTTCCTCGTCTTTCACCATTTTATCACATAGCATGTTCTTCCACTAATTTCTTTAATTTAGCTATCAATATGATGTTGATTCGGAAATAATATTTTAATTCGATTTATTTGCTGTGACGGAACTATAGCTTAAGAAAATGTAAATAAAATAATTAAATATTTTACAAGCATTATAAATAAATTATACATGAGTAATCTATTTATATTCCAGGGAAAATCAAACAGAACAATATAGTGTTTAGTTTAAACAATAAAAATTGAGTATTCCCAGATTTTTACAGCAAAACAGCAGTTTACAAAAAAAAAGTACACATGGCCCTATCATTTACATCTACATAGCGAACTAAAGGTGGGATGGTAGAATCACGTAACTCGTAGAAACCACAGAGTTCATAACGAGAGTGAAACAAGTGTTATAATGGTATTATAACTATAGAAGATAAATGTAAAATATGAGTATCATGCCAATTTTGAATAGTCTCTTACTCACAGAGTTTGTAGTTACTGATATACATATTTCAATCGTATTTTACTTGCTTTTTCCTCAATTATAATTACTGGGAAAAGGAATAATAAGCATTGTACAAAAGAGTAAAGAATTTGAAAATTTACTGCATTACTTAGATTTGTTAATCTATTTGTTCTCCCTAAATCTGGAAAATCTACCGAGATGTTCTGCTGCCAAGTTCAGGTTAGATATGTAAGATACCTATTAAAATTAAAAGGGACGATAAGCAATTTCATTAGTTGAAGGACATATCTTCAAAATTACTTATTGGGCAAAATTGTATTTTAGAACCAGTCATTGAACTTTGAAAAATAAAGCAGTTTTGTTTTTAAAATTATCTTATTAATCTCTCTTTCTTTGGGTCGTCATTTTTAAGATGGCATCGTCCACCATATTGGAATTTGTAAGTTTGAATATTTTCTTAACTATAATTAACCAAATTTCATTTATATTTTGATTTCAGTTGCATTTTTATGATTTTTAAGCTTTAGAAAGTTAAATATGCTAATTTACCCCTTTTTTCAACCTGTAATATAAAGATTCTTTATTTTCATAATCTGAGTAAAGACAAAGGTCAAGCTTAGTCCAGCTATCCTCTGCACCCAAGCTATCCTCTGCATGCAAAACCAACAAAATGAGCCAAAAATATCAAACTTGGCACAGAAATACAATAGTCCCTCTCAATATTTTTAGAAAACGAATTAATGGAAAAGTCCTACTTTTCTTGTTGTGAGGCGAGAAAGTTTGCATGCAAACTTAATAACAATAAATATTTTTTTAAGAAGCTAAAAAAATTTGTGCAAGAACAGTTCTTAAGACCTTATAACAGTTTGATTTTCATTTATAAAGCATTCGCATGAATAAATTGTAAAACGTTATTTATTAATGCAATATAAGTTTCGCTTTTTATTGCTAGTCTCTCAACAGAACCATTAAAAAAAATTCTAACTATGTGCATGGTTTGGTATAAAAGAGAATTACATTAAAAAACACGCTTTTTTTTACAATTTCCTTTCAACAGTTTATTTTAAAGCCACACTCTATCCAACTTTACATAATCTTGTAACGTATAACCCCATATTACAATTAAGCTTACAATGGTTGGAGTTTTTATTAAAAAAGCGGCTTGCACACATAAGGTTTAACCAAAAATAAATCTCTGCTTTCTTAGTAGAAAAAGAGCCACGTTCAATGTTTAAAAAGAACATCAGCCCTTTTCTACTAAGTCAGATAATCAGACATTTCACTGCGATTATTTTAATACCAAGCGTTTAAGACTGACTTTTCGGATTTATGCTCGTTTCCATATATACTCCATAACTTCAAAGTTCTCTACTCCATAGATTTTATGTAGTACCATCTTTTATTCCTTTTACGGTGAAATTTCCGAACTCAAGCGTAAAATTGCGTTTAACTAAAATATGCTTTGCTCATGTTCCTGTTTTCTTCCCGAACATAAACTCTCCTAAACTTCAACACGCCCTCTTTTGCAAAATGACCAGCCATTTATTTGTCTTTTCGTTTCGTGTTTGCACTTTATGTTCGTAAAAGACAGTCTCGAATCGCAAGATCTTGTAAACTTATTGCCATGCGTGTGTGTTTCCAAACTTTAGCTCTCTTGGTATTATTTAAAGTTTTTAATGAATTTTCCTCGAAAGTGTAGAGTTTTTTTAGAGTTTAATCGGAAATTTATTTCTTGCAAGGCGAAACTAATGGTAGGAAGTGTCAAAAAATTTCGATAGAATATTCTCGGAAATAATTTTTTGAAAAAAGGTGCAATGGAGTATATTTATTAAACAAGTTCACGGTACTGTTATAAATATCACTTTTGTTCCTTCCCGTGTACCATTACAATTAGAATGCCTCCTTGCGAAAAAATATTGTCCTTTATTCTGAGAAACTATGTTTATATGTCTACTATAAAATCTGCATTCAAGGGCTGGCAAGTTTCAAAGCAATCTTTTTTTTTTATCAAGAAATATTTCACTAACACGAAAAAATATTTTTTTTAAATATAAGTTTAAAGATTAAAGTATGTTTTGATATTATTTCTTAAATAATTTAAATATTTTAATCATTTACAATAATTTTTAATATTCAAGAAACACTAATTAAATTTAAAAACTAATTAAAACAATGAAAAATAGCTTGTATTAAATTGTGTAGTGTCAGTACGGGTCCAGGAATCAATGGGTCTTATAACCCCTCCCTCCCTAAGATGATTAATTATTCGTTATAATAAATGAAAATCTATTAATTATCCATTTGAATTCAAATATATTATTTATTCATTAAAATCCCGTTATTATACATAAATTCATTGGAATTTTTTTTATCTAGCTTATTTCTTTACTTCAAATAAGTGTTTCCATACTTTAATGTTTGATTTATTTATAAGGTTTTTCGGTTTATCTGGTCTATAAAGAGATGGATTGAAATGCTCCGTATTTTTTCAACAATGGTGAAACTGAATAGGTTTTGTTGATAAATAGTTACTTTAAACATAAATCTTTGCATGCCAATTTAAAGAGTATTATGCTTTTATGCTTTAAACGATTTTAGGGTTGTCTCCTCAAACTTCTTTAGAAATATTTGTTAACAGAACTTGCACGAAACTTGCTCCTATTAGATTGTCAAAACTAGTTCTGTTTAGTCTTTCCCTTTTGTGTCTTTAGAACACTTTATTATTCTGACTGATAAACAACAATCTCGATTCCTATATTCCATCAAATTTCACCATCATCCATAAAACTCTCTCCGTCTCCATCAAAAACTTCTATTTCAAACACTGCGATTAAAATCAAGTACGAAGACAAAACATTAGCCATAAACTACGCATCCAATACTTCGCTCTAATCTCAAAAACAAAACCCCCGAGATCTAGCGATTTCAGGTAGTCAAAAACAAAGGTAAACAACAACTCAAAGCTTGGCGACCGGTAGACAACAGTTTCCTGCAACCCTAATGGCAATCCATTTCTTCTTATATCGTTGACAGAAATGGGGGGGGGGGGGAAGTTTGGCCTGGGGGCCTAGGCTACCCACCAAGGCCACTACCACCGGTATAATATTGCTTCCTTCCCGAAGAATATATAATATATATACCCCTGATTGTAGGTAGGGGTTGTACCGGAAATGGTCGAAATTCGTACCTTATTAAAAACGCGTTAGAGATTTTGTTCTTAATTGGAAGATTGGAATTTTATGAGGTTGTTAACTGGGGATTGTAAGGCTGTGAAATTGCGTTTATTTTTAAACAAGGCATGAAATGACTCTTAATGGAAGTGTGAAAGCATTTCGTTAGGTATAGTCAGGTGCAATGAAAAAAGACAACACGAGGAGATTTTGATCAGGGCTTTCAAAATCTTTGTGAATTTAACTACTATATCTGTCTTGACATTTGTTTAAAAAGGGAGGGTTAGAGGGACTTCCGATCGGCTTTGCAATACAAAGATATTTGAATTAACTGAATTTCACATGTATTTATTTCAATGATACTTATATGGAAAATTACTGCAAAACTCTTTTTACATGCATAATAAACAAAAAACATCGGTATTGGTTATTCAAAATTGACATAGACATGATTGATGCTGTAATTGATCGAACTGCACAATTGCAAATTTTTAGCATTCGGTGTATACGTTTTGATATTAATTTGGTTTTTCTCTTTTGATGAATTTTTTTCTGTGTAATAATGGATTTACCGAACTTTCAAGTGAATCCGTACATTATTTTCGAATGGCAAATTTATTATGATTAAGGTGATTCTAATCTTATGTTTTTACGAGGGGATGGCAGGCTTGTACAAACAGTTTTAGAAATAATGTGGAACACTTTAATAACCTAAATTTCTCAGTATTAATTTCTAGCGTCATCAAACAATACAAAATTTTGGAAGAATTAGCTGTCGGGTGGTTTGCTTGTGGGGTATAAAACGACTGGATGTTGCCACTGGATTTTTTTTAAGTTGGTGCTCATTTTGATATGTAGACGACCCCTTATGCAAATTTTAATACTGAAAACACATCTACACTTTTTGTCTTGAAAAATGACATCTATCTTGAAAACTTTTGCTTAATAGCAGCCGATGAACAAGGGATAGAGCGTGCGCAGCTGTAAAAATTTAGATTTAACACGTACTTTTACAGAAATATTCAGTCACCTAAAAAAACGTCACAAAGTTCAACACAATCAATTTCGGCTATTTCTGTACTGTACTATTCTTTAATTACCAATGCTCAAAGGAATCACAACACTCACTTGACAACACCTGGTATTTGAAAAGTCTCTCCCCGTTTCAATACCCTCGTGCATATTCAAACAACCCAACGAAAAGAAAAATTTAAATTTTAGACTTTATCTCGATAAAAATTACCCCAAAAAAGCTTTTGAGCCACGTCACATCTTCTCAAGCGCAATATTCACACGAAAGTCGCTAAGCCCTGTATCAAAAGATCCACGGCGTTTAGCATAGTGTTGGAGGAAGCAACACAATGTTCGGAACGTTTTTTACGGCCAACACTGATTGTACTGTGTAGCCCCTCATAAATATTCAAACTGTCCCGTACGGCTGCAGAAAAATAGGTACAGACGCTCCCCTTCTTTTGGGAGATGTAGAAAATAATAATGTGTAAGTTTTTACCTTTCTTTTAACTCTTACCAGTTAGTATATACGTCGTAGGTTCAGTTTCTTTTCGGTTTTATCTTTTACTTGGGGATAATGAAAACTTAAGGTTCACCATCACGTCTGACAGGGGCTTTGCATTGATAGCTATTTTTGAGTTGCCTATCAAGTTTTCATACTTTGTAGTTTTGTTTTATAGTCTTTTAAAATAAGAAAAGCTTAAAAAATCAAACATTAAATCTTCGCTATTGATTGAAAAAATAAATGAAACTTAAAAATATGTATGTGATGACAAATACATGAAAAACAGCTTTTAATCGCAGTTAATTACTTTAAAAAAAAATATATATTTCCTACTGTTTTTGAGTTCTTACAAAATGCCCTTAAAAACGATGTTGATACTTCCTTACCATTAATGTATCCTTACGAAAAATTAAATTAACGTACAATGCAAATAAAAGTAATTTAACGTAAAATTAAAAAACAATTACTCAATTTTAAATTTTAAAGAAAAAAATTACTGGATTCAACTAGACTAGATGAAAATATTTCTCTATGAAAATAACTAATTTATCAAATGAATGATCAACGTTTTCAATGTCATTTTTTAATAAGTTAATTCTAGTTATTCTTGTGATGTTCAGTGAAAAAAACTGTTCACCGGGCAAATAGCAAGAACAAGTACACGCTGCTCTCTTAAAAATCTACAAATTTACCCTTATTCGTTCCTTTCAAAACTCGCATCGGCGGGGAATCCACAGTGGTTACTGAACAATAAAAGGCCTCCTTCCCTATTTCACTAAACTCTCCCCCCAGGGGTCAGTTGAGAACAACTAGACTTTTAGAACTCCAAAAACGTTCGAAATACGGATACTTTTTAGTGCTTTCTGCAACATGCGGTGCTCCTCAACCTCAAGTGATACCTGCAAGAACTCGAGATCTTTTGTGCTCGGTTACTGAGTAAATGTTATTCTGTGCTCTATTCAAAAGAAAGAGATAAGAACAAGAAACCAGCGCTCAAAGGACGGATTTCAGCTCGAGTACTGAAAAAGAAACGGCTTAAGAATTTTTAGACTAAGTATAAGTTTCTATAGAACTTCCCCCCCCCCCCCCCTTGATGTTTATTCTTGCCGGCAAATAATGCCGCAAAAAAGGAATTCAATATAAATATATATTTCATACCTTAAAGACATTTTAAAAATATTTTTGCAAAACTACATTCACTTTAGTCAGCCGATGGAGGATTAAACATTATTTATTCACAGAATGGCAACGAACCAAATAAGTAAATAAAAATAATGGAATATGTAATACAAATTTACGAAACTAACTATCTAAGTCTAGATTTTATAAGGTTTCTATTATTTAGTGTTAAATATTGCGATTTAACTTGTGCATTATTTAATTATGCATGGAAACACATTATTTGTATGCAGTGTTTCAATTTGGCAATATTTTATAAATAAAAACCAATATCCATTAATCAAAAAATACTCTTATTAATATCTCATCAGTTTGCACAATTCGCAGATATCCAATTCAAACATTAACATTTTAGATAAAATAATATATTCTAAACGTAACTCCCGACAAGTGCATCCATAAAAATATTTACATCCATAACATTAATTTACTATTGAATTAAAATTTCTAAAAACAAAATCATAGCAACAATTCTTTGTTCACACGTTTCCCCGACGTTTTCTCATGAGGACCCTACATAAAAAAAAATAGTTTTCGAGCACTAGTTTTGCATTTCTTTGAATTCTTACGTAGAGCAGTCCCATAAAAAAATCTTCGAAATCAAAATTTTATTGTATTGAAAACTTTTAACCCTTTCAGTCCCAATAAAGTCATTTGGCATCATTTTAGAAGGTTCTTTTTTATCGTCTATAGCAATTTATGATATCCAAAAGCACATCATTCGATTATTCAAACTTTTTTCTAATAGAAAAAAGTTTGAAGATTCGAATGATGTGCTTTTGGATATCATAAATGGCTATAGACGACCAAAAAAAAAAAAACTTCTTAAATGATGCCAAATGGCATCATTGGGACTGAAAGGGTTAAGTTGGGTCAGTTGCGTTCGGTGAGTGCGATATATTTAACAAACATATGAATACTAAATTTATGAAATTCAACCCAAAACCATGCAAAAATAATTTGCGGTGTTTGAAACATGGCACCATGCGGATGCCGAATTCTTTATGCTTACCTCTATAAAAACTCGAAATCTGCAATGATATGTTCTTAGATAGATGTTATTCCGTGAAGTTTTGATAAGAATAAAGACCACCAACGCTCGAATGTGAAGACAGGATTTCAAACTTGAGAATGGAAAAAATAAATAGCTTTAGAATTTTCATAAATATATGGATACCAAAACTTTTCCATCTTCCAGGGATTTTTAATTTTAAGGAAATTTCATTCTGACCACACCTATATACTAACTCTATGAACAAATATTTGTTTTCCCACGAATATTTTATCAAAAAACGTTCTCCTTGATATGCCGGCATCCGACATAAAAGTGGACATAAAACTTTTTTTAATACAAAGATTTTAGTTTATTTAAAGTTTATGAAAGTAATATAAATCTTTTGATAGATAGGTAAATCTTGGGTAGAGTAGTTTAGTTCATAAAAAATATATATTTAATAAACTACTATTATCCTTTTCTAACTAAATTTAATTGATGCAAACAGAAAATAATTACTATTTTTGAATATTTTATGCATGTACTATGTATATTTAAATTAAACAGTAAACCGCTTAAAATAAAAATAAAAAGTATTTTCATTCCCTATTAAATTATATTGTAAAATAATATTTTTGCAAAATTTAGGACTTGTGCCGTTTATTTAAAGAAAAGTGTAATAACCGGAAGTTTTAATATCCTCAAGGGAGTTCGATTACTTTTTTTAAATCGGATAAATGTTTGTAATATAATTCCCATTGTTTTAGCTTAAAATTATTTATTACTTTTTATTTCAGAAAGTTAGAGACGTTTTATTTAAATATAAAAAGCAATTCATAAATACAAAAAAAATACGGCTTAAATCCAATAGGCTAGTGTTATGAGGATTTCTCGAAACCAACAGTGTTTCAATTTTGTGGAGTCTTGGAAAGGAATTTATGTCTTATTTCATGCATCAGATCTTTTACAAGCTCACGCAAAACAGATTGCTCTTTTGAGATTTTGTTTGCTTGTTGGCTGCAATATAACACCGTAGTGTTCCAATAACACAGTATTATGTTTGTAGTTTTCTGTGAATGGACGATACATCGAGCTCAACATGCTTCCCTATTGTACATATCTACCAAAACCACACGCATTCTTTCCCAAACCCAATCCATGTTTCCTGAATTGATAAGAATCTCAAAGTATCCAATTCCAGCCGAAATTTCGAAGGAAGCAGGTCCAGAAAGCAGTGGAACAAATTTACACGTTAAGCTGTCAGGCTTTCCCCTGCATTCTGCTCATTCAAGAAGGACCAAAAGGAATAAATATCCAACTAAACAACCTCCCTTGTTGCCTCCCCTTGCCCACCTTTTATAAGAAGATCGCGCTGTTGGTTCGTCTCGCTCGCACAATGGAATGGAAACTGTGTACACAAAAGGAAAGTTGCGCCTTTCTGGGAGACATCAATGGGATACGCGCCTACCAGATGGTTCCCTAAACGATATCAGACTCCCCTCTTTCGGCTACATATCGCCTATCTGGGTGTAGATTTTAATATCAGAAATATTCAACCTTGGTGCTATAATAGTCAGGGTCGCCTTTAGTGGTGTGAGGAAGGTATTACCACAACAGGGCATCGCACATAGTCGAAAACAATTGTAAAAAATTCAACAATTGTACATTATTAAATAAATTTTAAAAAAAGAATGGATGTCTGTTAAATTATCTTAATTGTGTTTTTGCTACAAACATAGGAAAACCTCAAGAAGCGATGTAAACTTGAAAAGGCCAGGAACGGTTGCTATATACAAGAGTAACGCTCTGATAATTTTTACAATGTTATCAAAATCAAATTCGCCATTTGAATTTTAATGCAATTTTATTTTTTCATTTAATGCACGCGCGGCGAAATTCAATTCAAAATCTTATTTTAAGTTTTAAAATTTAAATAAACTTAATCCTAATTTTTGTAAATAATATTTTGCGTATATGGTACAAGTATGTAAACACATAAAACAGATATTGTTTTATTTTTTTAAAACACCAAAGTTTAACCTTTTGTATAAAGACATGACCATATCTAGTTCAATAAGAAATATACGGAGACTTTGATTCATGGTAATACAGTGCTATAATATGAGCATAATTTGTAATAATAATTTTGTTATGCTCCTTTAGTAGCTTTTTCCACTCCTTTAGTAGCTTTTGTTTGTTTTTATTAATAATTTTGTGATCTTTATACACAACTGAGCAATTACTTTATATTTTCTTATAAATACACGTACATGATTTCTAGCCCCTCGTGTTCCATTAAAAAACCCGTTTTACTTTTCATTGTTCGTTTAAGGGAAAAAAGATGGTAGAGGAGATTTTACTAATGCAGCACCACTTTGGCTTCAATATTTTCGTATCAATAACCAGCTCAGCCAATATTTCTCGCCAATATTATTCATTTGATAAACCTATCCGGGCTCCATTCAAAACCACCGCGGTATGAAATGATCCTGTGGTACAGAGGCAGCGAAATGTTTGGGGGACAATGTGGGCAGTTATACCCTTATGAAAGGCGGTTAATGGCGCCATTGGGAGCTGCAGGGGGAGAGAATCTCTGAATACAGACCCCCCCCCCCTCCCTTATAGGGGTCTAAGTTATAACCTGAATAACCACGAGACGGATATCGCTTCCGAATTTTCCCTCTTTAGAGTCACCACAATTTTCCAATTGTTCCGGGCATTACCCAACCTCTCAATTTTCGAGAAAAAGGCGACTTTGTTGTTAAGAATACGAGTAATCCTGTTTTTAACTTTAAAGACGAAGAAGAAATCCACCTTTTATAGAATTTGGGTTTACTTCTTTTCATCTTAAATTTCGAAAAGGATAGCTTTCTAGATTGGGTGCGATCGCAAAAATATGATTGTTAATGGCATTGAAGTTGGAAAAGAATTTGACGATGGCGTAATTTCATCAAAAATAATCACAGTTTTGAAAAAAATTATATGGCGTTTGATTTTACGCTTATTGAGAACTCACTGATATGGTGTGTATCATCTCTTGGTAAGAAACTAATGCATTTTCTAGACATGAACAAATTGATTTGTGGTACAATGTTTGAAGAAAAACGTAACTAAATAAAAATTGGTGTATTAATGATATCAGTAATAATAATTAAATGCTTCATTTATGTTTCTGTCGCAGCCATAAATTATTTTGGAAGGATTTTATGAAAATTAAATTGGTATCAAGGAGGAAAGGATTGTTTGCTTCAATCAGAATAATATCTAATGGAATCCACAAATGGGACCATTCAGTAACTTATTTATTCACAAAACACAAACAAACAGTTAAATAGAATTCGAATTACATTATCTTGCCGAATAAATTGCATATTATACTTTTGGAAAATCCAAGCAAAGGTCATCATTTTAAACAATTCTCTGCACTTTTGTACTACTACTAGTGCGAAAAATTAAAGCATTTAAATCTGAAAACGAATGTTACTATTATATGACCTGTTACAATATCACAACCGTGAACAACCATGTAAAACCTTAAAACAAAATCCTCTATCACTTTTTAGACGTAACATGAAAGAAATTAAGATGCCAGCTCTGTCATAAAAAGGTGATGTACCCTAATGTTATCTTTATACAGTTGATGCTTCTGGATGGAACATTGAATAACTTATCACTAATGTTGCACCCCATACTGTGGCCAACATAATGTTAAATGGCCGACTGCGCAATATTTTTGGGTATCCTAGTGAGGGTAAAGCATTCATATTCATGAACACCGCATTCGCTTTTCTCATTTTAGCATTTAACGTTTACATTCATGATTCATGGTGTTCTATAGTTGCGATGCAAATAATGATTCACATTTGTTTTTACAACGCAACAGTACTGGAACTGTAATGATAATTATATTTTTCTTTTCAATGATTCTATTCTAGCAGACTTTATTTTCCCGATTCCATAAAATTTTACATTCCCATAAACGGGATTATGAAAATTTCCACCATCTTTACCGGTCAAACTGGCATTAAAGTTCATTGATATTCAATAAAATAACCAAATTTAATACAAAATATATTCTAAAAACAAGAGAAAATTTATTCTTAAACAGAGAATAAATAATGTCGAACAAAACTTCAAAGCATTCCAAAAATAAGAAACCATTTCTCCAAAAAATTTTATATTATCGACAACTTATATTTATAGTTCTAAAGTTCAAACAAAATTATACTTTACGCAAAAAAACTTCTAGCGATTTTAAATAAAAAAAATTATGAACAGTTATTGATGGTTTTGAAAACTCGAATTATAAGAAAATTGCTTATTATAAAATTACTCATTTTATTTTATTTACTATTGTTCTTAATTAATGAGGAATTTAATTTTTTTGTTATAAATTATAAAAAAGTAGGTTTGTTACATAATCTGTCACTTAAACCGCTTCCACACAATATTTATGCTCAACAGGAAACACTATTTATACACCTCAGAAAGAAATTCGCCTATCAGGGACTTCTAATTAAAACTTTTAAACGCAAAAATTAACTATATTTTTATTAATCTTCTTTCGCAAATTAATAATTACTCATTATCGCTTGCTAAATTTGTTTGATATTCCTAGAAAAATGATGCAATTTTTTTAATAAATATCTTGAAGTCGCCACAATTTAATTTACAGTTCCAAAAATATATAATTAGTAAAATTGATGCTTTAAAAATAAAAGCGAAACTTCGCATATTTTTTATGCTAAGTTAGAATTCTCTATGCATCTTTCTTCATACAGTATATAATGAACCATAAAAAAAACTATTGTGATATTACAACAATCCAAACTGAATTATATATATCACATAAATAAATATTCTTTTCAAAAATTTTAAATAAAGTTTCTCGTAGGTTTAACAAAATGGCAACAGTGAAAATATTGAACAAAAATGGAATTTGCATGTTATTTCAATGTAGTTAAAATTTTTAGCTATTTAAATTTTAAATAAACTTCTAATTTAAATTTTTAAATGAAATTCGGGATGTAGTCTAACCTGATTTTTTGCTTCAAAATGACGTATCCCACTTGTTTGTGAGACTTACGCACAGACGGACGTACGGACTGAACGATTATAATACCTTCCACTTTTTACGTTATAAACGAAGTGTGGTAGCTAAAACGTACACTAAAATATTAGAATATCAGATACATTCGACCTTTACATGTTTAAAAGTATTAGTTATGTGGTGCATATGGTGTTTAGTTTTGATGTTGTTATATAACAGTTTATGGCCCAACTTTTAAAAATACTAAAATAATTCAAGCAAAAATTCCTCAATTGCACTGTTGAAAGTTATTGTTGTTTAAGACGTTGAAATAACAGAGAAATAACTCAAAGTATTTCAACTGCACAATAAAACTTTTTTCACCACATTACTAAAAGTTAAGAGGGATTGTCAGACCCATAGAGCTAATGCATTAGTTTCGGAATCACAACTTCCGCAGAAGTATTGCTTTGCCATGTTAGCCCTTTTTCCCCAGGTATGGGAATCAACATAACATCGAAATGAAATAAATCTGAAACGAAAATGTTATCTAGTTATTTAATTATATATTTTTGAAGTTTTAAAATGCCAAAAATATACAGCAGATGGCGACACTATTTTAAAACTTTATCGATTAATAGTTAAATAACCAGATGTTATTTTCGTTTCAATTTTGTTTTAAATTGATGTTTGATGATTTCCCATACCCGGATGAAAATGGGATAACATGGTAAAGCAATTCTTTGGCAAAAGTTGTGATTTCAAAACTAATGCATTAGCTTTATGGGACTGAAAGTCCCTCTTAAACATTTTGCGAAACGTTTTGCGTCTCAGTTTCGTGTTTTAAATAAAATTGCATATATTTACTTTATATTCATAGTATATTACAAAGAGTACATCGATTTTTTTGAACCTACAATATTCAACAATTTAGTATCACTAAAATAGCATTCTGCATAAAAATATTTCGCACAATAAATATTTTCTAGAAGTCATTGCTAATAATTGCACAAACGCTCGCAAATATAAATATCAAACCAACCATAAAAAGCAATTACCTTAACAAGTGAACATTTCTTAGAATTTTTATTTATGATAATCATCGCAATCCAAATACTATCTGCAAAAAAGAAGCAAATCAGACCAACGAAATTATGAGAAATAAATGTCAGCCATTACCTATTCCGCAAAATTACGGCAAATAGTAGTAGCGAAAATATTACAGAGGCGTCTTTCTCATAACAACCAGCTATTGAGAACTGTCTTTCTTTCCCCCACAACTTGCTTTCCCCCATAACGCCAGAATTTGAATGGGAATATTACACAACAGGGGATCTGATACCCGCTGACAGGTATACGGGACACCAACGTATGAAAATCCGAATAGAATTCATCAGTTGGCAATCATTATCATAGTTGTACATTTGAAATTAAGGCATTTATTTACCCACCATAGGTAGATTTCTTCAAACATGTTATGACGAAGCATTTCTTCATTCTATGCACGAACTTTATTTTTGTTTAAATTTTGTTACCAATTAAAAATTGGGATTTAGCAAGAATCAAATTTTATGCTAACCTATAGAAATAATAAAAATATATCGTCAAGCAACTATGCTGGATGACTTTCAAAACTGGCGTATGTGATAATTCGTTGGGAGGCGTTGCATTCAGTGGCGGCTCGTGGCATACAGCAAGTACAGCAGGCTGTACCTAAATATTCAGTTTAAAACAAAATCTCTAATCCGATCATGTAATTTTTATCCATTATTATAATTTTCCAAAGGAGCGTTTTTTTTTAATTCAACGCTTTCACGCCAAAATTGAAAATTTCACTCCAATAGTGGGATTGATAAAAGGTACTTATTTTTGTATCAAATGAGTTGCCTGCTAATAATCCAATCCTACTGACTGCAGCCCGTGAAGAGTAACGAGAGAGCTGCAGGACGCGAACCTGGTTGCCATGACGACGAAGAATATGCATTGCTTAATTCACGTACAATTAAATGGATTAAGGCGCGGAGTGCTGCCCAAAACGATATTATGCTTTTCGGCTGCAGTTGGAATTAGCTGATATGATTGGTGGTTGCCAAACACGTGATAGGCCATGTGTGATGATGGGGAATCAAGAATTTGAACTCCTCATCGCTTTAGCGTTCAAACGATTATTATTTTACGGTGTGTACGGAATGCTTTTGTTTCTTGTTTTAATGTTTTATTTGTTCTTTATTAAAAAAGTGAGCCCCGCTATGATAAAATGTACTTAAAGTAATACACTATGTGTTTTTTTAAAGTAAGTTTTCTATATTCTATAATTTTTTTTATACTTTTTTAATTATATGCTGCTCAATTTATGCTCAGCCAACTAAAGTTTGCGTGTGGGGGTGTCGCGTTTCCTCGGTTGCACCAACATTTTTGACCGCGGGCCGCCACTGGTTGCATTATATCCTTTCCCAAGCGATAAATAAAGGCAATAGCTAAAACAAACTTCCTTCATTCCAAGGAAAAACATACCAGAGACAGATCTGGAATTCTTGACTAATTCCTTTTCCGAAAGCACGATGTTCACCGTGTGAAAAAGTAAAAAGACACCAGTTTTCTGTTTCTTTCACTAAGGTCTAACAAAAGTCATTTTTGAAGAACAGTTAGCCCTTTACTTCTTTTGAAATGTTCGAGTTTGTTTCAGAAAAAGCAAATTGTCATGCTTTTTTAAATTATAAAAAAATTAAATTTATTAAAAAAGATTACATAGTTTAAATATAATAAGGGAAAAATTTTCTGTGTCTGTCCAAAGCTCACCCAGACGACAACCTTAAAAATCCAATGGCATTATGATTTATTGAGAAAATTTAATCAATAACTTAATAGCATATTTTATTTTCGCAATCGATCCAACGAATATTGAGAAAAGAAACGAAACAAAAAATGTTTGGTAGGAATATCTTACAAATTTGAAAAAGTAAATTAACAAAAATAATAAAGAAAAACCCAATTAGAAGGAAATGCAAACCATATCAAACGAAAAACTTATTTCAGACGTACGTTAGAAACTTCAGCAAGCTGTTTTCTTTCTCATCCAAGTAGGAATGCCAGCATAAGAATTGGGCTTCTCATAAATCTCAGAAACGGGAGGGGTGAGCAAAAAGTAAAGTTCTGCTCGGCTGCATCTCACCCCTTCAAGGGGTCAAAGGTCAAACCCTCTTCTCTCAACCCTCGCATTTACCCCCCGGATCCCCACCTACGGCTTTTCACACCACCTCCTCCTAAAAACTGAAAAAAGGAATGCTTGGTTGCCTTTTTTTAACATTTTGATGGTGAAACTGAAACATAGTTTTGTGTCTATTGGTATGGTTGGCTGAAATGATATCAAGGAGAACGCAGATTTTTTTTAATTTGAAAAATCATATTACTCGTCAATATGCAAGCTATCTTTTATACAAAATTAATTTAGGTAACAAAAAATACGATTTTCCTTTTTAAAAAAAATCTTTTAAAGCCTTGAAAAGTAGTAATTGTGATTTGGTCAACTAATAAATTTGTTAGATTTGCGATTTTTTTTTTTTGCCTGTCAAATTATTTAGCATGTTGTTGATAATCCTCAGCTCGTCTGACAGTAGTCAGGCAGGATGAGGAGATGCAAAAGGATGTTGACAGTTAAAAATTCAATCACAATCAAACTATCAAAGGGTCGGATGTTTTTCGTATCTGGTCCAAGACACTGCACATTATTCAGTCTATATTAAATAAACGAAATTTTAATAGTCCAGATCAGAAAAGAGTAAACTACCCCAAAAACGTCAACAAACTCAAGAAACCTTATTACTTCCTAATTTAGTTTCTAAACTTTGTTCCGAATCCCCCACCGCGAAAACCCCCCAAATTCTTTCCCCGATCATCAACATAAACAGTTGTTCACGCTGATGAACCAAGTTAATGATATGAGCCTGAGGGTTGCTTCAGAAACTCAATCTAGATCAGTGATGCTACCCATCAGTCACCTGTTACTCTGACTTGGGGGTCAGAGAAGCAAGTCAGCTCCATTTGCAGGCTGTTGTTTGTTTGCAGATTGTGTTTCTTGTTTCGGGTGCTATCATTTGGCGAAGCTGGATTTCGGAAATTAAGCCAACGCTAATCTTGGGTTGCTTGCTTCTGTTTTATGTAAATGTTTTTCGGGAGGTAGTCAAAACCCTATAAAAACATTGCCCAGTGGAGTATAAGATTTTCGGAAGTTTCTTTTACTTTCAATATTCATTTTACAGATTCTCCTCTTTTTAATTATTTAACTTATTCTTGGTTCACTTAATATTTGTAAGAGTACTGTCGTTAGAGAATCACATTTTCGTATAAGCTATATTTTTTTATCTAAAACTATTCGTAGATACGTAGATTGAATAAGAAGGAATGGAAACTTAATTTTACGTGAAACCATTGATTTTAATATTTTAAGCAATCTAAATCTATTTTATAGAAAATTTAAAATGGAATTAATTCTTCAATCTATGCATGTCGTTGACTTTTTACTCAACACAATACTAACACTGGTTTATAAGGCCATTTTTTTTTAAACTAGTGGTACTTACAATAATTACATCTCATCGGTACTAATACAAGTCCCATCTGTTCTTTCAATCATAAAAGGACGAAATATTTATGCTAATATATTTGTAATAAAAATGTGCAAAGACACTATGAATTCACAAGCACCCTGACACTGAAGGCCTTTAAAATGTTTAGTCTCGAAAAAACATTGGACTTCTATCACTATTATAATAAACAATGCTATTTCGTTGATTAACTATTTGATCCAAAATGAAAGGATTCACTTGATATATAAAATTAAATATTTGAATTAAAAATATAAAAGTGATTTTATAAAAAATATGAAAAACATAACGTATAGAAAGTTTTTCTTGTAATTATATCTAGTTTTTATTTTAACTTGGCGCTTTTTACATCGTAACATGCCGTTGGAATGTCACGTCAGCATGTAATGTTTTTTTCTCCACGCTTTCAAGACACTCATCGCTGGGCGATTTTTACTACTCAACAAGAAAATTATATGAAGTCAGAGCCTAGATAAGATGTCGTTCCTTTCAGAGAGTGTTGAAAGATAAAGCTGCGTCGTCAAGTATAAACCGAATGAAGTATTAATTGCGTGCCGACGTTGATATGGCGATATTATCGAAAACAGCTCTTGGCTCCGAATGGAAGTCTTTTTTACGAAGTATTTATGATATTAATTGAAAAAAGTTAAACCCAGTGGAAGCGAAAGATATGATAGAAATATGGTGACAGCAATGTTTAATTCTTTCAGCGGTCATCGGGTACAAAACCAGCTTTTATTCTATCTCAAGAAAAAAACATTTTCACTTAACATTGAAAAAAAAAATATTATTTAGTATTCTGATTAAAAAAAGAACTTCGAACTAATTAATGAACATCGAATAACATAATCCAGACCTCGGACACTATCAGAGCCCTGGTACCAAATTAGATTCGTATGTTTTATCTCCATTTTAAAAGCATACAAATTTTGAAAAATAAAAATTATAAATTTCAAAAGGTCGAGTTGACGATTATATTTATGAACATAAATTCGTTATACATTTAACTTAATCAAATAAGGAATTTATTAAGCTTTATGTATAACTTAATGATTCATAATTAGCTGATATCAAAATATTTTGTAACAAAATAAATCACAAAATATTATTATTCATCAAAATTTGCGTTTGTATAGCATTGCAATTTTTATAGAGTGTGTCATGTAGGTGTAGGTAATGTATTTTTACCTTATAATGTCTTGAAATTATTATATATAATTGCATTTATAAGGAATTTCTTCCTTAATAATGAAAGTTAAAAAATATTCAATTCATATTAAAACAGTTGTGAGCTTTCTTTTATAGTCTATATATAGTTACGAGTTAAAGTATAGAGCCTACACAATATATACGAGCATATGTTATGTTCATAAATTTAAATATTTTATTAGAATAAGTACAATTTGTGAACATCGGGTTACTAGATAACGTTGTTACTCAAAAATTATCAAACAATATCAATAAAGTACACCAGTTAATGTTTTACCATAAAGAAATATAATTTAATTTCGTTATTTTTTTCTATATTCTTATATTATTAAAATGGTAGTTAACGAAATAAAATAGCAACTATGCAGAAGAAAGAAACAAAGCCATACTCAAAGACCAAAAACAACAAATTTCTTATAAACATAGAGCAGACAGGCATCACGCGCGAACAGCAAATTTCCAGCCATTAAAGTCATACCAAATCATCGAAGATGCGCCGCCGCTTTGTGCACTTGTTCGATAGCCCCACCCTCTAATCGCTCTGAAAAAGAACAGTTGCTGCTAATGACTATAGTTATCAATCCCTACGACCTCCGAATCAATTGTGAGACAGTGCTGTAATTGGCCATCTGTTTGAGGGACAAAGTGAGGGACCAACCGGCAGATGGTGGGTAGCCAAAGGCATCCCATCATCTAAGATACCAAATCGATAATATCATGAAGAAAAGAAGTTGTAGGTTAGGTTGAGATAAAGATCTTTGGGGTGTTTAGTGGGGAGAAAGGAGCCATATGTTACATCCATCGCAGCTTTGTTGTGGTCAAGAAGGCTGGGATACTGTGGGTGCGAGTTGAAAGGAATTGCAGAAGAGTTGCAGATTGAGATTAAGATCTATTATACAGATCTTACGGAATTTGCTGGAAAGGCCATGTGTTACTTCGATTGGAGCTTTTGTAGTGGTGGTGGTCAAAGATTTGGGTATTGGAAGATTTAATCTCTATGCAAATCAGCGGGGAAGTAGAAGAATTGAATGTCGGCAGTTTGAACTAGTTAGCTAGTATTTGGAAGCCAATCGGAAGTTTGAATCTTGAATTTGACTGTACGTCTTGACAACGGAAGTATTTTACACTGGTTTATGCCGAATATGACCCTGATATTTGGTGTCTATGAAAGTTCTGCAGAAAACGTTGACAAAGTAGAAAAAATGCTGTATTTACCATGAAATAAAAATTGAAAAGGTCTCATAATTCGTTTAAACAAAATAAAAGGTAGTATTGTTTCTATTTCACAAAAATGAAAATTATTTGTTTTTATATAGCTACAAGAACAAATTATTACTCAATAACCAAAAATAAAATTTAAAAAGACTGCCGTTAATTAAAAAAAAAAAAGTAATACTCGTTTTAATTGAAAAAAATGAAGTACTCAGTTAAAGCAGGAATATCTATACTTATTTTATTTTTTATACATAAATTCACTCGTTATAGTAGGGATTTTTATTAAGCTTTTGTTCAAATCGAAGTGGGAGAGGTTTAGTTGAATTCATCGCACTAGAGCTACACGAGGGCTCAAGGACGTATTTCTAAATAGGGCTAGCAATCTAAAGTGGCACGTTTTCACAGGTGCGACAGTTCTGCAATATAAGTTATCACTGAACTCCAAGAACAAATTTAGTTCGAAACCCGTTTCACTTTTTAAAGAATCTTAAAAGTAATAAAAAACAAGTTATTAACTAATAATGATTATATCATTTACTTTCTAAACCATTAAAATTGTAGTTTTATTTAAACTAATTAAACTTTATGTATTCTAAAGATGAAAACACCAATGATTCCTACTTCTATTGTGTAAAACAAAGATATTAAGTGGGGGGAGGGGATATTGATAAACGCAATTTTATAAAAAACCTCATTACAATAAATAACCAATTGATAAGCATTAATCATAACAAATGCATGTTAATTGTTAAATAGGCTATAATTGATTAAAACCATATTAAACTAACAGAAATAAGGGTGAGGCGTGCCTATAAACAGTAAATATCAATAATGATAACTCATTTTTAATAGTTAAATAGCAAGCTTAGGTAAATAATTAGGTAAATAGCATTAAGGTAACCATGAGCTTTTACATGACTTATCACTACATTAAAGGACAAATGAGTTAATTGCCAGAGTTGGAAATTTGTTGTTCAAACCGTCTATCGACATTTCTGGGTAAGATATACTAGTATACCACATGTGGGGGCATTTTCGGAAGTCATAGAATAAGTTGGACAATCAGAATAATTTAGACTTTGTTAGGCAACTATATTTAAATAACGTAATAAGATTTAAATTAAATACTGATTTAAACTTGGACAGTTCAGTTAAGCCCTTCCCTTACCTATTTTTTGAATTTTTTTCGCTTACAAGTCACTTTAGGCTCCGCTCCGTAAAGACATCACAGCAGAATCGGAAGGTAGTTTGGTATATTTAATTTCCGGTTTGTGTGCTTGATCTGAGACTCGCTTATAAACCTTCGTCAAGTTAGACAGACACAGACAGAATTTTTTACTGACAACTGACACAGAGAAATCGGAAGGTAATTTAGGTAATTTAATCGTTTCCGGCTGTCTATTTCTAGCCTCCTTTAGTAGCTTTAACACAGCCAATTACACCTCGTAATTTAGAACCCTGGTCAAGTAATGAAGCAGAATCGGAACAATCCAAAGAGTTCTATAGTAGGGTAGAGACTGAACCTGGCAACAGCACCACGGACCAACTCGGAGACAATATAGGGTGGCATGTGGGTCTCGATGGCCGAGTGGTTTGGATCGCAGGCCATAACGCTAGCAGTCCGCGCGCTGTAACAGGTGCGGGTTCGATTCCCGCCTTTGCCCTGGGTGTACTTCCTTTCTCAGTATCAAAATTATAAATTAACTAGCACTTTTGCCACTCTATTCGGGCTCCGTAGTGAGCCATGGCTGCCGATGGCAGCTCAGTACGAGTCGTTCCTCTACCCTACTATAGAACTCTTTGGAACAATCCTATATTATAAAAAAAAGAACGAGCAGTTTCTGGTTTGGTTGTTGACAAAAACTCGCTCTAGAGCTGGTCGAAACTGAAAAGATAACATTAAAGTAGCCGACGTGACTTGGGAGTGATGTTGGTTTCCTTTTAGGTGTATGAATTCACAGTCTATCCTAGTTTAAAATTTTTTTGACTGAATTTTACTTTTCTGTTTTTCATCGTATAAACAATATAGGGCTATATTATATTAGTTAGATGTGCATATTTGTCTCGTTGCACAAAATTAGAAATCTCATATCTAAACTAAAATTTTTACTTTAGTGAATTTTGCAGAAATATCAGTTTTATTTAAAAAAAATTAACAAATAATGTTCTTAAATGTTTTTCTCAATTTCTAATTATTTTAATCTTTATATATTATTAAAAAAAAACTTTACGTCTTTTTAAAAAGAATTTTTTAATTGTAATATTTTTCAAAATTTTCTTTGCTTTCTAAACCGGTAGCCGCCAGGGCTCTAAAATTCCACTTTTTGACATTAATTCGAATATTTTGTAGTAAAATTTTTTGTATTGAAAAAAAATAAAATAATTGAAACAATTTCAAAAAGTAGAATTATACAGTGGTGGCGCCATCTCTTAGAAGTTGGAAATATCTTTTAGAAGATTTCTAGAGTATATATTTTGTAGTGCCGCCATCTCTTACAAGATTAATAAAACTTATTGAATTTAGACTGAGGTCCAAATGTTGTTAAAATGTAAAGTTTCATAAGGATCACCAAATGAGACTATGTGTCTAATTCTAAGTTGTTCTGTTGCTTTTAAGAATACCTAAAAAATCATATGACAATTGTTATTTGAGTTCTCAGATTTACTTTTAAAGCTTCACTTTCAAACTGATTAAAAAATACCAACAATAGTTAAAATAAATTAATACCTTTAAGGTAAATTATATTTATTGTGTACCTAGAGCATGAAAAGTACATAAAACTTTTGAAGTAGTAGAATATTTCTAGAAAATAAAAAAAAATCATATATATATTCTTGTTTCTAATGTTTTATATATATATATATATATATATATATATATATATATATATATATATATATATATATATATATATATATATATATATATATATATATATATATATATATATATATATATATATATATATATATATATATTATATATATATATATATATATATATATATATATATATATATATATATATATATATATATATATATATATATATATATAAATAATTTTATTACAACTAAAATACAAAAAAAAGTTAAAATAGAGCTATCTTAGTACGAGCCAAGATACTCAAATAGTTTGCATTGGCAACACATTTTAGATATTTGAATGATTTAATTCACATAAAAATAATTTAAATACTTTTATATTGTTAATTTGTCGTCCTTCTTGACGAAGGTTTATAAGCGGGTCTTTGTGACCAAGCACATAAGCCTGAAAATATATGTCTACCAACCAACCATATGTGGTGTCTGAGACTGTAACTGTAACCTGTCTAACTGTCAGCATCAGAGGTGCCGATCCCCCCCCCCCCCCCAGAGCTAACGACGCACCCCCCTAGAATTTTTTTTTAATCCGCCCCCCCACCAAAAAAAAACCGTTGTGGTTTTTATATTTATATGGACTTATGGAGTACTGAACCTAAGTAATTTACACCACACGGTGTATAGATAGGAATCTTTACGGTGTATACATGAAACTTTATAGTATTAAAATGATATTTTAAGTACCATCGAAAAATTGGGTAACTTTGTCCTAAGAAATAAAACCAAAGTACTGACTTCTTCTTGAATATTTTCTACTGATAGGTCAACGCAGAGTTGCTCCTAATTGAAAAGGGAAGCACATTTTTTAATAGCTTTTATAATATGGACTTGCAACTTATTTTTATTTTTCCTTTAAATAGATTTTTTTACAGCAAAAGCTATCGGGAATCTAAATAATCAGTAAAAATTCCGCTCAAAATTTATGTAATTATATTATTTTTTTAAATCAATAAAAATAGCCGGACACGTGATCCAATCAAAACAGATTCCTTCTTCCTTCTATGCAACACATTTGACATTAACAAACAAATCAGAATAATTCTATTATGTTTTACAGATATAGTTTCTCTTAAAAAAGTTACTATTTATTAAGTTACTAAAATTAAAATTAAATATTAAACAAAATTCTTACCCTGAAACTCGGAATTGAACTTTCTTAACTATATCCAATCACCCACATATTTGACACCAGACGACAAGTATCATTCCTACTGTTTCTAACTAAAGCGATGGCGGGAAAATGGCTTGGGCCTGAGTATGTATGCTAGGCCAGAAATATTATCCGAAGGTCATTCATTCATAGAAATGTTATATACAAAATTCTGAATATTTATGATGTCTGCTTCAAATGCTATAACAGCGATTAAGAAATGTTTATGAGAAGCACATTGCTTTCTTCGACGCCGGGCCTCTTAAAATAGAATTATCATTTTGCAGATTGGATTGGAAAAGATTTTAGTTTCCTGTTTGATTATGTTATTTTTAAAAACTAGAAAATTTTCGAATACGTTTTGTTAGAAATTTTATTTTCAGTTTTTGTTGTTGTTAATAATAAACATGAAGTTCTGTTATAATTGATCACGTCTTATTTAGTGCCAGTAACTGTTATTGTTCAAAATCAACTTCACAAAACTAAAGCAATGCTCATACCCATAAACATATTACTATCTTTTAACAACAAAATCGACCAACCAGCATAAACGTAAGATTCTAGTTTATGGCCATACTGTACCACACCACATGCCTCTTGAGATTCGAGGTCATCATACTACGTTTGAAAGCTGCACCACTTGAAAACAGATTTTTATGTGACTGAGTGAATGGTTCAATTGCAATTGCCAGACGATGGCTAGACTCATCTAAGATATTGAAACTAAGGATAGTAAGGCTATTACTGACGAATTAATAGATTTTATTACATTTATTAAGACGACTAATTCAAATTAGTGTGCGCATTTCAGTTTATTAATGTAGTTGGAGCATTAAGTGATTAATGTACCAAATTACGGGTTTTATTCAATTAAATAACTTAGAAGGTGAGTTTGATTATTAAAAAGTGCAATTCTGAAATTGTTATCATTGCAAAAAATTTCTATTAAAATCCACGGCGTAGTAATAGTGGCCACGTCTTAAGACAGCTTAAACCTCAACATGTAATTTTATAGTATTATCAAAATAAATATCTAGAAATAGACATTAAAAATTATTACTATCTCGAGTGCTTCATGAAGGGAAGGGAGGGGGGTGAACATTTTTAAAATCTAATGTATTAAAAGCTGCCATCTAATTCTTGGAAATGGAGAGGGAAAACTGTTAAAAAATCCCGCCACTCTACCGTATTCTAACTAAGATATGTAAATTTATATCTTTAGTCATCTTTATACAAAAAAAAAGCCACGTAATAATTTTTAAACTCCAGATGCCCATTAAAAAGTTTAAACAATGTTTTTCATTATTAATATTGATTAATATTTTGGTGCACAAAAATGTTTTAAAGTGTAAACTTTGAAATTCAAATTATCAGTAATATCAAATATAATTAAAATCCTTTAGTATCCTTTCTTTATTTGCCCAACCTTCTGAAGGATACAGACGTATAAATCCGTCAAATGACTGGTTTCCCAGCAACACACATAATTTTTACATTTTTATAAATTTAAATAATTTATTAAATTCCAAAATTTAAAGCATGGAGGAGTCATTTATAACCACCTTCTACAGAAATATAATTTTTTTAAATTAAGAAATTAAATTTTCAGTTAAAATTTTAATTAAATCTCAAGCAGTGAAAACAAGTTTACACTTCAGCCAATTTGCTTTTTCAGAGGGTTAACAAGCTTAAAATATTCAAGTTATATAATTACGAAAATCTTACCGGAATCACTGCCATAACACTTCAAAATAAGCTCTTGGAGTATTTATAGCACAGTGCATTTTAACTTCATTTAGTTTAAAATAGATCAAATAGATTCATTTAATAAAGGTGTATCTTTGAAGCTTCCCTCCGTTTCGAAAACAACAATCTAAACAAAGTAGTACTTCTAAGCGGGAAAATTGCACGAATATCATTGGTGAAAAATAAATATGCGGGAGTCATCATTTCATCGAATTGTATGTTATACAGACTGCGCGAGATTTATGACATGAGAGGGCCAGCTGCAAGAGTTTTGTTTAAGCTTTAAAGAAGTGATGGGTTGTTTATGGGTAATAAATGTCAGAAATATTAGTCAGGAAACCATTTACATTAAAATTTTTCTAATTTTTTTCAACCCCCTCCTAAAATTTCAACGACGCAGTCTGCGTCGTTGACCCCCCTGGTCAGCATACAACTATGAACTGTTTAACTGTAACTGTTGCGGTCGGACAACTTGTGAGCCCGTTCTCGCTAATTCTGTTAAGTCAAAAGTCCCAAACAAGCGCACGATGGCACCACTGGTTTGCTTTGGGTGCCTGCTCAGGTGTCGGCTTCGTCACTTGATCAAGGTTGTAAATTACGAAACGTAATTGACTGTCTTAAATCTCCAAAGAGGCTAGAAATAGACAGCCGGATTAGTACTAGATCAGTACTTCGAAAGACCTTATATTCATATTTTGAATTACTTCAAAATGTCACAAAACCTAAAAAAAAATGCGAAAATTATTTACCAAATATCAAATGACATCTTTTCTACTCACAACCTAACAATCTGTAACACAAAACAATGATGCGATTTCACCGTGTCAAACATAAATTTTTTTTGCTCGAACATTCCTCTCAAATTCATATTTATTTTTTCATCATTAATGCTTGTTATGTCATTTACTAACCACATGAATAATGGGATTCCTAAAGAACCGAACAGCAATGATAAGCCACAATCCTATAAATAGGGTCAAACCAAAGATGCTCAGTCATTGGGATGTATCCCTTTTTTAATCATAAAAAAACCCATTTTAGCATATACATTATTTAAAGCTGTCGTCATACATAAACAATACAAATCAAAATTAAAAGATGATAAAACAGTTAACAAAATAATCAACTCCATCCGCATTTTGTTATAGAGGGGTTAAAAAAAAATTCACAGAATACTTTAGCCCAGCTTTAGTGGTATAGCTGCGGAAATTAAGCCATTACTCTTTAAACTAGCATAACATGTTTTACTCACCAACTCACCACATGAATACTGTCGGAAGATTTATTCACAGTAAACGGAATATTTAACAATTTAAAAACTAATAAAAGAATGCACCTACCTTGAATTCCTTAAAAATTTAAAGATATAACTATTATTAATTTAATTAGCTGCCGCTCAACGTTTTCCTACGCATTCTGCAATGAAATTACACAAATAAATCGCCAAGGACTTTAAAGTCACCAACTTCAGTGAAAGTTCTGGTAGGCTGATCGTCGACTTCCGATTATATTTTCATGGCACAAGACAGTGCAGGAAAAAAACGGTCAGGTTTTCACAGTCATAAAACTAACACACAATGTTCGGAATATACTCTCAGTAAGTCTTTGAGGCAACTTGAAACCTAACTGGCTCCATAATAGCGAATAAAAACCATGGGTTTATTCAGAGCCGTGTGGTATATTTTTTAATTTGACGCAAATCATTAAAATGCCGCCCCTGATTTTTAAAAAAAGTTTTCATACTAATGTTGTAACACAAAAACTTCAAAATGTTCTATCCACCACCCACATGAAAGCTATTTTTAATAATTTTCACGATGTTCACAACTGTTGGGTAAAAACATATGGTTCTTTTTAGATATTTTTATTAATTTTATAATTGCGATAAATATGCACATTAAACAAAAAACAAACGAGGAATTAAAAATTCAAGTTGACAAATAATCCAAAATTTTAAATGAATATTTTGTTAAAGTTGGGTTAAATAACAGAAAATACGTATTTCTTATAAAGTTAACATTTATTTTTGAAAGAAAACATTTGAATTTGAAATCTGTTACGGCCATCGCAAAGTAGGGTAGTTAGATAATTACTTAGTTCTATTATGCACCACAATGTGTCTGATTATTTTTAAAAAAATATAAGGCAGATAAATTACAATATCAATATATTGAACATAGAATGTAAACAAGAATCTATTATAAATTTTGAAACACTTAAAACCAAAATAAACATGCAATATCTCAAAATTAAAGATAAATAATCAAGAAATGCATATTAACAATCTTTATACTAAAACTATTTATAATCGATAAATACCTATTAAACTTGAGAACAATTTACTGATTTTATAAAAATCTTAAAAATTTACTTACATTTATAAACAACTAATTATTAGCACAAACTATTAACACAAACATGAAGCATTACCACTACCAGTTCCCAACAATCCACACATACCCTAGCCCTTGTGGCTTGTGTAGCTCTAGTGTGACGATTATTCAAACTAAACGAACCAACAACCCACAAGCGCTACGATATTAGGAAGTCTTGCGCAATACTTCCGGTCTCCGGTGGGGCAACCTGTACAGGGGCTTCCCGGTTGGTACCTGCACAGCTAATCATAGATTCCCAACCTGCATTGGCTGGAGGGCCTGCCGGTCTGCTGCCGGTAGGGCTGGTTCCGTGTGGATAGGTGGCGCTGCTGGTGTTGCGTGCCTGATTTGAAGTATCTCGGCTGCCGGCTGGTTTAGTATACCACCCTAACTTCTGATTGGCTGGTTACTGCGATAAAGCAAAGGCTATGTCCTGACTACGCCACAAAGGTAACAAAACTTGGCGACTTGGCAGAGTCAGCCCCCATGCTATTGCATCGCTTGGCGCCTTTGGCGGTCGCCAAATTTTGTTGCCTTTGTGGCGTTTGATGTCGTAGTGAGGACATAGCCTAAAGACTACAACCGTACGATCAGACCGTAACTAAAAAAAACGGCATGTGATTGGCTACTTAGAATGCCGGCTGGTAAATTGTAAACATACCGGACGGCACTCTAGCCTGTGCTCTCTGACCCGACGACTCAATTATGTAATAATTGGGGAAACAGTTAAAAAAATGACTTTGTTACCACCACTTAAAAAAGTTGAATTTCTTATCCGACTATATAATTTCAAGGTGATTAGTAGTGTATTGGGTGTGAACCTCGGGCGTGTGCTTGGTTAATGAATTTGCGTGTTGATTGCAAAAAAATTGCAACAATCGATTTGACCGTGATTCGTAAGATCGCGGCAATTATAAAAATAAGAAAGTGATATTGCCAAAAAGAAAAAATTAAAAAAGAAAGACAAAAAAAAAAGTAATGCAGTTAATTCAATTGACCAAGTGCGCGCTAGGGGGGATCACCTTTTTCAACTTAGTTTGCCTCAATTAAAAAAAATTAACAAATGTAAATAAAGTAATTGTGTTTTATAAAGAAATGAATTTATTTAATACGGAAAAAAATTAACTATCACAGGCTCATTTGTGAGTATCATTATACATTTTTCAGTATACATCAGTCTTGTAGTATTTATTTAGATAAACTAAAGGATAAATCTTAATTTCGCACGGCAAGAAAACTTGCCAATGCGTTGTAAAAATCACGAAATTAATTTTGTAAAGAATTACTTGAACTGAATTTATAATAATATTTATAATTGCACCTTATTCATTTTGTAATATTATATTTAGGTTCACACAATGAGACTGACAATTTCTTATGACGATGAAGATTTCTACTTTCATATCACAAGGCTTGCTAGTGGGGAAAAGTCACTAGTAAAAGTTTATCCTAGTTTTTAATGAAATAGTGTTTCATATTTTTTTCCCAAATATACAGTCTCATACCTAAAGTATGTAAACTAGTATGCGCTAACGAATGGAGAAACTTAAATGATGCATTATATGCTTAATAAGTTTAATAAGTATTTTAAAGCAAATTTAGCTCTAGCTGAATCAATTTTTTTACCAATGTTTGAAATATCCACATCTTAAACTGCCTTGACTGTATAGATAGTTTATACCATAAACTCTTAATGTTTACCCGTACTTGTCTTCCAGTATATGGTTAATTTATATTCAAATCTTTATGAATTTGTTTGAGAACCCCCATTCTGTGGAGTTTTATTAATATGTATTCGGAATTAAGGAAAATCTTAATGTTCCGATTTAAACAGTAATAGATTTTAAAAGTTTTTAACATAGTTAAATATGCTAGAACATCCATTGGTGGCATCCGGGCCACATGCAGCCCTTTGCCCAATTTATGTGGCCCTCGGTCATTTAAAAAACATCAAAATTAAAGGGTTTTAATTAAAAAGAAATAAAACCTTATTTTCATAAAATTCCTTAAATGTAAATTACAATACATTCATCGATAGGGGTTGCTATGTTACCTTTTAAAACTAGCCAAGCGATCAATTATTTCATTAATTTATTTGTTGGCTCAACTGATGAGCACACTCGTGGACTGTTGCTGTTCTTGCTTTTGTGTGCATGTGTTTTGAGCAGTGTTCGAAATTGGATACAGAAATTTAAGAGCAGTCTGTGATACTAACTTAAAAAACTAGGTGCAAATGCACATTACCTAGGAAGTTTTTGGTTCTTCAGAGTTTCTATATATAACAATTGCCTCAATTTGGAGATTTTACAAAGTTAGCCGTAGATTAACAATTTAGATGTGCGATTTTAAGACTGCTTAATTTTTGCGATTATATGATCACAGCAATGGTTTGAAAAATTTAGGATCGGTAAAGGTTTGGGATTTCAAGATAATTATTTTTAGCTAGATTATTCTAAACCAGGCTAAACAAATAGGTTAGTATTAACCATTTTGGGAAACTAGTCGCGATAAGTGCTACTAAATTTATTTTGTTGTCACAAAATTGAAAGATCTGGTCTTATTTTACGACTAGCAACCGTTAATTTTGAACCCTGGTTTTAAGTAACCACCTGGTAAGTTCATTCTGTTTTTTTTTTTTCCTAATTTCTAATAAGTTTATTCGCATGTTATTGAATTATTCATTTGTTTGGGCCTTATTTTCCTATTTTAATTGTAATAGGATAACTAAAAATTGTCTTCCTTGATTTTCCCTGTGCCCAACTTCTGCATAATTCAATTTTTAATATTCTAATAAATTGTGTCTATGTGTACTTAATTAATTACAAATTATTGGGTGATATTCCTAATTAAGGTATTTCTTATAGCTTTTCTAACACATGACTTACTTGTACTTTCGGTTTTGTTTCTGTAACCACATTCCTGTCATTCCTTTAATTGTTGTCTTTCTATTCCTCTAATTACTATTTTATGTGCATGCTATTCATTATGCATGTAATTATTCATTTCTCTGGACTCCACTTCCCTTATTGCAAGTAATTACGTAACAAAAGTGTGTATTTTTTCTTAACTCTTCCTTTGCCGAACTTTCTCATTTAATTTAATTTTTAGCATAGTTAAAATGTTGATGTATACTTAACTAATTAAAGTTATTTTAAATTATCAGTGATATTCCTAATTAAGCTCTTTTTTCAAGCTTATCTAACGCATGATTTTTTTTTATCTGTTTTGTTTCTCTGGTTGTTGTTGTTCTGTTCTTTAAATTAATTTTATGTGACAGTTATTCAATTATTAGAGTCTTTGAATTATACTTCCTTTATTAAAAGTAATTGCATAGCAAAAGTATTTTTTTTACCTTGATTCTCACCATGCTGAGCTTTCTCATAATTAAATTTTTAATATGTCATTAAAATGTATATGGATTAAATTATTAGGTTATATTCCATTTTAAGATGCGCCTTATCCAACACCTGGTTGTACTTTCTGTTTTGTTTTCGTAACCTCATTCCTAACCTACTGATTGTCTTTCTATTCTTCTAATTACTATTTTTATGTATATGTTATTTAATTATTCATTTCTTTGGAATTTACTTCCTTTATTACATAACAAAAGTGTCTTTCTTGATTCTCCCCATGCCAAACTCTGGCATTTAATCTAATTTTTAGTATTCTATTAAAATATTTGGTATACATACTTAAATAATTAGTTTTTTTATTTATAAATTAAGTGATATTCCATTTAAAGTTCCTTTTTATAGCTTAACTAACACATGACTTAGTTTTACTTTCTGATTTAGTTTATACACACATTTCCTACTGATTGTCTATTCTTTTAACTTCTTATTAATGTGTTTATGAGTCTGTTTTTTTATTATATTAATAAAATGTATTTTTCCCTCAGTAATTGTATTTAGTATTTAGACAACAAAGGTGTTTTCTTCTTGGGTCATCCACTTTTGTTCAGCTTTCTGATATTTTAGTATTCTGTTAAAAAATGTGCAAACTTTATTTAATATAAATAAGCTATTTGGTCATATTCCATTTTAATGTTGTTTATGTTTATTATTAGTAAGTTTTATTTTTTGTTTTAAACTTTAACCTTTGAGGGTTTGAGATTTAACCAAGTGTTGTTATTTTACTGTGATAAAAAATGAGGCAGAAAGCTTTTCTTCCTAAAAGATATGATCTAACTTTTAATAAAGTTAAGTCTCTTGATGAAAGGCATAATGTTTATGTTTTTAATCATTTTTCAGTCTTAATTGATCATAGAAAGTATCTATTAATGCTAACAACAGTGCTTTAAAGGAACTAACTAGAAGGGAACTGATCTAGACAATGTTTACAATGTGAAAAGAATTTCAAAACAAATACTTATTTTAAACATTGCAAAAGCTCCAAATGCGATTCTGTAGCAGTAACAATTTGTAGTAGTAGGGTAGACCGGGGGAATCGCGCTACCTTAAGGGAAATTGAATTTTCATGCAGAATTGTGTTAGAATAATTGTAAATTGTAACAAACACATATCATACTACATTTCATAACCTATCTTGTAGTGATTTTTTAAACTTGAAATCTTTAATAGAAACTGAATAAAATTGTTTTTTCTAAAAGCTTGCAGAGTGGCGGTATCACCCTGGTACCTGGGGTTATGCTGTCACACCATCAAAACGCAGCAAATAATCTGTTAATAATGGAAAAGGATGTAATAAAGCACAACATATAGCACAAAAATAAGTTAAATTAAATGAAGAAATTAATTAAGAAGTTTAACAAAAGTCATATGCGCAGTAAATGGCTATTACTTGTCTCTACCATAGTCTTACTATTCTTAAGAAAGTAACATGTGTAATAAATGACTATTGGTTAATCTATGTCATACTATTCTTTAAATAAAAATTGTGTTGGCCTAGTAAATGGCTATTACCTAAGTGTCTGCAGTTCTTATCTGAGCAAAAATCTGAAAGAAAAGGATGGCGGTATAACCCTGGAGTGATGTGCCACCATAACCCCAGCTAGACAAAATGGCGTAGACGGCTTGTTTAGGGGAATGTAGATAAGCCTAGCGTCCAAACTAACAACGTGATAACATGGCCAAATTATTGCTCTTTTCAATGATATGTAACTGATTTATCTAACTTAGAGATAACAGTCACTTATCTCTTAGTTTCCAAACACTCAAAATTAGATGGAACTCACTGAAAAGCATTTTTTTTAATAACGTTACACCAACACACCACATGGCCATAAGCCTCTCTACTACTGATTACCGTGTTTTCTGCTACAGGTTAGTGCTTAGGACCCCCTACACACACCGCTGGCGAGATATAAGGGGTGGCGGCATTGCCCAGTGTGGCGCGATTCCCCCGGTCTCCCCTATAGCAATTCTACAAAGAAAAGTTTGTATCCTAGAAAATGCTTGGCTTATACAATTGCATTTATAGTTCTAAAGAATTGTGTTGCCTAAAAAAATAAAATTGAATTAAAATTTTCTATTAAATGGATGTTTGCAATAAAGTTTTTATTTTTCAACTTGAATTTTATAGGCATCAGCCTCATTGCTCTGTTGGTGATGAGAAGTGTAAAAGTAATGTATGCCCTTTACTAAATTGAGTAATGAGTAATCTTAATAAGCCATTTACTTGTTGACCACAAGTCAGGTTGTTTAAGGAAAATAACATTGGATTCTCGAGTAAGTTTTAAAACTTCGTTTGATGAAGAAAGTTTTACTTCTTTTAGAAAGTCAAATGGTACTAAATTGTCTGGAGGTAAAACTTATTATACTTGCCAGTTTTCTGTTCCTCGTGTTACAAAAATACCAATCAGTAAAATACCACCAAACCAAAAGCCTGATTTGCAGTTTGATTTTTTTAAAGAAAAAAAAACATTTCAATTCTAAAGAAATTAATAGTAAATACCACTTAAAAAGAGTCTGATTCAAATGATGCAAGTGTTAGTCCTCCTTTATACCATTAAAAAGTTAATACCAACAACTCAATAACTTCTGTTGTAAAAAACACCTGCACCATTGCTTCCTGAATCCTTTACTAAACATTTGAGTCGTGACTTTGTAGTTAAAAATGGATCTTATTATCTTGTTTACCCTTCACTTAAGTCTTTAGATCAGTATTTAAGTCCTGATGAAGTAAAAGATTTACAAAAATTTGATCATTTTGTAAAAGGTTGGTTATGTGATGAATAGTCGATTCTTACATTGCTATGTTATGCAAAAAAAATTCACTTGCATAAGTGCTTCGGGTTCTGAATTAATCAATAATAACCAACAGTCTATTCAACAGTTTGAACTTGATAATAAGTCTGTAGTACTTTTTTTCTACTTGTTTAGTTAACCATTGGATTTTACTGATAATAAAACAAATTAGTAAAATTATTGTTTTTATGATCCTATTGCTTCAGATATAAATGTACTATATTTACCTTTAATAACTAATTTCAAAAATATTTTCATGAGTAGTGGTGTTAATTTAGAAAAGTGGGAAATAACGTCCCCGGTCCTTATTCTTCAAAATGATTCATTTAATTGTGGCGTGTTTATATGTTACGACAGTGCATCAACTGATACACAACTATAAT
Organism: Oedothorax gibbosus; assembly: GCA_019343175.1. Lineage (NCBI taxonomy): Eukaryota > Metazoa > Arthropoda > Arachnida > Araneae > Linyphiidae > Oedothorax > Oedothorax gibbosus. The sequence goes on along the minus strand of JAFNEN010000622.1, from coordinate 415,579 downwards.
ATTTAACTAAGTTTTTTATCTAGATCTTTTCAGGTCATATATGTTTAATTTATTGACACATTGTGTTCCATTAAGGTTTGATAATAATGAGACTTGTAGTTTAACAGAAGTTGATATATTACATCCTAACAGTGCTATTTCTTGCCAGCCTAAGTTTAACTTGATCAATAAACAAAATGTTCCAGAAGTCGTATATATATTGATCGAGTGGGTATAACAAATTATATACTTAAACCTTTGGATCCTTTTATTACATCTCAAGAAGAAAAAATATTGCTGACGGCCTCTTCTAAACTTAACAAAAGGTTGGATTTACAATACAATTCTTGATGGATTTCTTTTTAAACTTACTGAACACAAAGAAAATATGGTGCTGCAACTTCATGTGAGCATTCAAATAAAATTAATAATAAAAAATTTAAGATTTGAAGGAAATTGAAATCTTATTTATTCCAATCGATGTCGATCATCATTGGATACTCATTGCAGCAAATATTATAAAACAAATTTGATTAGCATGATTCACTTTAAAGATGACGAATTCGATATGTTAGCGTTTCGTAGAAGATAGTGAAGTATTTTTCAATACTATTTTAAATATATCTTTTAAGTAAGAACACCTCCTTGCATTTTTTCAAAAAGGTAATTTTAAATGTGAAGTGTTTGTGTGCTATTTTGCTTTACAGTTAGTTAATAAAAAAACATCACTAGAATTTAATTTTAATAAATTTAGAGTAAGTATTTTTTAAGTGTTAACTGAAACTTAAATTGTTAACTTGAAATTCTTTTTCAGAGCATTCTAGCACATCTCTGGATTGATTTTATGTATGTTTTTGATTGTGTTTATTATGAATAAAATTTTAAATATTTACAATTTAATGGTATGTTTCTTTTTTTAATTTAAAAGTTTACACTTCTATATATGCTGAAATTGAATATTAAACTGCTTCTGGCACCCTTACTTAATGTTTAAATTATACATTCAAAGTACTTCATCTAAAAACTTATTTATACATAGCATAGAATTGTAGCAGCTTGAAATTTATAATTTTAATAAGTTAAAAAAAATGGGAGATTATTATTTCGTCACCAGAATTATGTTTAGTTATCAAGTTGAAAATATTTGTATTCTCCTGTATAATTAGGAATAATGTTAGCATACAACTCCCTAATTTGCTAGGCATAACATCCAACAAAGACAAATAGAAACAGATAGGCTCTGGGTTTATATGTCTCATAAAAACTTTATTAACTAAACTTTTGTTTTGTGTATTCATCTGTTATTCATATAAAATATCTAGTGCAGTGAACTTTTAATATAGTCTGTCTATCTCTTCTTAGCATCTCAAATATTTTGATAGTGGAAGATTCCACTTTGAAAAAAGGTAGAGAACCTAAAGGAGGCAGGGTTGCCAATCCCATGGTGTTTGTCGAGCATAGGAGAAGGTTAGTTTGGTTGGAAATGAAGGAGACACAAAAAAATATACATAGGTTATTGGTGAAAGGAGAATTATAGTTAATTGCTGATGGCCATCATCAATTGCACATGCATTTCTTTTCTATCTTGACTTGATCGTTAATAGATTTACATCTGCACTATGTATCATTTACTCTATTCAGCATCACCTTGGAGAACGCTATAAGTTAAAATATAGATATGCAATAATAGTGAACCCGATGCAAGTTCGAAACTTTAGTTGAGAAACTATTTCTAAACCTTAAAGAAATATATGCCTGCTAAAGCAATAAATCACCAAACATAGTATCTGGATTAAACCAAAATCTTCCTCACCCCTTTTCGTTTTACAAGTGATACTTTGGAATCGTCTAAAACACATGTCATAGATGCTAAGAAGTGATAGGACTATATCATTCACCATCGCTTCTAAAAGAAAACCTGATGCATTATTTATGTGCTCACAGTCCAACAATACATTAATTAAATATTCACTTTTTCCGAAACATTCCAATATCCGAATTTCCGATTATCCAAATGTGTTTAGGTCTCGATTACTTTGGATGAAAATAGTTAGAAATAAACTCAAAAGATTACGTTATGAGGCGAGGAAGAATACTGTATTATAGGCGACTGTATTATAGAGAAGTAGGAAGAAATTTCCAGTGAACCGATATATATTGCCGGCATCTCGATCACTGAGTCAATAGCAGCATGCCTAACAGAAACTAACATTAACACCTTTTTAAAGTTGAACATTTAATAAGTAAAATTTTGAAATAAAATATGTTTAAGATATTTTAAATCAGCATTGCTTAATCTATCGGTGAAATATATTTTTAGGCGCTTAAAAATATGGGAATTGTCCAATTCACTTATAATTGGGGGGAGGGGCAGTTTTGACTTGTAAGAGAAAGGTCTGATTTGGGCATTGCCAAATTAACTGCTGAACTATAAACCGCCTGTGAGCCAAAAAGTCTGACAAATAATAGGAAGTGCACAGTAAATATGCTCCCAAGTCCCGACGATGTGTACAATGTCATTCTTAAAAGTTGCATTAAGTGTGTACTTGGGAGTCGGCTCGTCACTTGACTGTGGTCCTAAATTAATTACAATGCTCGTCACCAATAGCCCTTGTGTAGCTCTAGCGAGACGATAACTTAATATAAACATTAGGAGGCTAGAAATAGACATCAGTAAATGTTCGATTACCATATATAGTTTTTTTTACTGCAAATGTCTACAAGCCTAACCAAGGTCAAACTAAATAAAGTTATCAGGCCTCAAAAACAAGGGGTAACACCCACAAAATAGTTTTTCAGGAATTTAAAAAGCTGTCAAAATATTCCAGGTGTGGAAATGTTTTTGACTTCCACTGTACATATGGAAAATATTTTTACAACTCGTAGGCAGAGGTGACAACTGGGAGATAAAAGTGTGATGAGGCAAAATAAAATTGAATTTGCCTTAGTGTTTATGAGAATTAGAGAAAGTTTAGATAAAAAATATTTTTACATTAATACAGTTTCAATCCAAACGAAACATTTTAATGCAGGTCTGTTACAGATATTTAAAGCAACAAGATCATTTTCAGTCAATTGATTCCTTTATATGTTGTAAAGTTTACACAAAGCAGTAACAAATAACTACCAGATACCATATTTTCATTTTTGGCCTCTTTCAACAAAGTCTAATACAAATACAGAATATAAAATATGTATATTCACAATTTACATTTATTCAAAATTTTACAATAAAAAAAGGGAAGAGGAACATTCTCTCCTTTCATAGACACTCCATGAGTTTTTCCAAAGATGGACTTCAACTTCTACTTTTTTTTTATAAAAGCAATACAACATAATACAAGAGAAATAACTTACAAATGAAGTGCCTATAAGGAGTTGCCATTAATATGCTACACAACATATTGGCTACTACACAAAGGGAAGACGAGAAAACAGGACTATCACGTAAATACAAAAGCACCTGTCAACATTTCAAGCAGACAAGGGTGGTCAACTAGTCCATAAACATGGGATTTCGTCAATTTTTATGAAAAAAAAAATTAAAAGGCCTCCTTAATAAAAAGGCCTTTTACAGCATTGAAAGTGATCTAGCAACAAATAAAACTATTGCAAATACTTTTGAATTGATAATTTTATACTATGAAGTTCTTAAAAAGAATTGAAGTAAATTTTGAACATTAAGTTTCTCAACACAATTTGATTTACAATGAAATATACATTACATAAAACTAATTTATTAATGAGTTATGGATTTAATGAGATGGCACAGTAGACTTGGAATTACTTCACCAGAAAAGAAAAAAACTGTTGTTGAATTGAGAGAGTCCACAAACATTCCAAAACATCTCAAACCTTTTGATAATAAGTCAAAAATAACCTTTTGATAATGAGTCAAAAATTTAAGTTTTCAACAACACATTCACTCAAATATTTTCTGCCAAATAATTAAAAACAAATAGTTTATTACCAAATTGTACTCCTAGACACCAACAGAGATCTCACGCCAGGCCCCCACTTTTGCCACTTTCATAGTCGCATTTATGTCAGTGGAGCACATCTATGAGGTATTAATTTCAGTGCCCCAAAGTGCAAGAAAAATTACCATAATTTAAATTAAGGGCTTATAAAATGTTTAACACTTATTAATTTAGTTTTAAGAAGATAACATCACATTAAATTTCATAGGACTAGAATAGATAAAATTGTCTTAAAATTTAAAATAAAAATGAGATTCTTAAAATTTAAGATTCAGTTTTAACACAATTAAGTATAAATTATATACCAGTCAAAAAATGCTTTTGATAAGGTTATGCTTTTTTAAAATGAATAAATATATATATCTAGGTGTAGAGTTAAAATATCAAATCACATAAGATTTATCTAAATTTAGACTAGAAATCAATTATTAACACATAACTTTTTCATTCTAAAATTGATGGAGAAACAACCAAAACCACATTTGTTACTTCATTTAAGTTACACAGAGCTACATTATTTTACGCTGCGATTTCCCCTAAGAAAATTAGACTTGTCATTTTCAATGAAACATTAAGTTTACCACAATATGATAATGTTAAACTTCAAACAATTATAACTTCAATATAAAACTATACAATTATTAATAGCAATCAGTCTAAAAAAAATTAAAAAAAATCTTTTTAAAAGCTAATTTTACAAGGACAATAGTTATACGAGGTTAGTGCGTATTTTTAAAAATTAACATGTGGTAAATTAATGACTTATCTTTACACAACATACTATCAAAAAGCTTCATGTGCTATTCATTTCTCCATAGCGAATGTTGTAATGCAAAAAAAAACCTAACTAAATTGTGCTTCTACGCAATTGCTGAATAATTTACTTTTAAACTAAATATAAAAATGGTTCATTATAAACTATTAGCACAAGATTTTGATTAAGTATGAATATAGAGTACTGCTTATCATAGACAATTTTATTTTTATATATTTTGATCCATCATATCAAGTTCAGATAAATGTGTACAAAACTTCTTACACTTACACAATTCATGTAACAAACTTCATTTCCATAGCAAAAACAGGGTTTCTTAAAAAAAAAAATCTGGTTGGTCATTAAGAGCGTAAGTTCACATCCACATTTTAGCAACATTCTGATATTGTGTCTCTTTTAGAGCAATTTCAGAATCAGTTTTGAACATAAGGGAGTGAACATGATTCACAATAAATCACATGTAACCTCTGGTTATTCGTTTCTCAAAAACAATCCTTTATTAGCTATGAAGCACCCCAACAACCTTCTTAATGTGCATTTGATCTTAAAACTTAAAAAAATTGCAAATAAAAGTGATACATCAAGCACCATGTTCCTCCAGATTCAAAGACGTCACACACATTAAAAACCATAGAAAAAGGTACAAAATTAATATAAAGTTATAAAAAAAAATTGTAAAAAATTAAGCTGTACAGAAGCACACAAAAATTTAAGTACAACAGGAAACACATAGTGTGCATTTGCATTTTTAGGAAATGGAATATAATAGAAATGCAGGGTTTACTGCAAGGATCTTTCATCGTATTGATATATCTAGTTTTATGCTGAAAAATTAACCAGGATTATGATTTCCCAAAAAAAAATTGGTCTAAATATAACAAAACTGGTTAAAATTCCCTTGCAATGCAAACATTTACAATGTAAATGTATACAAAGTGAACATAATTTTGAACATCGACACTTGAACACATTTAATTGCACCAATGATAAAATAAGATGTAGCATTTATAGGAGAAAAGACGGGTTCTTATAGATAAAGCTAAAAACCACAATAAAATGTATAAAACGTTTTTTTTTTAAAGCAGATGCTTACTACCATAAGTTGAAAGTCCTTTTGTGGACAAACAATTTCTCTTCAAACCTATGCAGTAATTTGCAATTCAAATCTACAGTTCCAGACACTGAACATCTCCATTATTAAGTTCATGGTCATCATATTCTTGCAAATCTCGTGGAACTGGGGTGTTGTTACAGCTTCTATTCCATTTTTCTTTATGCTGCTCTCTCCCAAACCCTTCATCGTAATTTCCTTTTGATATAAAAAGTTGCTTAAAATGTGGTGTGCAGTAAAGACTTCTACCACTTTTAGTGTAATTTTCTAACCTAAAAAATAAAATACATAATTTTAAAGCTGAATTAAGAACTTAAAAGCATGCATTCCAACTAAGTATTACAATACTATTAAAACCCTAAATTATTGGAAAAGTAAATTTTTCTTCAGTACTATTTATAGATTGAAGTAGCTTTTAGATTATGTTTCAATTTGCAAAAAGATTAGATTATATAAATTTTAATTCAGGTTTGCAAGCAAATTAATCTAATTTTTAATACTGTTTTTTTAATTGTTAATTTAGTCAGTAAACTTAAAACTATTTGTTTTAATGAAAAATAGCGATTGAATAAAAAAATTCAATGGGACCAAAGTTTGATTTTATTCACTTTAATAATGTGTAAGCTGATGTTTTTTTATATTAATTTATAAAACATATTAAATTTTGTAGATAATCTTTTTCAAATACACAACTAAGTAGATGAAAAAAAATTCATATTCCCGAATTTTTTTTCTTCAGCCAATATAAAAAAGTAATAAATAAAATCAACTATAGAAATAACTTAACATCCAACTATTGATATAGGTATAACATTCATTAACCAATTACCTCAGCATACAAGAGCAGTGTGCACATCGAAAGCAGTTTTTGTGGATTCGCATTCCACTTGTTTCCATTTTTTCCATAGGGTATACTTTCTTGCTACAAATGCTACACATGTCTGCTGTAGCCGCCTGTTCTTGCTAAATAAAAATTTTAAAACATGCTTAGTAAACAATTTCAACAAGAATAAATCAAAATTATTTTATGAATAACACATAAATACATTACATTTATTTTAATAACTAGACTTTTAGATTTAGGAAGTTTACATCCAAGTCCTAAAATTTGCAATGTAGGCAAAAAATATAGTATGTAAATTATACTACACCTTTAAAATGTTAAAAGCTTACTTGATATTGGCTTTTACACAAGAAATATCTAAAAACAGCAATAGAACAGCACTCCTCCCCTTTCTTGGGTATCACCCTTAACTATGTTACCATATTACCACAAATTATACTTAATAAAATATAGTTACTGTTTGTCTAAAGGTGTTCATTATTATTGATGTGAACTTTAATTTGAAAAAAAAAAGATAACTATAAGCTTCATTTATCTCAACTTTAACCAATAAATTACTAAATGTCATTACATATAAAGAATAATTATTAACCATTTAAGTACTAGAAGACACCAGAGTCCATATTGAGTTTATCGGTTCAGGCATCTTCTAGTACTCAAAGTTTAATTGTATATTTTATACACTATTTTTTTTTAAATGGACAATTTTTATGAACCTGAAATAAAAGTTGGAATGATGAAAAGTTTCATAAAACGTAAATTTTGTTTTATGTCATTTAATTTAAAAGCCAATTATATATATATATATATACATAAATTTAAATTCAAGAATTTTCTAGTCAACTTCAATAAGTTAGGTTCAGGAACGAAAGTTTTTGAAGACCTTATCATGATGACTTAAACTAATGTAATAGAATGTTACTTCAATAATCAAAAAACAAAATGAAATTTAAATATTTAAAAAGTTTAGCTTTCAGAAAACTAGGACTAAAACAAGTACCTACTCAATATTTTTAAAAAATATATTTTATGTTCCATGAAGTTCAAGTGCATGTTTTAAAAAAGTGCTGTGATGGCAAATAGGTGAATTTATACTTTATTCATTTTAAAATATTACATAATTGAAAATAATAGTGAGCTTTAAGAATGAGTGCATTATCAATTGACAATAGAAGGCAACAAAATTTAACAGAAAAAAAAACTTAAAATAACAAATTATTTTTCAACTAAAACAGAATTATAGTGCAAAAGATAAAAAATAACAAAACAAAATTATATTTATATGTATTTTGAATACTCCACAATTTACATAAAGGTCACTCGATAAATTTTTTAAACACTAATCTTTTACTTAGATTAAATATTAGTATTTCTTTAGTAAAATAAAAAATCTTAATCTGCATAAAATAAAAGTTAACAATTAAGCATACCCAAAAATTAACGTAATGATCAGCTAAATACTAAATAATTTCAAATGCTGCAACACAAAATTGATGTAAAACTTGTTTGTGTTACATCTAAACTTTTGAAGGAATTTCAAAAGGTAGGTAGTTTTGCATTAAAGTGTCAACACATTTGCACAATTACAAATTTAAATAAAAACTATAATAGCTTTTCCTACTCTTAAAAAAACTTTAAATATAATCATATATTCAAAACCTTATCTAGTATATCTATAAATTTATAAAGGTGACAAAAAAATTAAACTGTACAAAAAGACAACAGAGCTACGAAGTTCAAATAGACATAACACAGCAGTTCATATAAAGATCATTAGAGCCGAATCAACACATAATTAAAGATAAAGAATGAAAATCAAGATGGTCTCGATAAAAAGTAACCAGTTGGAAACTTGATGGATCAAAAGATAGAGTCAACTTGAACAATGAGCAGTTTTCCCTTGAATAGTCATACGACGCAACAAGACACGTTGAATTGGTTGCTCACAGAAGCACATCTAGACACTATTTTCTGGCATTACTAAATATAATAAAAAAGTAAATTAATAAATGTATCCTTGTGGATTGAAGTTTCTTAATCATGCAAAAAGTTGTCTTCATCGCCAAAAGCCACATCAGTCATTGGATAAGTTGCCATCATTTCAAAATCCATGCAAATTATTTTTTACATGCCGCACAATAATGCTGTTTTCTGTAGAAGAGCTGTATGTTTCCATAAAAAAATGCAGTGTTAAAGTATTGTAAATTGCTAAAACTTAAAAGCAGCATAACTATTTCAAATTAAAAAAATTAGGTTAAAAGATTGGTAAAGCTAACGCACAGGTAAAAATTAGAATATGAAAAGAAATTGACATCTAGGCTGTCAAATAGAGTCAAATGCAAGAAGACTTAGAGATGCAATTAGCTGAAGACAAATACTGTGGAGCAGTAGAGTGTTTGAAAAGACAAAAATAAATATTGGAAAATCTTTTCATTGATAAGCAAGCTCTAGTGCTTTTTTTTCCCCAAGGAAGGAACAAGAATGCCTCACATAGACTCTCAAAAGCTATACTTGGATATGAAACAAGTCTTGAACATAGGTTATATACTTCGGGTAATTTTGTTTAAGATAATCCATTTTTTTATGCACATCTTTCCTTTTTAAATGTTAAAATTGATATTAGTAAACACTCATTTGGATATACTAAATATATGTAATGATTCAAACTATCATGCAAAATGTGCAGGCAAATAGTTGCAAAAACACATGAAGTTTCACATTTATGTCACATACATTTAAACTCATAAATGTAACACAATTTTAAATAATTTGAATACAACTGTAATACTGTTTTAAATTATGTGTAAGTTGACAGTAAAGAAAAAAACATTTTTTTAGTAATTAAATTTCTTTTAAATACTTAAAATATATAGTGGGAGAATTCCTTTTGTTATAACATTTATGTAACAATTAAAAAAGCTGATAGATCTCATATAATTATAAACTTCTTGTTAATTTTAATGCACCATAAAAGAGAATAAAATATAGTTTTAAATTTATATGAACCTGTTTCAATAAGTTTTAAAAAGTAGGTTAATAAATTTAATGGAATTGTGAATGATACCTGTTACTCTTGAGCAAAGAATAAAACTTATCTTAAGATAATTTTTTTAATTAAAATTTTGAAAAAAAATACTTACAATAAATCTATTAACTTTGGCTTTTGGTTTCTCTGCTGGCTTTAAGGTGTCTTCTTTAATAGATTCAAACTTGGCTCTCAAGGTTTTAGTTGTATCAACTTGAGGAAGAAAATCCTCTTCTTCATCATCTTCATTTCTTTTATTATCTCTTAGTTCTGTGTCCCAATTTTCAAATTTTGCTCGAAGGCTCTTCGCTTTATCTGCTTCTACAACAATATCTTCATCTGCTTTGTAACTAGAGCGAATAATATTGGGATCCCTCTCAGGCTCTGGTGAAGAATCATGATCATCATTCACCTTAGTGTATTCTCTTGGGGGTGTTATGCGTTTCAGAGGTTTTGGACCAGATGGAATAGATGGAGATTCCTTCTCCAATGCCTTAAACTTATCCAACATTCGCTTAGCAGTATCAGTTGTAGGTATATCATCAACTGTATCAACTGCACGCACCACATTTGGGTCAACAGGGATTTCTCTATCAGGAGTGTCTTCCTTGGCTGGTTCTCTAGGAGGAGTGATCTGAAATCTTTTCCGTTCTTTTGGAGCATCGGAATAGTTTTCAAAAAACTTATACCTCTGTGTTACATCTGTAGTATCTACAACAATTTCTTCTTTTTCAGTTGGCTTGCTACCTTTTACTACATCAGCATCATTGACTGGTGAATGGAAGCTTACTTGACGATCAGCATTAGGAGATTTATTTGGTGATTTAGGAGCCATGGTAGTTGTTTTAACTGTGGCATCAATTTGCTGGAAGAGTTTTTTTGCATCATTTGCAATGCCTGAAATAGTTAAAAAAATTAAGACTTAACATTTAATAAAGTATACACAAATATTTGAATGGTATAGTAAGTTTATTTTTAGATAACATGCTTTAAAAAGACAGATAAGTTAGGATGCAGTTAAGATAAAAAGTCTTTAAAACCAGGTTAACTACACCAAAAAAAGTTTAGTCTAATCACATTAGTATTAGTATTTGGAACACGACATAACATTTTATTTGTACTCGAAATACAATTACATTGACCTACATATTGGAGTTGACTAAAAAAAATGAGGTAATTATGAGTAAAACATGTATGCCACAAAAAGTCTTGTTAAAAGTACATCCTTGGGTTTAAAGAAGTTAACTTTAAAAGGCTTTGGGTTGGCTTGTTTTTAAATGGGTTGTTTGTTTTTCCTCTGTCCTTCCCATTTCTTAAAGATTGGCTCTTCTAATTTCAAATTTTGTATCCTCCAAAGGAATCCGAGAAAATTCAAATTCCAGGGTTTTACATGTTTTAAGAACTAGGGGATAACTTTTGATGTTACATAGGCCAGTACTTCAATGCTGCATTTAGAAGCAGTGCATATGATGTATTCTTTTGTAGGAAAGAGCAGAAAGCTAAAACACAGTCATGCAAATTGCATATATTTCTGAACCAGAATTGGGACTTTAGAGATTTCGCATAATTTTCGGAGTTTCAACCAAAAAAACTCCAAATTATTTGGAAATATTGATCTGTAAGCATAGCTTAATTACTTTTAAAAAAAAAGCACCAAAACTTTGAATTGTCATGTAAAACAAAAACAAGAAAAAAATCTTGTAATTACAAGAAATATCCTAAAATTTCAATTTGAACACATTGAAACATTTTAATATCTCTACATCTTTAGTCAAACAATTGCATCTCAAAAATGATTAATGCATCCTAGCACACAAGTATATTGGGGGGAAAATTATAGAAATAATTATACTTCGGAATGGTTTATAAACCATAGTTTAAAGAAAGGTTTAAGCGTTTTTAAAAGGTCAAGTCATTTGTGTCATACCTGGTTCAGCTAGAACACTTAAATCTTCCTCGATCTCTTTTCGTACTTTCTCCATATTTTCCTCTTCAACTTCATTAACAAGGTCCCCCTTTTCAAACTTTTCTTTTAATCTTATGGCTTTAACATCATTCCCCAAGTCTACAGGATCAGGCCTTGCAACAGTAGGCTTAGAAGTATCTTGACAAGCCTTTTCATAAACTGCTTTCATAGACTCTGAACGTCCGAGACAAATGCGCTGCCGTAATTTATTCAGCTCTTCTTTCTTTTCTTCACCCCTTTCTTCTTTAGTTGCAGTTACAGAGCCTGTCTCCCACTGAGATTTCAAACTAGACATACCACTAAAAACAACCTGAAAAAATACAGACATTTAAAAAAAATTGGGCGATTCTTAAACAGTCCTGCATTTCTTAACAAAATTTTAAAAACCTGGTTATATACAAAAAATGCATATTATATTGCAATTGACTTTTTAAAGAAGACAATACAGTAGAACCTCGATTATCAGTCTCCCTTTTATCCGGAACTCTGTTAACCGACCAACCACGAGTCAACAGTTTTTAAAAAAAAAACTAACAAGGTCATTCTCGGTCGTTCACAAAATAAACCAGTCCCAGAAATCTTTAACGATTCTAAGATGAGGAATCTCCAGTGATACTGGATCGCCAAACTTCCACTGAAAATCTCCGGTATTTCTGAAATTTCTAAAATCATGAGACTCCAGGTGATATCTACTATAAAATGAAAAATAAGCGCTTTTTCCAGTATTCTTCATGCATAATTTAAAAATAGAAATAATGTAAGAAATTAAGATTAGTTTTTAAACTCTGTTTGCCAGTATGTCTCAAGTTTAGAGATAACATTAAATCCAATGTTTAGCACTGCAAAGAGTTAATTTAGGGTATGCAGACTTTCGATGTACCTCCACACAAAAAGTTTTACTAATTGACTGAAAATTATCTATTATCCAGAATTTTCGATTATCCGACCTACCTCCTGTCCTAATTAGATTAGATAATCGAGGCTCTACTGTATTAAATAACGTAAAGCTGACAGTTTAAGATCATTTGAGAGGTAGTATAGTCTGTTTTCGACTGCACAAATTGTAATAGTGGTAAATTTTCAGTTTCATTTAATTTACTTAGCAACTATTAAAGATTTAATAAGAATGATTGAATAATTAAAAAAAAACTTTTTGTGTAGAATACCTTTTCTTTATATTTGCTTGGTTTGATAACGGAAGGATCCTCACTACACTCTTCATCATTATCAGATTCTGATAATTCTCCATTTTCATTTTCTCCACCTGATACTGCAGACTGGTATCTAAAAAAATGGGGGTCTTAAGTAAAAAAATTAACAGCACATACAATTAAATGCTATATCAAATATAAATTTTCTTAGATGAGATTATTGTCTCTTCCGCAATCAATTTTTAATAGAACCTGATATCTTTCAAAGCAATTTGTCTTTACAAGACTTCGATAAAGTATTTATTTGCAGTAAAATTTAAATTAAAAAAATCTTTGAAACGTTTCCTCATTTGTTTTAAGCATAATGTAGTTGCAAGTGCTGCCCGACGGGGAAGCTGACTTACCCAAAAGGGGTGTGGGGTATAATTTACTATTAAGATTTTTTACATAGTCATTGTCGAATTAGTTCAAAATTGTGCAACATCAATCAACTTTAAACCATAACTAACCATTATAAACTAAGCTAATCATTCATACCTAAAAATAAATTTAAATAACCTACACAATTCCTCAAATAAAGGATAAAATAATTATAACACCTTTTGTTAAATTGTAAAAAATCTATTTCAAACTCTTCATTAAAAAAAGCTAAAAACATTTCTTTTTCAATTCGTAAACAAATCCTAAAAAAAATTCACAAAACAGAGGATGCCTTATGATTTTTGCAGGGGTGGTGGGACAGTTCAACACTAGAGAAAGAAGTTACTTTTCGTCTATTTTCCAATTGCATTTAAGATCAATTGAAGGGTACGAACCATAAGAGTTCGACCATACAAACCACGATTGAAACAACAATGTTCAGTTTTGAAACCCTTTAAAGGGTTCGGTTTTCCTGACATTCCAAACAAAGAATAAATTAGAATAAAATAATCATAAGTTAGTTTTCCCCGCAGGGGTGAGGTTGCTAGCAATGCTAGGAGAGGGGCTTCAACCCTCCTTCTGCAACCACTCCTGGCTACTTTTTATGTTTAAAACTTTTGTTTATTGTTAAAAAAAAAACTAAGTAACATTTCTATAAATGTTGCATTTGTAAGATTTTTTTAAAAATCTTTTATTTTATAAATATTAGGTTAAAATAATGGACCAATATTTCAAACAAAATATTAAACCACTGTTTCGGCTAACCTAAAATGCTGACAGAGTTGTAAGCAATTTATTCTGTATTAACATAATTTAGTTAAGAAGTGATGATTAAAAAAAAGTTAATGATTGTAAATCAAATCACATGTCAGAAGTCACATCTAAGAAGAATAGCCAGTCCAAGAGCCTTTTTTTAACTAAAATTTAAAAAAAAAAACACATTTGAAGGAAAATATAATCTGGTTATATAATTAATTTTTTAAAATATTTTTAATTTTTAAAAAGGTGCCGCCATCTGTTGATGAACTAAGGCATCCATTATATAGATCCACTAACCAGATATTCCCTTTTCAAATTTGTTTTGCTTTGTTATTACTATCATCACATCATACTTACTGCAAAAAATTTTCTTAAATTTTAAAAGTTTAATTTTAATAACAATGGCATTATTTCTATAAGACTGACATCCTTCTAAAAAAATGCTATGAACATAATTACAGCTAATAATAAATAAAGTTTAAAAATAATGGGACTCAACAACTTGGGTATACCTAGTTTGTTCCAATTGCTTGTTAAATGCATGTTGGTCAAATTAAAAGTTTTATCTAATGGCAAGTATAATAAAGCTGAGTATTTCCAAAAGGATAATTTTAATTTTTACTACCACTACAATATCCAATTAGTTTTCCAACTTTAAGAAGCCTTTTCTTCATATTATTTCATTTATGCACACCTAAACCTCAATATAAGTAGAGCTGATAAAAAAAATATATATCTTTTGAATTGTAAGCAAACTTAACTAAGAAAGGAGCTTCATTTTACATACATGCAATATTAAAATAAACAGATCTTACCTATTGAGATTTCATTTGAAATCAAAACAAATATCTAATTAAAGAAATATCATAGAAGTGTTTAATATTATTTTTAAAATTTACATGAACATCTAGAGCTTAAAAAATAGATTCAAGTATGAATAACAAAACAACTCTATTTTACTTTTAACTTAACTAAAAAAAAACACAGCACCACATATCAATTCTCAATGAAGAATGCAAGGGTGTGGTATACATTGAACAATACAATCTATTTACAAATGAAATGAAAAAAAAAATAATCAACCCCAAACCAATATTCATTATAAGTGGTTTCAATTAAAAAAAAATTCTTACTTTGCTAATCTTGCCATAACACTGGCGGACCTTTGCAGGGTACAGACGTCGGTAGTTGAGGGCAAATGATGTTCCTCACGATATGTTTCAAATTTAGACTTGATATTGCTGAGGTTCACTGGGATATTATCCAGCCCGTGGTCCGGCTTGCTATCAGCTAGAAGATTAAAAAAAACCAACGATCAACAACCCACAAACACTAATTAGCGTTCCAGACGGCCAGAGACCAAACCCAACCTAAAATTTCATCGTCTTCAATTTTAGCCTCGTTTATCCAATCCACCTCGCTGCTTCTCCGGTTGGTGGGGAAACTTTGGAGTTCCTTGTACCAGTTGATGTCGAGCGGGGGTGCGATAGGAACGCGATCCGTTTCGGAAGAATCGTCTGCTAGTGTTGTTGTGTCAGACGAGAGCTGCTCCTCATCGGCCATGCTTTCCTCGCAGACGACAACGACCTCTCCCATCGATTGCCCTCCTCCCCCTTCTCTCCCCGGAGCGAACGCCCCCGCGAGGAAGTGTGGACTCCGCCAAAGTGCCCCACCCTCTCTCCGATCTCGCGCCGGTTGCACTCCCCCTTTTCTTGGGGATGGGAAAGAAGAACAGTTTGTGGTTCTCACCCAATCTTGTTAGCTTGAATTATCGTCGCACTAGAGATACACTAGGGCTATTGGAGACGGGCGTCGTAATTCAGAACCACAGTTAAATGACGTTTACCTAATCTTGAAAAATATTAGATTTCACTGGAATTCACGCCAATCAACATTAATTGAATTACCAATAGCCCTCATGTAGCTCTAGTGCGACGATTATTCAATTTCACATTAAATTAACGTCGCACTAAAGATACACGACATTTATAGGCGACGGTCCTCATAATTTTGAACCGCGGCCAGGTAACATATCTTCGGGAACTCTGGTTATTTACAAGGTTAGTTTGAACTATCGTCGCACTAGAGCTACACACGAGGGCTTTTGGCGACGGGCAATATAATTTTAAACCACAGTCAAGTTACGAGCCGACAACTGAGTAGGAAACCAGAACCCACTGCCTAGTACCGATTCCTTAAGGCTACGATTATCAGAGCCGCGGAGGCCCTGGTGGTGTAAGCGAAGAGCCTCTCACCGAGAAGGTTCTTGGTTCTGTCGTTATCCTAGCCATACTATAGACGTATTCGTGCTAGTAGAAAAAAATCCTATAAAAATCACCGGGGTGCCCGAGTACACTGCGATATACGTGCTCGTTAAATCTGTGGAGTCGAAAGTCCCGACGGCGTTAGCGTACGATGTCGCTCGAAGTTCCATTGGGTGCCCGCTCAGGTGTCGACCTCGTCACTTAACCAGGGTTCTAAATTATGAGGCGTCATTGGCCGTGTTAAAGCTCCTAAAGGAGGCTAGAAATAGGCAGCCGGAAACGACATTACATATCAAAGCCAGAGCGAATTTTTTGGATCTACGTCACACTAGAGCTATAAAAGGGCTATTGGCGACGGGTATCATAATTTTGATACGCAGGCAAATGATTAGGCTGACACATGAGCGATTTGGTCGAATTACACATAAATTTGATCGTCGCACAAGAGCTATACTTTCGACGGAGCTTGGTAATTTTGAACAGCGGTTAGGTGAAGAGGTCGACGCCATCACGCACCCAACGCAACCTTATAGCGATATCGCACGCGGCGCCTGGACTTAGGACCACGTCTAATTTAACGTACACAATCCCCATATTCTCGGTGTTATTAATTGGGGGGGGGGGATTTTTCTTTATCCTGTAAGATCCGTTAGTGTGAGAACAGAATTAACCTGCGAAGGTAATCTCCACGGCTTGACGCCTCAACCCAGAACTTATATATATATATTTTTACTACACGGGTTAATTAGATAGGGACCTACAACTTAAATATCGGATTGTGAAAGGGTAGGAGAGTAATAAGTGTACAAGCTGAATTCAAAACCCAACGAGTGATAAGTCATCGGCATTCCCCTGGCGATCATGTTTTTGGAAAATTTTTGATGGAATAACGTCGCACTAGAACACCCAGTATATATGGTAACGAGCCTCGTAATTTGGAATCACGTTAAATGTCGATGTCTACACTGAAAGAGTAGACACCCATCGCAACCTGAAAGCGATAACGTGCGTTTTTTGGTTGAATTTACGTTGCACTAGAGCTGCACGACGACTTTCGACACCGACCTTGCATTTTTATTAATATTTTAGAGGGAAAGATCCCGGATCGGAGTAGTGTCTCTTAAATAGGGTAGACTAAAAAAAAATTATTGGCTTAAAATATTCTTATGCCAGAAATATTAAACCCGTATTTTTTTTTCTCTTTTTTCAAATACCCCATAAAAAGGGAGAAAAATGAATTTTAAAATTAGGTCGAAACATTACGCCCGAAAACGCTTTGTGACTGTCACGTGGTATCTATGACGTCACTAGTAACTATAAACAAACTTTGAAACGCCATTTTTGAATCTACTTTAAGCAAATTTGAACTATCCGCTTCTGTAAAACCTTCTTCCATTATCTATATAATTCTTATTTTAATCGCAAATTAGATTAAATCCAATTAAATTGCAAGCTAAAAAACATCACACCGGTTTATATATACTAGTGACGTCAGCCAAATTGACGTGTTTGTGATCACGTGACGTACCGATGAAAAATAAGCCATTTTAAAATGATTTTTATGAATTATTTTAAGATTTATTTTTCAAAAAAATATATACGTTTGTTATTTTGGGGTTAAAACTATAATTAATTTAATATTGGAAGGTATTTTAGCGATATAGTCAAGTACCCTATTTAAAAAGTTTATACAACGAGGACAATATCTGAGTTGGAGTTGAATTAACGTCACACTAGAGCTACAAGAGGGCTATTGGGGACGGGCGTCGTATTTTAGAGAAACAGTCAAGTGACTCTGAATTCAAAAGAAAAGACTTTAAAAAAACGTCAAGGGAAGAACTGTTTTCTAAAAAGAACGACTGTTTTACACCCTCATCTTGCTCGTTCGGCACGCGACCCACGATTGTCTTGTCTACGAGAAGAAAATAATTGAAGGCGAGAATTTTGATAGGGAGTGGGAGAAGACTGCTCATTTTGCATACCAATTCCCCCCTCCCCCCCCATTTAACATTACTAGTTTATTGTATTTAGTTGTGTTATAACGGTAGCATTATTGAATCTTAATTTTTTAAAAAATAGAGGGGAATTCTTTCCTTACCCTTCACGTTGTACAGCTGTGGAAAAAAAAAAAGTACCACTAGTGATTATTTCGGCCGTTAGTCATCCTATGGAATCGGACCTTTTTGACTTTGTGAACAAATAACATTCTGAGTTAAATGAATAACAAAATTTGCATAAGGGGACGTCTTCATATTTAAAATGTTACCAACGTCAAAATTTTCAATAGCAACACCCCTTTTTGAGTCCATCTTTCAAATTCATGACATTTTAACACTAACTACCAAGTTTTGTTAGTTTTTAAGCATTATTAGTGGAGTTAGAGACGTGCAAAGTTTAGGGTCCGTAATGTTAAATGAGTTGCACATAAACTATCACAATCTATAAACAATTAAGATAATGAAACGAATTTTTTACTGAATAGTAATTATAATAACCCAAACAAAATGCATACACTATTGGGGTATTTAAAACATTTTTTATATTTTTAAATAATTATTATATTAATTTTTTAAAAAAATTATGAATAGAAACCCCTTAATACTTTTACAGAAATGAATTTTAGACATGAAGTTTAAGCGAAATCCCAATTTTTAAAACTTTTCTTCCATGATTTGCTGAGTAAATCACAAAAAACTTTTTAATAACCCCTTAGGGGGCTGTATACGAGATTAAATATGAACTTGATAAACAAACACGGCCTTGTAAACTTGTTATTGGAACGAGAGGTTCTAAAAGAATTAAAAAGCCTACACGTGCCGTTACTTAAATACTTGAATGAAATTCTCGTCAAAACACAAGTGTATTAGTAACATTAACTGTCACCTATAACCACTTCCGCACAAGATTTATAACCTTAGAACAAATATAGCCAAACCAAGCATTCTGTTACAATTTGAACTCTTCAACGCTAAAAATAGGTTACTTTTATTAATTTTCTTTCGCAAAATAAAGAAATAATCTTTATCGTTTGCTAAATTTATTTGTAGTTTGAAGAATAATTATGTAAAATTGAATGAGTGAAATCCTATGGCATCCCTTCCTTGACATTTGGCAATGTTTGGAAAATGTCACCTTAAATTACATGCGATTCTTATACTTAAATAAGTATCAACAACTATAATATTTGAAAAAACCTGATAAACCTGAACATATTTCCAAAACATTTAGTAATAAAACATGAAAAACTCCAAATTGCATTGATAATTGAAGAAATGTAAGTTAATACCAATTAGCTCTTTAAGCAAAAAAAGTAACACTGTGAACCGCTTTCTTAGTAAACAAATATAATGAACATTCAAAAAATCACATTGTGCTATATTTTATGACGTCATTCCAAACCGATTTATATGGGAACAATTAATAATCCTTAAAATTTTAGTTAATGTTTCTCGTGATATTGTTGATGTGGCAACAGCAATTTTAAGTGACTAAAAATTTAATTTCAATGCTATTTAATGGGCCATTCGTCAACTGACAAGAGAACAGATGTCCGTCCGGACGTACAGACAGAAGAACAAAAAGTATGAAAGTTAGGTCTCTGCTGTCATACCTTACAATAATAAAAAAAATTCTTAAGATCCGATGGATAGAACCGATTTCGGCACCGAAGTACGGACAGACAGACGGACACCTTGAGCAGACTACCATGCCAATACCTACTTTTCTATTAAAAAAATAATTCAAATTGAAAAAAAAAATGGAAAGTATTCTAAAAATAACATCAGGGCTTCATCCTCATTGACTATAATCCCTTGTGGGACCCCTTCCTCGAGATCTTTAACCAAACTTTCTTTTTCTCTCCTTCAATAAACCTACAGACTACGTCCGTCATTTTGGAGAAGGTCCCCAAAGATCATCAAGTGATTCGATTGAATAACTCAAATATTCAGCCAAATGTAACAAAAACTAAGATTTAAGGGTTTTCGAGGATGCTTTTCTAAATTATTAAAATTGGGTGTTGCCATTGGAAATTTTAAAGTTAGTAACATTTTTAATATGAAGACGGCCCCTTATGCACATTTTGTGTCATGCAATTAACTCAGAATGTTATTTGTTCACAAAGTCAAAAAGGTCCGATTTTATAGGATGACTAACGGCCGAAATAATCACTAGTGGTTACTTTTTTTCCCACAGCTGTACTTCCATAGAACTGAAACTCTTACCTGACTTATCCCGTGCTTTTATTTAAAAAAAAATCGACTCCTCTCTAAAAAAGCGTTGATCTTGAAAGGCACGTTTTTGGCTGCGTTTTTTTTTGTTTTGCTGCCAAGTGAAATAAATGGGTGAATGTAGAAAGCATAAGCAACCTTTTTAATTGGTCGTTTAGCAAATGAATCGCACTAGATTGATGTTTGTTCCTGAAACAATTTTAAGATAGCAGGTTCTATGCGGATAACTCTCTAGCTGGTCTTACCACGTATCCATAATCTATTGCTATGATTACGAGGAGCATTTTTTGATCCGTTGACGTTTGAGCGTCGCACGATCACCTTCTTTCACAATAGGCTATATGTAATATTCCAATTAACTCTTTCGCTGCGTCAGCGCTCGGTACATTGGTACTTCCTTAAATGCGAATGAGCCCGAATGACCACGGGTGTCCAAACCAAAAGTGTGTGTTAATCCGATGGAAAGAATTTTATAAGCCCCATTTCTCCGGCTGTACTGAATATTTTTACAAATTGTTTTATTTATATGAAAAATGTAACTAACTTAGAGGGCTCTATAATCCCACTTTTTGAAATTGGTTTGAATATTTTGCTGTAAAATTATTTATTGAAAATTAAAAAAAAAAGTTGAAATCTACGTTATTATTACGTAAACAGTTCCTATCTAGTTTGATTATTTTAGAACTAACAAATCACTGGAACATAGGACAGGATGCTGCCAAGAGATAAACCAATGCACAAACAAGTTCGCCAAGTAAAGTCATTCATCACTTTAATATTGAGCCCAAACATACGCTTGGCGAATTATTTGCCGGTAAATATGCTACGGTTTGACAAGCTAGTTGGAATGCAAAATAAACTATTAAATAGTACGAGGCAGGTGGATACAGGATTGTCTACAACCCTTTTACGACCTGAGCTGCACAATTGTACGGGTATAAAAGAAAATGTTCAAGCTCTTCAAAATTATTGATACCGACGCAGGTGACTTGTATCAGTCGTTTATTTGTATAAAGTAACGTAGTTCTTAAGGAGTTGCTGTCATTCATGCTGTTTAAGAAAGATTGTCAGTCCCATAGAGCTAATGCATTAGTTTTGGAATCACAACTTCCGCGAAGTATTGCTTTGCCATGTTAGCCCTTTTCCCCCAGATATGGGAATCAACATAAAATCGAAATGAAACAAATTTGAAACGAAAATGTTATCTAATCTAGTTATTTAATTATATATTTTTGAAGTTTTTAAATGCTAAAAATATACAGCAAATGACGACACTATTTCAAAACTTTATCAATTAATAATTAAATTACCGGATGATATTTTCTTTTCAATTTTGTTTTAGGTTAATGTTATGATGATTCCCATACCTAAAGCTAGCTTATTATATCCTGCTAAAAATTTAGAATTATTTATAGAATTTTATCCCTCAGGTTGTTCATAATACCCCCCCCCCCCCCCCAAAAAAAAAAAAAAAAAAAGTGCTTGACAATTGCAACTTGACAAAGTGTTAAGTAAACTATGCAAAACATAGAACACAAAATTATGTGGTTTTCATTAAATTATCATATAATATAGGTTTATTGTAGGTATGATTATAATCTTTTCTATCATAAAAAAATGGTACCAATATGTTGCACCAAAGTAAATGAAACTCTACTATACCTTGTCTATCCAGAATGCGAGCCTCGAAAGCATTTTCCTCCCCCATCCCTGCATGTGGTTTTCTTCCAAACGGCGTGAGCGTGTTTTTTCCCCACCCTACTTGGGTGTGAACTGTTCGGATTGTTAACCTCACAACAGAACCTCAAACGCGTTAGGTTTAGAATAGCGATGCTCCCTCCGTTTCCTAGAAAACCAAGCGAAGGGGTGGGGGAAGAAAATGCTTTCGAGGCTCGCATTCTGGATAGACAAGGTATACACAGGGCGACAGTATTAGTTGAACCTACTTGCAGTTTTAGAAGTGGAGCTAGAAAAATTGTGTGTGTGTGTGGGGGGGGGGGGGGGGGGGGTTCCATAATTCGGCTGCACAATTACCTATACCCCCCCATACACACACACTTAAAAAATTGACGTTTATTCATTTTTTGACAAGAATCATATTACAATTTCTTAATACATGATCTACATTAGGGTGGGCCGAAAAAACACTTTTTCGCAAATGTTTAGGGGCACAGGGATAAAAAGCTGCCAAATGGTCTCAAACTAACGTATGTAAAATGTTATTGCTTTCAGATAAGTCTTTTTGCCTCCGAATTGGATTTGAAATTCTGAAAATTAGTCAAAATGTGCACAATATTCAAAAAAATTGTAGAAAATCAAAGAATTCATTAATTGAATTACAATAATACAAAATTGATATATCTTTATGAAAACAATATTTCTGCAAAATTTTAGAATCTTTGGTTGATACCTTCTATTATCTTGAAAAGGCATAATTTTTGAAAATTGGGCTATAAATACTGCAATTTTCAACGAATAACCCAAATCATAATTTTTTTTTATTTGATAGCGATGTGATCACATTTTAATTTCTTTTCGAAAGCAACACCTTTAGCAATTTTTTTACGTATAGGTAACTAATAGAAACACATAATTTTCACCTTATTACCTCCAGTTTAGTGGCCTTGCTCCAAACCCACAACGGCCCTGTTTTAACACTATTACCCAACTCTTTGTAAATAAGTACAAAAATGAATGCTTAAATATTAAAACATAATATCGCTGTAGTATTAATACTAATTGCGATGGAAGAAAATATTCATCCAAATGATAAAACAGGGCTGTTGAATGAGGGGAGGGTCCAGATAGCCTTCGTTTAACTATCAATAAAGTTATTAATTTATGTTAACAAGAAGATTTTAAATTTGGATTTGCAATTCCAAACAAAAAAGGCTTTATTTAAAACATCTTGCATGAACAATAGGATAAAGGAAAGCCGTTTTTTTAACTTTGTTGGGTTTGGGGCATATGACCAGACTTGAAAACTGTATTTTTATTGACGGTAAGGTAAACGTATTAGGTGGCCATTTACCTTCACTGTGAATAATGCATATTTATAAGAATAAGAACACCACATATAATGTTACATCACTTTATCTGAAAGTAACTAGTTTTTTTTTTTATGAATTTCAGATAGGATGCTTTAAAGCATAATGCATATATTGCTTAACTTTTCTTCTTCTTCATTCTTATTTTAAGTAGCTCGAGTATTTGCGAATTTTTTGAAAAAAGAAATTGCATTAAGAATATAATTTTGGGTATTAAATTATACAATCCCAGATTATTACAAAGTTTACTGGTTTTTTTTTTAACAATCTCCCCATGCTTTCTATGGCTCGGATACCCACTTGACGGCCCTGTTTTCTTATTTATAAATGAAAGTTTTCTTCCATTACAATTTTATAATAACAATTTATCAATTCTGATATTGATGCAGCGTAGTTTGTAATTTTTCACAATACGTTAGGAAACAAATTAAAAACAGGGCCGTTGTGTGGGCGGAGCACAACTATCAAAAAGGGGATAATAAGGAGGAAAAAAATCTGTCATTATTGATTACTAGTAATTGAAAAATTGGGCATAGGTGCTTCTATTGAAAGGGAAAATCATTTGAGGGCACCTTTATCAAATACAAACGTTTTGTGTCGCTTGGTATCTTTTAAAATTTGTAACATTTTATAGCCCAATTATCAAAAATTATGCCTTTTCAAGATAATAGAAGGTATCAACCTAAGATTCTAAAATTTTGCAGAAATATTGTTTTCATAAAGATATATCAATTTTGTATTATCGCAATTCAATTAATGAATTTTTTTTTATTTTCTACAATTTTTTTAATATTGTGCATATTTTGACTAATTTTCAGAATTTCAAATCCAATTCGGAGGCAAAAAGACTTCTGAAAGCAATAACATTTTACATACGTCAGTTTGAGACCATTTGGCAGCTTTTTATCCCTGTGCCCCTTAACATTTGCGAAAAAGTGTTTTTTCGGCCCACCCTAATCTACATCCCTGTTTTTTAAGAATTTATAATACCTTATTATGTATTGATAAGTATAGAGTTTAAAAGAGATTTAGAGCTATTCCACAATTAGCTGGAACTGACAGCCTGTCTAAATGAGAACAGCTAAAACGATAAATAAGTTTAAATTATTTTTGTTTTATCGCAAAGCAGCAAAAAAGTTTGGCGATGAACTTAAGTGGTATCAGGACGCCCGGTCATTTTCACAAAAAGTCTACACACACTTATTCTAGCTCTGGCTTACTGGCTACTTGTTATTTTTATGCTTAGCTGCAGTAGTAGGAGCTAGCTCTGGTGTTGTATTCAATATCTGGCAACTGGTTCAAAATTTGTACTTACAATTTGAGACATAACTCCCTTAGGAAAATGTAATGCTTATAAACAAAATCAACCTAACATATCTCACCATAACCTATCTCAATTTTAATCACTGTATCTCCAAATTTTAACACAATCATGCCAGGTTTTTTACATTCAGTGATTAAAATTTATAGTTAAAATTAAAGGGCACTAAAATGCTTAATTTTTTTTTCTAAAGACAAAAACAATGTATCACCATTGGATACTTGTAAAAATGTACCGCTGCTGAAATTTTTTTTACCATAGTTGGTGAACCAGTGGAAATCAGCCACTGTTCACCCTAGAACTTTGGCATTTAGTGCTTTTTACTTTTTGGCATTTAGTTGATCAACAACATTCCGAGTTAATTGTAGGAGGCAAAATTTTCATATTCATATTAAAATCAATACTAATGTTAAAATATCCAATGAAACATAGTTTTATTTCATATTTCAAATGAAGACGGCATCATATGCACATTTTGTTTTTTTGAATCACAACTCAAGAGTGTTGTTGATAAACTGAATACAAAACTCCCCAAAATTCTAGGATGAATAACAGCTGCTTAACTAGTGGTCATACCTTTATTTTGCAGCTGTATTGCTTAAGGAGGCATTAAAAAAAGTATGCGAGGCAGTTTTCACAATTTTTTTACCCTTCCTCCCCTTGGTGAGATTCTGTTAGGTTTGGTTTTCACCCTCTTCCCCTAATCTCATGAGAGATTTTTAAAAATTGGTACGTTTACCGTCAATACTCTGGATTTATATAAAAAAAAATACTATTTGTTTCATTATCTTCGAGGATTCATACATTTTTTCAAAAGTGACTACTGTGACTTAAAACCAACATATCCATGTGATTTTCAGTAAAATCATTTAATCGTAACATGGCCTATTTTTGTTCCCCCTTTTCCCCTCGAGGTTCAAATGGGGTTTCTAATTACTCTTATCTCAATTCTATCTGTTGGATATCTGCGATATATGTATTATAGTATTAGCTTTTGCTATATTTAAGACAAGACACAAATTCGACTTGATCTTTTTTTCTTTACTTTTTTTCCCAATATATAATGCTTTTTGCAGGGGGGGGGAGAATGACACAGGATTTGACAAGACCCCCTTCCCCTAAATAGCTGAACTTACTGATGCCCCCTTACAGTAGAAGAACATTATATTTATTACCTTCACTGCATGATTTTTTTTGTCCATCGAAAATTGAATTTAGTATCTCCAGTTAGCTTGATTTCTTACAGAATTATTTTAAAAATACCTTCCTTTATTACTTACTTCCTCCAAATATGGAACAGTGTACTGTGAAGGGTTTAAAACTAATTAGCTTACCTTGGCTTTATAATATTTAAAAAAAATTCAAGCAAAGAATTTCTCACTATAGTAAATGATAACCAGTCCATCACCTTAAAGTTTTGCCACGAATTCGTAGATTTAGAGACATGCATTGACCGATTTTCTTGATGAAAAGTGCAGTCTTTCCCATATAAAATCACAAAATAGCGACATTTCTTTTTTTTGCACTTTAGTACAATGCAGAGATAGTCACCTCTTCAAAAACGACAAAAAAAAAAGTCTCTCATCAACGTAATTCCCTCCATACCATTATAAACGTTCCTCTTCGTTTTTGAGGGGGAAAAACGGTGTTTTCAAAAGCTAATTTTTCAATATTCGGTTAAACTGAACATGTTTAAATAGCACTAAAGAGACCGGTTAAATTGTAACCGGTTCAAAGAAACCGTTTTATTTCTCAAGAAACTTTAAACTTCAGTATAAAGAAGGAACTTTCGTAATGGTGTGGAGTAAATTTACGTTGAAATGACCGACTTTCTCTTGGTGTTTTTTAAGAGGCGACTCTCTCTGCATTCATTGTATTAAAGTATAAAAAAGAAAAATATGTAGCTATTTTGTGATTAAATATGAGAAAGACTGCACTTTTCATCAAGAAAATCAGTATATGCGCGTCTCTAAATCCACAAATTCGTGGCAAAATTTTAAGGTGGACTGGTAGGCATTCAGTTCGAATTTAGAGATGTGAAATTGTACATTTGAAGCAAATATTATTTGAATAAAGATTTAAAGTGGCTATATTGTCTGTTTGGTGTAAATAAGCGATGGGGACCAGTGGTCGCGGTGCTTGGCCCTGACGGGCCGCCCCACTCAAGTCATAAGTCATAAGTTTGGTGTAAAAGTGAACCAATATTGTTATTAAATCTGTTTATTCACCGGATATCGTGTTTTTTAAAATTTATCATATTAAAAAATTCAATTCAACAATAAATATGCAAAATTAGGCTATTATTACTTTAAATTAGCATAATATCGTATTTGTGCCTAAACTTTTGCATCATACAAATTTTTATTTTATGAAATTTTTTTTTTTATAACAAATCAAACAATTGTTTCAATTATAGCATTTCAAAATATTTAATATGTTTAGGGGTGTTTTAACTATCACAATTCTACATTTTACAGCTAAATTACGTCATTGTCTAAACTTTTGCATCGAAGTGTACATGTTTAGTTAGCATAACTATACATAAAGAGTTTCAGAGTATTAAACATATTTTTAGAAATTACTTAACTACACACACCTCTAACAACATCTGGAGGCAACTCTGCAGGAACATTTTCTCGTATAATCATCTCATTACGCCTCTGTTTCCCTAAAAATAGTTTATTTCATTTTAGGACAAGAATATCTATAGTGCATTAAAAAAATTGCTTCAAAAATCATAGAGCTATATTATCTTTTAAAATGAAATAAAACATTACTCCCTTCCATTTAAGAAAAAAAAAAACCTCAACCCAAGTCAAACTATGCTATCATGAACTGGGATAAACCAAACTCTTGGTTGTATATCAAATATTTCAAATGGCCTGAACTGAATGTCTATGCTATTATGTAAAATTTTTGAAGGCAGATGATAATTCCTAAAGGCTTTAGATATCTTTAAAATAAATTTTAATTAAAGTAAATGTCAGTAAAATTCATATTTTAATAGTTTATGTGAAGGAAAAAAATGATTTTTACAAAATAACTTCTAATAGGAATTTTATGTAATATATATGTACATTATAAAACCATTGAGACTATTTTAGTAAATTTTCAATATTTCTAGGAAATTAAATGTAGCAAATTTATGGTTACAATAACCTTCTTATTAAGCCTGTCAAGGGATCAAGTTTAGTAAGGTTTGACTATATTCAGGGCTGGGCCGTTACTTGTTTAAATGTAATTCGTTACAATTACAATTACTTTTCGTAAAAAGTAACTAATTACCTGTAAAATTACTAATTTCCAAAAGTAACAAATTACAATTACAATTACTTTTACGATTACTTTTTACGACAAAATTTCATATTTACAAATGTTTTGAAAAATAAAGTATAAATGAATAAATGATTTTTTTTTCTAAAATCGACTTTATTAAACAGTTAGCAGAAAATCTACTTATTGGGGTACAACAAAAGCTGCATCTCAAAATTTTTGTCGCTTACACAGCTACGATTGGGTTGGAGACATAAACCACCAGAACTAACCTTTCAACAGCCGTACTGCTGATAAGGGGGTATTATATTTTAGTAGGGTACAGAATACAGTCATATTATTGTCGTTACTTTGGAAAGATGTAGAAAACTCAAAATCGGCTTCGGCGGAAGGTTGTCTAGTTTTTACATTCTCAAAAAAAATCATCATCACTGCTAGATGAGTGTTTATTCACTGCAATCAGTAGGGAACGTTTCATTTTTGTGTTAACAATATTTCTCCTCTTAGCAAAGAGTACACAAGTTTTTTTTATTTCATTTTTTAAAGCATTTTTTTGTTTTGGACATTTATTAGAGTGTTAATGATAAAATTAATGAAAGTAACGCGCTACTGTAACAAAAATTACTTTTTCGAAAATTATGTAACGAATTATCTGTAAAATTACTGGGTTCTCAAATGTAATGAATTACCTATAAGATTACTGTAAAAAGTAATTATTACAAGTAACAAGTTACTTGTAACACGTTACTGCCCCAGCCCTGACTATATTCAAATGCCTTTTATACAAGTGACACAAATATACAATTAGAAAACATGCGGTCGTAATCGATAAAATAGTCAACAATAAAAATATTAGTATCAAATGCATACCTTCATCACTCTCTGTTTCATCTGCACAATTAGGTAGCATGGAAGAAAAGATGCTATTAGTTCAAAAGCAAAACACCACATTGTACATGCTTTTAATATTTCAGATCTAAACTAAAGCCGTACAGTACTAAAAAACACCCATTATAATGCATTTCTAAAAGTTAAATCATAGAGTTAGAGGTAGTACATATATTAGTACATATTATAAATCTACTTATTTTAAAATGAAATCAAAAAAATTCTACTAATAAATACTAGCATGAAAAAAAGTTAAGAATGGGTACACTACTGATTCATGCACAAATTCAAGTAAATAAAAATTCAGTTTATTAACAAATATGTGCAAAGGTGATGGTTGTCCTTACCTATCTTATACGAAGTAGATTACCAAAATATAATTATTAATCTTTAACTATTTAAAAATAACTACAACTATGTTAATAAGAGATTTGAATGCTACAATTAAACAGGAAACTATATTAATTGTTCACTAATGAAGTCTCTATAAATATATTTTCTTCTTTATTTGGGTTGACAGGTAAGCCATGCATTAATGATATAAAAACAATTTCAGCTAGCAACCACATGCATAAACAGACAGTAATTAAAAAATAATAATTTGCATGCTGTTTCATTTGTAGTTATTTTAAGTTAAACCGTTAATGAATGCAAGATTCCACAGTCCCAACATTTAGATCTCTATAATTTAGTTCTTGCATTGTTATATTTAAAATGTAAAATTGAGTCACTGCTGCACAACTGGAGCCTCCCTCCAGAACTTGTATTATTGAATTTTTTTTATTTATTAAAAATTTATAAAATTTGAAGTACAAGTTCAAAAGTACCTCAAAATATTTTTTAATTGTAAAGAATAAAAATGAGTAACCAAAATTGTCCACAGCGCCTAGCACCAGAAAAAAGATAATAGAGATGGCAGGTGATGGCATCGACCAGATGAATATTTTTGACACTTACTTTCGATAAACATCCTATTACTTTTATAAAGTTTAAAGCATTTAAACCTGTTCGAGTCATAGTAACGAATCTCATTTGGTTTGTATCGAAAAATTTTGATGTATACTCGCCGCCAACCAAATTAGAACACGTTAGGGATGGTAGTTTTTCAGAAAAACCGTTTTTTCAAATACCGGTTCCATCCCTAAAGTGTAACAAATAAGGGTGGTGGGAACTATAGTAATGTATTAAAAGACTATTCTAATACAGACCATGGGGATTTGTGAAAAGTCTTAAAAGTGACTTTTGGAACCACCATATCTTTGGGGATTTATAGTAAAATTTTCAGTATGACACTTTTTTGTTCTTTGACGCATGGTTTATTTTTATATCCTATTTTCGTTAGGATGAAATGGGGTTTCCAGTTCTACTGTTATCTTAGTTTAAAGGTTTGTTTGGTCAGTCATGATAAATATTGTGTTATATTTTTAAATATTTAAGCCAAGAAACTATTTTTCTAAATTTAACTTGGTTTTACACGGTTTATTGAGAGGGGAGGGAATTACAAGAGATTTGATAGACCCCCCCCCTTAAACACTTTACATAATTCATGGACGCCTCCCTAAATTATAAAGAAATTGGATTTAAGAAATGTTTACCCCCTTTATCCACTTCAGATATTGATAATTTTTACTATCAATTTCTGATATTCATAATACTATAACAAGTAGGTTTGTAACAGAATCTGTCACTTAACCTGCTTTCACACAACAGTTGTGTTTAATAGGTAAAAAGGCGCCAAACACAGCATTAATTCTATGTTAAACATTTTTATCCTAAATTTGGCTGGTTTCATTTAAATTTTATTTTGAAAATTCAATAATTATTTCTTATTGTTTGCAAAAATTAATTTATAGTTTAAAGAATAAATATGTAATATTCCTCACTTTTAAATAGAATGAAAACATTTCATATCAACGTACAAAGAATCTCGTAGTGAAATATATTTGACGTCATTTCAAACTGATCGATGTCGCAAAAATAAATTTATTTTAATTTATTGTCTAAAAGAATTAAAGTTTCTCGAGCAATTGTTGCGAATGGCAATGGTGATTTAATTCTAATAAAAATGGCTTCCTATGCTTTTTAAATGAGCATTAAATTTTGCAGTTGTTTACATAATTGAAGTACTTCGAATTCGAATTCTTTTCTGAAATTTTCAATGTATTCTAATTTCGATGCGCTAAATTTTTTGACGTATCACACTTGTCCGTAGCATTTGTTGTTTGGGCTATGAAAGTGGGTAACAGACGGACTGAACAATTATAATACCTTCCACTTTTTACGTTATAAGCGTAGTATGGAAGCTAAAATTTCATGTTGAAAATTCCACCCGCCCCATTTCGAAACAAAACCGGTCCTAATTTTAATAATAAACTTAAATATAATTATTTCTGAATAAGATAACTTAATGTAGTTAATGCCAGTGGGGAAAAAAAGTGGGGAGAGGAATATGTTTTGCTGCAATTGCCTCAAGATTGGATTAAATACTTACGTGGTGCTGCATCTTCACCATCAAATCTTGCTTTAGGTTGAAACAGTTGTCGGAAATGAGGTTTACAGTAAATATCCCCTTCATTTGATGAATATGAATCAACACTAAAAAACAAGAACAATTTTTTCAAAAAATTAACTACACTTCTTTAAAACTATAGTAAACCACTTAATGCAAATTACGATTTTACCAACTGCAAAGTTATTACTTTGATAATTTAGCATAAAACCAATGTAGGCATATGTGTGATTCTCCCATAAATGAATATTTTCTGTCCCTTGGAGTAAAATATGCTATATTAGCGACATGTTGGATTTTTATCCTAAAATATATTACTTAATGTATATTTATAAATTTAAAAAGGTATTTTTAAAGAAAGAGCAGAAATTATTAGTAAATCTCTCCCTAACACAGGGTTCCCACTCTTTCACTTAAAAAAATTCCAGGACTTTTCAAGGACCCTTATATCTATTTCAAGGACCTTTATTTTTTTCCAAGGACTTAATAATTTATTACTACTAGCAACACAGGACAAAAAGTTTTTTGTAAAAAAAAAGTCGTTGGCAGTTCCATAAGGAATATCTAGGCGCAGGGTTTGGCAAACAAAATTCTTGACTGCCTCCAAAAAAAATTGAAGCACTTTTCCAAAAGAAAGTTCAAGGACTAGAAACCTAAATATATAAAGGGTGTATATGCTGATACTGCATTTTTTAAAACTAAAAATTATCTAAAATCAGAAACCCCAGTAAAGGCCGAAGTAGAAAAAAAGCTTCAACCATAAACAAAAAAATAATTCATTCAAGGTGTTCATTGAATCACGACTCACGGACACCGTGAGTTGGACACTTGATCAGAAGAAAATATTCTGGTTGGTCCGACTTGGGCTGAACCGGAGCTACAAAAATAAACCAAGACACTCTTCTGATCACGCAGAGCCAGGGAACTGTCAATCATTCTGATGCAGTGTGACGTCATCGGTAGATTTCGCGAAAATTACTAGGCAACTAAATAAGTCAATCAGGAAGCATTATTGGACTACTCTTCTAATGGGAGATTGCACTGGCTGGTCGAGATTTAAAGAAAACTTGTGTAATCCAATCTTAATTCATCTTCACATTTTAATTAAATTTTAATATCTTTATTATTAGAATCTGTTATTTGTATTATTTATTTAAATTTAAACTTAGTTTCACAAAAAGTTACGGCGCGAAGAAAAAATAGACAATCGTTATAAAAAAAAGCATCACAGTTCTAGCTAATCGGTTGACTATTTTTATCGCTGTTTCAGTGAATTTGCATCGCAAATTGCGATTTGATACCGCTCAAATCGGTCTCTGGTTGCAAGAATGCACCTATTGTTTATTAATTAGCCATCGGACCCGAAGTTAACTTAGAGAAATCGTTCATCGGCTTTGAAAAATATCGGTATACCGATGGAAGCCGATGTGTTTTTTTTTAAGAAAAAACAAAATTTTGAATACAAATTAAATGAGATCGTAACTGAGATTTTTTCAGAGACTTGTTACGATGATGGCATTTTAAATATTTTCCAATTCTTATAATAGAAGTAATGTCGAGTTATTTTTATAATACAGTTTTGGTTCAAGACAGATCGCTGAACCAGACTTCAACGAATAGTAATATTTACAATAGTTCGCAGCAAAATCGCAGTAGCCAATGGCGACTTGATATTTTTATAGTTTTAGTTCAAACGGACCTGTTAATCAAACTTCGACGCCTCATAATTTGTGTTTAATTTTCGACAATATCGCAGTAGAGTATGTTATTTTTATAGTTCAAGGATCAGTGAACCAAACCTCGATGCCTCGTAATTTTTGCTCGCTTATTTGCGGCGAATTGGCAGTAGATTCCGTTAGTTTTATAGTTTAAGACGGGTCGGTCAACCAAACATCGACGCCGCGTTTGATCTTAGCCCCCCTTTCCCCATATATATATATATATGGGTCACAATACCTCAATGGTTCTGCATCGATCTCAGGATCATCCAAAATGGAATTAAAAAAGGCGGAAAACTTACATGCTTGTTTAAGTGACGCGGCGCACCGCAGCAACTTTCCTTTCGCGACTTCGCGTTATTAAACCACTTCTCTCTGAAGAGAACGTGGCGTCAAAAGGCGGAGTTATGCACGTGAGTGAAGCGCAGTGGACAAAGAGAAGTTATTTCATTTTTCTTCAGCACGCGCAAGCGGATTCGTTGAAGTTTTGTTTTGTTTCTTTAGGAATCCGCGTCTGTTGGAAAAAAAAATCAAGTACTTTTCAAGGACTTCGCGCATTTTTCAAGTACTTTCCGGGGCCCCGAGTTAATCAAATTAAATTCAAGTACTTTTCAAGGATCTTCAAGAACCGTGGGAATCCTGTAACATTAGTATCCCACCACACCATTATGTGGAGGGAATTTATCCGTTCCACTTTGATGCTAGAGTTTGAGGAACCCGGTTTCTTCCAAAGCTCAGTTTTCAATATTCGGTTACAATGAACTTAAATAACACTAAAAGGAACTGGTTCAAAGAAACCATTTTTTCTCAAGAAATTGCAAAACTTGCGGAATTTTTTGTAATTGTGTGGAGTGAATTTATATTAAAGAGACAGGCTTTTTTTTTCAATTTTTGAAGAGGAGACTATCTCTGTGTCATACTAAAGTGCAAAAAAGAACAGTCTGTTACTTTGCGATTTTATATGTTAAAGACTGCACGTTTCATCAAGAAAATCTGTCAATGCATGTCTCCAAATCCACGAATTTGTGGCAAAACGTTAAGGTGATGGACTGGTAGGCATTCAGTCGTAAAGTCAGTTGGCATTCCGTCATTCAGTTGTAAATTTGAAGCAACTGAACAATAATATTTCACCGTAAAAGAGTTAAAACAGCTATGTTGGATGTTTTGTATAATATTAAACAAAGAGCGTTACTAAATCTTTTAAATTCAACCGATATCGTGTTTTTTAATTTGTCATATCAAAATAAATACAATGTGAGCTATAAAACGCAAAATGAGGTCCTTAGCGTACATTAAATTGATTTTCTCTATATTTTTTAGACAGATTTTTTGGGCCATTTTCACTATTAATTGAAATAAAATTTATTATTTGTTATTTTGTTTGTGATTCATGATATTTTTAAATATTTATACCTTTTTGATCCTTACTACCCCAACTTTTTGTCAACCAAACCTTTTTAGTGACATTTTGCGACTTAAAAATATTTTTTGTCTGAACTTTTGAGACGGACTATATAATATACTTTTGAATGGTTGAAAATTTGTTGTTTCCCAATTTTAACTTATAAAGTGTACAGAAGGGCATTTGTTACTTTTTATAACTACTGCCCAAAACTGAAATTTTTTAAAATATGGACCAGTAGAAAAAAAATCTGTTTAAAAATTCATGACAGAATGTTACATATTATTCTGAATAAGCAACCTCATCTACTTTTGCAAAAATTGAAAATTTAACTTTATTTTTGACTAAATCATAGACTGAAATTATGCACTTTTGGAAGCATCACATATACAATGTTGTATTTATATGATAGTAAATATAAAATTCAAGAGTGAAATAAATAACCTTACATTTCATAATAACATAAATACCATGGGTCGTAAATGCATTTCACATATAGTAGAGGATATTAAGTTTGAAAAAAGCAAGTAAAATGACAATCCCTTAAACTCGGTACTTGAAAATCCATTGTCAAAAAACTTTTTACTGCAAAATTAACCAACATTGAATGCTGCAGCAAAGGGTTAGAATTTAGAACAAATCATTTATGTTTACAAGGATTTAACAAGCTATTAACCAAAAATATGTAATGGGGTTTATGAGACAATGTAGATTTGTATACATAAACAAAAAGATTAAATTTTAACCTTAAACAAATTACGCCAAAAAAATGTATCCTGCTAAAATGCAAAATACATTAAAAAAAAAATGTTTTTAGTCAGTCTAAAAATGTTTCGTATCTGAGATCAGACTAGAATTGATTTTTTTGCTGAAAAAAATATTATAGTACTACTTAATTTTCGAGAAATCATTTAGCAAATGTTTACAAAAATATAATTTTTACTTACTTCAACAACTTATTGCATTCTTTGCATCGGAAGCAGTTTTTGTGAAAAGTATTTTTTTCAGCTTTCATTTTTTCCATTTGATAGACATGTTTGTTACAAATTTTACAAAGACATAACTCATCTTGAGGAGCACTCTAAAATAAGAAAACAAAAATTACAACACATAAAATAAACAAAAGAAATCTGCAAAATATATTATATATCTGCTAATATATTATGCTAGTATTTAACAATTATTTAAAATATTTTTTTACAATAAACTTGTTTTTACAAATTAATGTTATCTATATCAATGTGTTCCATGTTAACACTTCATATACGGGTCATTCTCTGTAAAAGGGACAAATCGATGTCCCGAATACTTTGCTCTTTATTTTCAAATTACATATGCATGATTGTGATTTATTAGTGTAAACTGGCCCACAACCTAACTAGTCCCACTTAAAAAATATCGAATAATTATAATTTACATACATAAAATTTCATTTAAATACCCGATTTGTCACTCCCTCACACTGTCCCTGCATGCGTTTACAACTTTTAACGTCCTAAAAAAGGCCGTTTTAAATATATAATCCTTTTTGGAGGAACTATTTATGGTTAATTAGTTTCTGTAGTTTCCGAAAATTAATATGATGTTTTTCTATTATTAATAGTTTTATGTAATTTTATGAGTATTTAATGTCCCTGGGTTATAGAGTCACTTCTATAACACTGCTTTAAAGTTCAATTAAAAACTTACTAGACGACTAAGAAATCGAATTTAAATTGGCATGTTATTCTTAAAAGGATTGAGGCTTCTAAATCAGCCATCAGTTGTTTTGATCCATGAGTGATAACATTTTTACAGTACTTTTAGTGTTAAAAATATAATGGGAGTCTTTTACTGTCGTCACTCACTCAATCTCATTTACTGATTATAGATAAGTGCGAGAATTTTTTACTAGTCTCAAATTGTGGGCATTTAAATGTAGATTAACATACAATCTCCAAACCTTATAAAAAATTCTGTGAAAATGATGTTATTTGACTTTTCCTACGGAATCGTCACTCTCTCACACGTCACTAACTCACATATCAGTCTTGAAGGTCAGCCTGCATTGGATAACTTCATCTTGGATCTTTTTTTCCAAGCGCATTCAATACCGATCGGTTGTTTCGCTTCAACTGTAGATTTTTTAAAAACGCATGCCTTTAGATATTTCAAGAGCGTGATTATTCGTATCTTCTTCTACGTTATAATCAAGAATTAGGGTTAGTTTTAATTATCCTTACACTAGAGCTACATACTAGGGCTATTGA
Organism: Oedothorax gibbosus; assembly: GCA_019343175.1. NCBI lineage: Eukaryota > Metazoa > Arthropoda > Arachnida > Araneae > Linyphiidae > Oedothorax > Oedothorax gibbosus. The sequence goes on along the minus strand of JAFNEN010000622.1, from coordinate 378,669 downwards.
TGACGGGTATCGTAATTTAGAACCACAGTCGCGTTATCATCAAGAGGTTTATGATGAATCACTGTAAAATAAAATGTGGTTGCAATTTTTTTAAGCCGCTCTTCTCGATCAGGAGTCGTTTACTTTAATCGCGTCATACGCATATTATACTTATTTAATACAATTTATTCCACAGAAATTATACTTGACAAAAGGCTAATATTCAAGTATGGTCGGTGTCGACCTCATCACTTGACCAGGGTTCTAAATTTCGACGCCAGTTGCCAATTGGCCCTCATCTAGCTCTAGTTTGACTGTATTTTAAACTAACCCAACCAAACTTTCCCATTTAAAGAAAAAAACTCGCATTCCTATAGAGATATATATCGTGTACTCTGTCTACTGTAGGTTTAGTGCGCCTTTTATTCATCCAAACTTAAACCCACATAGATTTAAATCGTGCGTTTTTGAACTGAAACACACCATGCGTAACTTTTGGGGCAAGTCAAAAAGGCATGCAATGTTTTCGGTGTTGCATGTGCATATATATTGTCTGTTGCACATGCTCAGTATCTAAAGAAGTTTACGTCAGTTGTCAAGTATGGAAAATATGTATTTTTTAGAAAAAAAATCGTCAAATGGATCTAAAACATTTTTTTTACTATATATGAATGTGTGCAACACATATAAAGAAAATTATTCAATAAGATAAATATTTTTTTTCTTCAGTTTTTAAAAGTGCAATTTGTCCCATTTACAGAAAATGACCCATAAACAAATTCAGGTAAAAGTATACGTTGGAAATCTTGCATTGCAATAAAAATAAGTAATTTTTCTTCAGTAGTAGGTCTTATGCATTACACCATTAGTTTTCATTTGAAATTAACTCACAAATTCTAGATTAATAACAAATTGAGTTATTACTTACTGTTAAAAACAACATTAATTAAATCATAAAAAATATGAAGTCATAAAAATCTATTTAAAAAAAATTGTTTCCTTAAGCTACTAATGAGTGCACATTTATTAATATGACAGTTCAACTTTAAAAAAAATATTTCAATGTATACTAATGTGATATGTGTAACAGATTTTAATACTGACAAATTAGGGAAAAAATTACTACCTGACTAAATGTGCGCTGCACTTTTACTCTGTCAACAGAGGGCTTTACTTCTTCTTGAAACACATTCTGTTGCGATTCTTCATTAGTTTTTGTAAAACTAGTTTTCTAAAAAAAATATAAAGCATATTAATAAACATATTTAAATATTCTTTTAACAAATAAAATTTGCATTTAGTATTGAGCTAACAATATTCAATGAAAAACAAGTGAACATATTTTTAAAAATAATCCTTATGAAAAACATAAATATAATATAAAAGTTTATAATAATTTAAGCTTCTACTGTTTACTTTTATCTTATAGTAATATTAGAAATTCAAATATTTATAACTGTTTGGTCAACAAAGTTAGAGATTTTGATACAATTAACAATACAGTGTGCAATTTTAAAAGAGTCCCCCAAAAATAATAACTGTTTGTGTATGAATTAAATTTAAATGACGAGAATTTGTTAGTACATTAGAATGCAGGCAATAAAAATTAAACAGAACTTGACAGTATATACAAGTCAATTCTTAACAACCAAAAGTTAAACCAAAACATTTTAAGATATTAGTGGTTATAGCAACACAATAAAACTCAGCAGAACATATTAATGTATCAAATGGGGTTTCTTCGTCAACTCCCAAAGCTCATAACATCTTAAAACTCGGATTCATTAGTAATCAATATTATCTTGCAAGATATTTGTTGGCCCTTTTCTGGTTTTTCCTATGCAGCCCGATTCTTTTATCCAATTGCTTGTTTTTTTGTTTGTATCCCATTTTAAGATAAGTATGATTTTTATAAATAGGTTTGAAAACAATTTAATGACCAATTTAAGAATATGCATTACAACAAATCGGTTGCCCTTAAATTTATTTTTCAAAAACCGTAGAGTTCGTTTATAAAATTAATGGTGATCTCGAATATCTCACAGTTACCATAAACTGATTAAAAGATTTATCCCACCACCAATTACGAACTTTTATTCTTACCAACTTTTTGACAGAAATGCCTGTTTCTATAATTTCAGTTTCTCTATACTTGTATTCTCCTCTTGGTTTAATGAAGGTGGATTTCTGTATACAATAAATAACTACATCTAAGCCTAGTGTTATACCTCAAAGCATGGTAGAGTTATAGGAACACTTTGTATGATTTAATGCATAGACCAATTTAAAAAAAGTATAAGTGTATTTTTAGTTAGTAGCTAAAAGTATTTCTTGTTCAATAGGTAATAATCTTGCTTTTCTTTTTGTGCTAATTCAAAAGGATAAAAAAATTCTTTCAAAATATAACTTCTTAAGCATCATACTATTTCATATTACCAAATGTTTTGTTAAAGAAAAAAATTGTTCACACATATTTCTATATATAAGAGTTTAAGAATTACAGTTACTAATAAAAGTAAACTAGTAAAAGTAATGAGGGAAAACTGAATAAATATATTAGAATAGCAATTATCAGTAGGAATTAGAAGTTTAATTAAAACTAAATAAAAAGTTAACAAATATTGTTAGCTCATTACTTTCCTTTTGTTATTTGACAAAGAAATTATTCCCCCCCTCCAAATTAGTAGCTAGTATTTGAGTCCTCAACAAAATTTGACAAGGGAGACTTCTATAATCTCATATACTGAATATGTTTTGGCCTATTTTGGCCATCCCCCTTCCATAATAAATTCAAACAGACAAACATTGTCAGACCATATACGAAATAGTTATTAATTTTTGAAATTCAAGCGCCTAAATACTTCAAATACTTACTATCAGTAATACACAGTATTATGTGTGCTTAGTTGCTCATTTATAGCAATCATTTTTTTAAAAAATATTAGTAAAAAACCACAAATGTTAGAAACACTTACAAGAGCTCTCATATCAATTCCAGTGCTAATGATTTCTCTGTCAGGCGAAATACCCCTAGTATATTCTCCATGCTGAGCATAGTTAGATTTCTATTTAGAATATTTATCATGCAAAATAAAGAGATTTAAGTGTTAGTGTGCACACACACATTTTCAACTTAAGTACATAGCATTGAAGAAAAGTACAAAGTGTAGAAAAGACAAATTTAATTTAAAAAGTATAGTAGACTTTTGAATAGGCAATGCAAAATATAGTTTTGAAACAAAAAGTATGAAAGTTTTAAGTGTAAAAAGAAAGAGTAACAATAGTTATTTATATTGCCAGAGAAGGCATATTCATTTAGCTTTGTTTTAAGGCATGCAGAGAGATTTTTCATTTTTATATAAGTATTTAATACAAGAAACAACATTCTAAAGTGAAAGTTGCACTCACCAGCGATTTTATATCAATTCCAGTAGATATTATTTCTTTAGTTGAAAAATGTTGGTTTTCTTGAGCAGTTAAAGAGACATACGTGGACATCTGCATGCAAATTACAATCACACAATTCATGCTTACATGCAAAATGCAGTTAGTCATTTCAAAAATTTTACATTTCTGTCACATTTTTTTTTACAGAATCAGTCATACAGTATGTCCCAAAAGTTTATAGACAACGTTTTTTTAAATTTCGCAATTGAAAAATATAAGTAACAGCTTCAAAATAATTTTTAATTATATAAAACATCAATACAAAAATAATGTCACGCATTCACAGACTTTGCAATAAAAATTTAAATTTTACTGTCCCAAATGTTTATAGACAACTCTTTTTTGTCCCTTTAACGTTCAAATTTTTGAGCTGTTTTTCCTAATCACTTCAAAAACTCGATCAGGCATACTCAAAACAAGAGTTTGATGAATTTCTGGCCTTAGATTAAACCAACTTCGTTCAATTTGCAGCTTTAAATCCTGAACTGTTGCAAATTGACGCCCATTAGCATACATGTCTCTAGCTAATATTGCCCACAGGTTCTCCATTGGGTTCAGATCAGGACCGAGGGCTGGCCAGTCCATAACAGTTACTTGGTTTTGTCGAAACCACTGCATTGTAGAGTTTGACACGCAAATGTAGCAATTGTCTTGCTGATATATCCATTTGTCCCTTGTTTTCTGCTGAAAAAAGTTTGTGGTTCCTTGCGAATATCGTGCCAGTTATAAGCCCAACCATCAGGTCTATCCAGAGGTGCCGATCCCCCCCAGAGCTAACGACGCAACCCCCCCCCATAGAAAATTATTACCCCCCCCCCCAAAAAAAAAAAAAACGTTGAGGTTTTTTTTATTTATACGGGCTAATGGAGTACCTAACCAAAGTAGACTCTAACTACATCTTTACGGTGTATATAGAAAACCTTACAGTAAAATTATATTTTAAGTACCATCGAATGGGGTAACCGGGGCCGGATTTCTAAATAGGCTAAGTATATGCTGTAGCCTAGACGGCGAATTTTTTGGGGCGTCAAATTTCCACGACCAATTAAAACAGCATTCGGCAAAAAAAATATTATTATAAAGATACGAATATTTTTAAGAAAGAAAACAAATATTTTACATTAATGCGTAAACCGTAAATGTATATATAATACTAATATTTCGTAGCAAACATGGTAGCTGCGAGGGCAATTGCACCTCTTCTCCCGGATTTCGAAGTTGAAAGAAAAATAGTCGAACAGTTTTTTAAAAAAATCTCCTATTTCGATTTAGCGTGTAAAGGTACATAGATGATTCTAATATGTGTATCTTTTTAAAACAACAAATACCACCCTATTTTGCAGCTAACCAGCTACCTTTCCCCGAAGGGGGAGATATTGTGACAGGGGCGGCAAATCAATCATAGCCTACAAGCGGCAAATCTTTAAATCTGGACCGTAACTTTGTCCCAAGAAATAAAACCCTAGTACTGACTTTCTCCTTAAATATTTTTCTAATGATAGGTCAAAGCAGAGTTACCCCTAATCGAAAAAGGGAAGCACCTTTTGTTGGAATATCTTTTATAATACGGAATTACAAGCTATTTTTAATTTTCCTTTAAAAAGGTTTTCTTTACAGCAAAAGCTATCGGAATCTAAATAATTGGTAAAAATTCCGCTAAAAATTTATGTAATTATATTATTTTTTAAATCAATAAAAATAGCCGGACACGTGATCTAATCAAAAACGGCTTCCAATTCATTCCCTCAATTCTTAATGCATAAAAAAGTTTATCTTGGTATAGCTTTTTATCTAATACAACACATTTGACATTATCAAACAAATCAGAATTATTTTATAATGTTTACAGAGGTAGCTTCACTTAAAAAAACTAAAATTAAAAAAATTAAAGTTAAATATAACAAAATTCTTACCGTGAAACTTGGAATTGAACTATTTAATTATATTCAATCACCCAGACCCACACATTTGACACAAGACGACAAGTATTTGCCAATTTTCCTACTGATTCTAAAGCAATCATTTAGTTATTTTGGCTTTGAGTCTAATCTGGCGGGAAAAAGTCAGAAATATTATCTGAAGGTCATTAATTCGTAAAACTGTTAAACAAAGTTCGAAAGATTTATGAGCCAGCTGCAAAATATGGCGGGAATATCTCATTGATACCATTGGCAAACGTCATCAATTCACCGAAATGTTTTATAAACTGCGTGAGATTTATGAGTTTTTAAACTTAGTTACAGTGATCGTATTGTTTACTGGACATAATTGTCAGAAATCTTCGTCTGGTATGGTGTGGTAGACGCCATCGAACATAATTTATAACTCCTTTTTTTCCTGGTGTTGCTTCGAATTATGGTTACCCATTCATATTCTTTGAAGGCATTTGATTTTCTTGCCACTTTGTGTTTTATTTTAAACCAAATAAAAATTCGTCAGAGTACAAGTTCTGAGCCCCCCCCCCTGGTGCTGCGTCGGGAGGGGGGGGGGGGTTAGCTGAGTTTTTTTTATAAAGATTGGCAGTTTCTTAATAATTTTTATTAAAAAATTCAACCCTCCCCCTAAAATTTCAACGACGCAGTCTGCGTCGTTGACCCCCCCTTGTAGGCACCCCTGGGTCTATCTAAATTAAACTTATTTTCATCGCTGAACAGAACACTCAACCATTCATCTGTATAATTCATACGATTTCGAGTCCACTGAACATGAGCGTCTTTATGCCGTTTTGTAACCTTTGGGGTACAAAGCATTTTGCGATAATCAAGAAATTTACTTTCCTGCAGCCGTCGATGCAACGTGGATTTTAATACTGGAACAGTAATTTCTCTTGAAGTTGACCGTACAGACAGGTTCTGTGTTAAACTAATCTCAAAATCTCTGTCTTGCCCTTTAGTTGTTTTCTTTGGTCGCCCAGAATGGGATTGTTGTGAGGCATCTTTGCAATCGGTCGAAAAAGGAACGACTGATTCGCTTATATCTCAGAAAACTATTGCGTCACAAGTACATGGCCTTGGAATATGCAAATTTTGGTTATCAATACTTAAATCGGCTTTCAACACTTTTAGTCTATATATTTTTGGGACAGCATTTTTTCGTTTTTATTTTTTAAAATTAAATCTATGCATAAAGTTGTTTGAGTATTTTATTATGGGTATTACCTCAATAGATTTTAACATAATTTATTTCGTCTTTCTTACTCGTTTAGTTAGCTCTTAAATAAAAAAAAAACATTGTCTATAAACTTTTGGTACGCACTGTAATATTCATAGGATTTCTAAAAGTTATGTTTATAAAAAAATTGTATTGAATACTAACTAAAAAACTTATTTAAGTTTTTAAAAAAAGTGATTATTGGTTTTATGCTCTACCCTTTTCTTCATCATCTTATAGCATTTGTGTTAATTAAATTTTGCATCATAATTTTATGTGTCTAAGAGAGCCAATCAAGCCCAATTGACCATTGTCCAATTTTGACCTTTAAAAAAAGAGCATGCATCTCAAATGGGATAGAATTAGAATTTTGCCCTTTAACATAGAATTTTATCTCCAGGGATTAAAATATCTTAATGACTTTATTATTGTCACATAAACATTAAATAAATAATTTCATTTTTCTTAAAAAGATATTATATAATATTCATTGTTTACCAGTTAACTTCTTGATAAAAAAAAATCATAAAAAGTAAATACCAAATCTGTAACTGAAGCTAAACTGTCCAACTTCTCTTCTTGTAGACTTTTTTCGACATTCTTACTATTCTAAAAAATAAAATAGATAAAATATTAGATTCACACTGTTTAATTTGACATAGTACAATGTTACATTACTATTTCCTACTTTTGTATAAAATTTTTATTCTGAGTTTAGATAATTTTTTTCATGGTTCTTTTTTTTTAAGTATTGCGTTAAGTTTTATATAATATGTTAACAAGCATTTAGGATTTCCCCCCCCCATCAAAACATGAAAGGCGTACATTTTGAAAGGCAAAATTGCTGTACTGTTGCATAAAGACTAGAAAGATTTGATATAATGTTCAGATTTAAAAATTTTAATAACAAAGTATAAATTACATAAATTATCTTTAAATTAATGTCAAAAGAGCCAGTTAAGTTCATGTGTCTTAATTGGCTTGTTTCATGTAACATAAAATATTCCTGGATTTCATTGGTGGTGTCGGTGATTGGTAAACTCTGCCCACTACATTGATTAACTAATGAAGACCTTATTTTTATTCCTGTGGAACAGTTGCCACACGAGACATGAAACATGCCCTTTTGTTAATACAATAAAAATTGCATAGTTAAATATATACTGAGCTATCAGTAGTTTTAATCATGAAACTAATATATATTTTAAACATACAAAGCATAAGTTATGCACCAAAATTTCATTATTGTTGATAGTAGGTACTGCCGTGGGTAGGTAAACTGCAGTAACTAGTCTAATAACTTGGACTATTGTTGCAAGTACTCAACTACTCTATCCCATAAGAAAACACTGAAAAAGACTAATTACTTCAGAGCAAAAACAGCCCAATTCACTGTTGTGGTTACTGCAGTTTACCTGCCTACGGCAGAGTATTACTTAAAACATACCTTTAAGCTAACAGTATTGTCAACACCATTATGAGAAGAATAGCCATTTGTTTCAGTTTTAATAACTGATGACTTTTTGGTTGAAACTTCTTTCTTTGTTGAAACTTCTTTTTTCATAGTTTCTTTTTTTGGTGAAGTCAAATTTGAAGATACTGCTATATCTTCTTTTATGCTTGATTCTGTTTTATATGTAGTTTTCTTATCACTTCTGTCACTTCTTGATGAATGAGAAGATGAAGAGGAATTGGTTCTCCCCCTTCGAGAATTCTTTAAAATAACGGAACATGTTATAATTTTTGACGACTGAAGTAAAATTATATTTCTAAGAAATGTTTTGTTACAATCAACTCTATACATAGTTGTAATAAAATAGGCTTCAAACCTTAAATTATCAAAAAAATAATAAATCAGTTCCGACTCAGTTCCGAAAATCGTTTCCGACTGTCTATTTCTAGTTTTAGTTACGTGCGAAGCGTAAATACAAAATCAGGATAGTAAGTTTTAAAAATTTCAAATTTCAGCTGCTTGTTTTTAGCGTAGCTAAGAGATTTAACACAGTCTATAAACGACTCAAAACTTTTAAATGCAGTTATATGACGAATTCAACACCTGAGCTGAGACCCAACAACTCTGGTATGGCTATCAAAATTTTAATGAGTAAAACTTAGATATTAAACTATTTTTCTAAACAGTGTTTAGAATTCTTTTATAGTTTCTAATGTAGTGTTGAAGTGTGCGCGGTACAGAAAATACTTTAAAATATTTTAAGTTTTAAAACTCAAAACACAAACATTCCTAAGAAATAAATTTTTTTGTCAAAAAAAATAGTTTTCTGCATTTATGTCGATCTCATTAGCGACGTATGACAAATGAATATGCAAATGAAAGCTACTATCAACTAAATTGCTTTCTAAAATTTATTTAAATACAATATTATTCTTGGCTTTTGCTTTTTCCTTCATATTAAATAGCAAATTTTTAGATGAAAATCAATGACAACAGATTTCACATTTCAATTCTAGACAAGTTTAAAGTTTCAAAAACTAAATCACGGAATGAAAAGCGAATTCAATTCAAAATAGTTTCTGCGGTAAATATAATGAATTTTTACTAATTACTCAAATTTAAAGTGATATACATAAAACCAAATCATTTTCAGTCGGTTAATTTTTCTTTCCCCTTTTCTTACAAACTTTGTACATTGAGTTGCACGATAATTTGTATTTGAGTGTAAGAAAATGTAGTCTTTATATTCATATAAATAATTAGCTGTTGTAATTTTACCATAACTAACTTTTTCCTATATGAAATGTTGGTTATCGGATTTTTCTGAATTTGCTAAATATATGATTTGATTATTATTTTAATCAAATAAATTTAAGGTCAAACATATTTGTAATATTATTTTTATTTATGGTACAAATAATAAAAATACTGATAAAAAGCTATAATACTAGAAGATTAAGAATTTGAATTGTTCAATAAACATAATTTTTAATCACTAAATTAGTTTATTTTAATTTATACTTTACAAATTTTATAGCGGAGCTAATGCTGTTAGTGAATATAATAGAAACATTGGAATACCAAATATTTTATTCTAATGGTTATTTTTTATAGCTATAATCTATAATAAATGATCCTGGAATAATAATATTATGATTATAACCACTAATATTTTTTTGTGATAAACAAAACTTCAATAATTTATATAAGTCTACAAATGTTGTATCCCTATGTGTAAACGATTGCATAAGACTAAGTGTCTGAAAATTTCTTGATTGATTTTACACAATTTAAATCTGCTAGATTAGAAAACAGCACTAGTCTTAAATTTTCATTTTGATATAAGCTATTTTTAGCATCATATACCACATATATTATACATCATATATAGCTACCTTTCAAGTAAAATTTTACATAAGCGACTAGTGTAAAAAAAATAGTGATTCTAATTCACATAACGTTTGAACCTGCATTTATCAGAATGGCTGAAGATGATATATAGTAGCATAACGATAGAAAAGAATACCAAAGAAGCAAATAGATACCAAAGAATATGATCCTTTAGATAAAAGAAACACAGGTATTCACCAGTCAGTCATAAGAAGTTCATGCATTAAGAAATTTATGACTTTTTTTTGTTTGAAATGTAAATATATATTTTCTATTTAACCCTTTACCTTGTGTTTTAATAAATAATCGACTAAATACAAGTTAACAATGAACTGTTTGGTTCCAATTTTAAATTATAAGATCTATTTAAAAAGTTAAATTCAATAATTGATGTTACATTTAAGGAAACGTGTTTGATTACATTACTAATAAAAATATTGCATTCTACACATTATCTTTAGCTATAACTTATAAAATGTTTTTAGGTAATTGGGATATAATTAAAAATATTATAAATTAAATAGTGAGATGCTGAATAATAGCTATCTTATACAAACATTTAATTTCAATCAGTTACACTTTATATTTTAAATCAATATCATATTTATATAAACAATACAGTGACATATTAGGTTTTGGGATAAAAATCTAAATGCATGCATTAATTTATTGAAAATCTATACACTATCGTTAAGTTATTAGTAGTTATATTAGTTAGAAAATATTATTAATGGCAACCATAAACTAAAACCACAAGCAGTTAGATGTTATAAACTTACATCATCTTCAGGAATTTGGCATTGCTCATGCAGTGAGCTTATATCATGCTTGCTATCATCAAAAACTTGTTCACTGACTGGGGAAATGCAGGTTTCTTCACTATGAGTCTGTTCTAATTCTGTTAAGAGTTCAACATCACCCGATGTTTCAGACTTAGTATGTTCCGAATTAGTATAGAAATCTGAAACTTCATGAGGTTTCTCATGGTCAATCATTTCATTATCTAGTGTGTCGTCTTCATCTACAACATCTGCAGGAATCTCAGATTCCTCCAGCTGACACAAATCCTCCTCTATCTGAGCGTTTGGATTGAATCCAACGTATTCATTAGGACTCTGATTATTTAAAACATAATCATTTTGAAAAGATTCATCCAAAGGGTCGTTTACCTGACGTGGCTCGTCAAAACCTCCAGGATGGTCATAGTCAGAGAAACCATTGGCAAATTGTTGTGGCTCAGATAAATTGTCTATCAAAGGCTCGTCTAGTGCACTAAACTGCTGTTGTTCGTTAAAACCATCCAAAGGTTCATCCATAGGAGAAAAGTGTTGCTGAGGCTCAGACAAATTGTCTATAAGCGGCTCTTCTAAGGGTGTCTGACCTATCATTACATTGGGGTAATAATCTGTGGGACTTTCCTCTTTGACAGGACAAAAGGGATCAAAGAAATCGACCACCTCTGCATTCTGTGAGGGGCTCAGCATGTCCCCGATTTCTCGGTTGCTATCGGAAGGAGAGGTTAGTGGGGAATCTTCTTTGAACTCGAAGCTCATGGGGTCAAAATCCAGGGTTATGGGCTCAAGCAGGGCTCTACCGGTAGGAGACTGAGGAGAGTTATTACTTACAGTAGTGCTCTCACTCACATCCACTAAAGCATTTGGCTTACTCATGGCCACCTGAAACGAAACAAAGACACTTACTTAGCACTACAAAAGCAAAAATACACATTTGTAGCAAGGGCCGATTTATAGCTGGACATTCAAGGTATGGCCCCATTTCAAGGGATACCTTTCCCCCTTAAACTCCCTACAAGGGCAATATGGGTTTCAATGTATAATGAGCCCTAAATGACAATATAGTTAAAGTCTTTCTCTTAATATTATATTTTCGTATAAAATGTGGTTAATGAAACATAAGTCCTTTCAGGAACAGAAACTCATTACCAAACACTTTTCCGCATTTAAAATGAGTTTGTACAAGAAAAAAATATCTTGGACTAAGCTATACTGTAAGACTTAAGTGGAACGTTACTCCGTGAACACGGTGGCATGTTCAAGGAGTAATGTTATGCCAAAAAATCGGAGGAAGCTGCCACAAAATCTAAGATGGCACCGAGCTTCCACCAAATTTATACTACTAAGCTCTGTCAAACAAATTAAATACAATAAGATCACATAACACTCAAACGTTAAAAAACTGACATTTTTAGTTATCCATTGCCATAAGTATATGCACAAATTAAATAAGTGATTGAATTAGCTTTAACAAAGGAGGTAAAATTAAAGAACATTTGAAACACTTAAATCAGTTAAATCTAGTTTAAGATAGTTTAATTGACATAAACGTTATAATTTGTGCATAATGATGAATCTTAACAATAGGAAAACTTAAAGAGGAAAGTTTTCATGATGGCACCGGAAGTCAATTTAAAATAACCAAATGCACATTTCCTTTGGATATTTAGAATAGAATTTTTAATATATTTGTTAAGCAAAGATATATATATTTCCAAGGTTTTTTTTTATGTTTAAGGGTAATATGGAAAGTGAAATATATCAAAAGATTAAATTTCAAATAGAAACAAATTCAAGTTTTCTGCTTGAAATCTAGGAACTTTAGTTGCATTTTGTTAAATCAAACATTTTATAATTTCCCACAGCTTTATTGTTGACTTTCTAATTAAATTTTTGTGAAAAAAAATTTAATTTAATTATGTTTAAAAAAATTAATTTTTTGTGTCTCTAATCAATATTTTCCGTGAACTGTGTATTCTTACAATCTAATGATTTTTTTATTTAAAACATTCAGAGGGAACAAAAATATATGCATAACTATCACATTATTATACTAAAACTGTACCTAAAAATTAAAATATATTGAAATGTAACCTACTGTCCTTTATCCTCAACATACATTTATCAACTTCACAACAAATTTTATGTGTAATGAATGTGTTAGAGAGATAAATTCATATTATAATACAATATGACTGTATTTTAATATTTATAATCAACAACCCAGATTTTATTATTTATTGCAACAATTTATATATTTACATAATTTACGCCACGATTCGAGGCCACTTATAAATAAAATGCTTGTGAGGTAATTAGAAAACTAAATTTGAATTGGTTAGGTAATTTTTTATAATATAATATTGGAAATGTTTTTTTTCCTATTTAAATCGCTAAATATGCAGGTAATTTTGTATCTTTGCAAATTTATCAAAGTGTGTAGAAAGTTCAAAAATATTTTTACGCTATTAAAGTAATAGTTTTGTACTTATTCAATTATTCCCACGATACAATCCATAAACATTAATTAAATTGATACTGTTTTCCACTGGCGCCGGCTCCATGAGGGTAAGTAGGGGCCTTCGTCCCACGACTTTCAACCAATATGAGTATTTTTTTTGCGTTTTTTATATATTTTTTACGTATATATTTCACTCCTACCCACCATAATTTCACCTCTATGCCATGGTAATATCAAAAACTCGGCGCCTATGCGACATTCATTTTTTTTAATCAAAAAACGCACTCGGATCACAGCTCAAGGTCGTTTCAATGTTTTTCGCAAATAAGTTCCCATGATATTCAGTCCAAATATCATACCTTATATCTAAGTTATTTAAAATAAAAATATGTTTAATAATTGAACCGACACTGTAGGTTAACTTAGCTTTAAAAAAATATATGGTATTGAGATCTGACCCAAGGGTACTTCTCGATAAAAATAAAGAATATGGTATCCATTACATTTTAAGCAAAAATAGAATGAGTACAAAACCATTTACTTAATTAGCCTAATAACATTTGCGAACTTGCTACACACCTTGATAAACTTGCAGAAACATGCATACCTGTATAATTCAGGCAAAATTAAATATACAAAATTGCAAAATTGAATTATACAAAATACGTTCTGGTTTATGTAATAAATCAAATTGTAAATTATAATATTCACTAAAACTATAGGTTGATAATTTTAATAAGTCTATTTTATTAAAAATATAAATAAATATAATACAAAAATACAGCCATAGCTGATGAAATGCTACACAAGGAATGCATTTTTTCATTTTGTTTCCTCAATTTTTCAAAACCTTATTTAGGTATATATTTTTTTAATAAAATTGTTGTCAATAATTTTTTTTTAGCCTATTGCATAAAAGTCCTTAAAAAGCGGCGTCGTCGTATAAAAAAAGAGGCAGACAACCGCCCCATTGCCTCAACGGACCATGTTCAAACGCAGAATCAAATACGGCGATCTTTATTTCTTGTTATTTATTTTATAGGACTAAATTCTCTCTTTAGTCTTAATTTGAAAAACTAAAATTCGGATAATTTTAGGATTACGGTCAGGTGGGGCAAAATAGGTAAAAAAAACAGCATATTTTGCATTCGCACATCCAAAGCAATAAAAATATCAATTCAACCGATGTAAAAAATATTTAGGATATGCAAATGAACTTTTCTTATAACATTTAAAGTGAAATTGCTCTGAAAAAAAAAAGTTTTTGATATTTATAAATTTGTTTGAAATAGGGATGTTTTTGACCTATTTTACCCAATGGGGTGGGCTAAAATAGGTCAGTAGTGGGGTAAAATAAGTCATGCTTTAAAAACAACTTCAATTGCACAATTCATTGAATTAATTGTTTACATTGTTTAGCAAGCAATCAGGTAGCATATCTAAAACTTCACAAAAAATAATACAGTCCCCTGGGTGTAATTTCTGGGTCAGGAAGGACTTTTACGATCAAGAAGCATCTACTTCAGAAATATCATTTTTTAAAAGGAAAAATTAAAAAGGAACTTTCTTTTTTTTCTAGAAAATTTAACTGTGTATGAGTCTTCTTCATTTTGTGAAAGAAATACCACAAAATAATTTCTTGGTTCTTTATTCCCTAAAAACTCAACCTGAACCCACTTTCCTACTCGCAACGAATTGACATTGTCAAAACCTTCTGGGATCAATGTATTTGTGTCACATGAAAGGATTTGTTTTGCAGACATTTGTGCAGATTTATTAATTTCCCTTATTACCTTTTCATTAAGAAGTCGATCTAAATAAGTTGAAATTGTCAAAATTTCTCCCATTTCTCGCTGCATGCGTGTTTTTTTGCATTCTAAATGGCTTCCTTGCAAGCAATTGCTAGCTTATAGAAGTGTCTCAACGATTGCAGATTTAATGTGCATTAAAGGAGACCCTATACTTGACTCAATTTGAAGGGTAACTCAAACAGTCTGACTTGTTGTGGTAACCGACGTAGATGACGCTGCTGCAACAGCTTGACTTTTTGAATTGGTAATGTGATTGCCCTTGATTCAACTGTTGGAATTGTGCCTGGAACATGGTTTTTAAGCATTTGTTTTCACACAATATCTTTCGAGGAAAGATCCCACTTCTTTTGAATCCCCCCCCCCCCCCAACACTGTTTTTCAATTGAAATTCTCGAAAGCTGTTTTCAATAATGATGGGGACAATGAATTTCAAATTTTCAGTCTTATATGAGTAAAAGAGTGACAAACCAATATTAAAAGCAATTAATAAGAATAGTAGTTATCAGAAAGTGATTTAAAAAGCAAATAATTATGTTTGTTGTATAATGTGTGCTTAGCCGTACCTATATTAAAATATGACCTATTTTACCCCACTTAGGTTTTATTGCTCCAAAAATTTAGTACTTCCTTTTTTTTTTACTTTGAAACTTTCTGAATTTATTCTTGAACAGCATCTGTACACAATAAGATAAAAATTTAATATACACGTACTTCAAACTTTTCTTAAAACAAGAGTTTTCTACAGCCATAGTTTAAAATTTCCCAAATGAAAACATATAATGGCAAAATACTGTAACTGCACAGTACAATTTACCGTTAGTTTTGCATATAAAATGATGAACAATATCAATAAAATGTAAAACTGGCATCAGAAGAATAAAGTATCCTCATTTGTTTTTAAGGAATTAAAAAAAAAAAAAAAACTGACCTATTTTACCCCGTGACTTATTTTACCCCACCTGACCTTACTAGTAAAAAATATTGCGTTGTTCAACATATACGTATGTTTAGTTAAATAAACAATTTAACGACTATATCATAATTTTTAAGAGAGTGTACTTACCTACAAAAGATATGCACCAACACAGCAGTGGTTGGGCACTGTTTAGCTATCCAACTTGTTGATGTTTATTCTTTGGCGCCTAAAAGAAAAAAAAAAAATGACATATAACTAAATTTTTACAACATATATTTCAGTTTTCTAGAGTTGGAAAAACACTAATGAAAGATGAATAAAGCGGATTTCACCTTTAGGAATATATATTTTGCAATTATATAAGTGGTATACATAACTGACTACTTTAATACTTTATCATAATTATTACAATACTAAGACAACGACTAGTGGTCTAGAAGGAAAGCCCGACATGTAAAGAACTTAGAAGAAACATACAATAAAATCTTATTAAAAGTATTAAATCTCCTAGAAGAAACATTCCAAAATCAGTATAAAAACTTTCAAGCATTTAAAAATCGCTTATGTAAGTCTATTCCTCTATCAAATCTTAATTCTACACTTGTTAAGAAATTTGAGATTTATACACAATGCTAATTTTTTTTATTCAGCATTGATTACTCATTGGTTAAAGATTAATTTATTAGCCAAAACTGGTTTATAACTAAAATGCCTATACTGTTTTAAAATATAATTAATAACACGTCATAGATAAATTGACTGTCATATTCCAAAATTAATCATCAATTTTATTACCTAAAATCCCATTACCCTTGATGAACACTTATTCAATTCTTTTATTTAACCAAACATAGGTAGTTAACCTGTTTCCATCAATTAATAGTTTCTTTTACGAGCCATTTAAAACAGATAACAACCCCTGTACTGTAGTTGGACCACTTTACAGTTGCGTAAATCAGAGCTCTTTAACGTAAAATACCGTTACAGCATTGAGGGAGATCGTCTCACTTCAACTGATTTGTCACAACATAAAAAAAAAACTGATGGCACAGAAGCCCATTAAAGAGTAACTCAAGCTACGCGACCACCCCTTAATTTCAGCTTTCCGCGCTATTGCTCTTGTATACCCCGACGCGCAGAATGTAGGTTTGTAGAGTAAGGGTTACCTGTTACTTTAAAGCACTGTCACTTTTTATCAAGACCCGGGCAGACTAGCTTGTTACGGGTGAGAAAAAAAAAGGTAAGATTATTCAGGAAGGGGTTCACTTTAAGGTTCAGCGCACAAGGGTATAAGTTGATGAAAAAAGTATCAAAGATACTCTTTCACTCGGTTGAAGAGAACACATAGGTTAGCAACAATGCGATAGACGTAAATGTAAGGAAGATCGATGTTTTTATTTAAAATATTCAGAAAATTTCAGATTTAAACATAAATTAATCTCTGCTTACCACTAGATCATATCAAGCGGCTTAGAAGGAAGTCTAGATCCTATCCCATACAGCGACCATTACATTTATTAAAATTTATTAAAACAAGGTCGATAAGTTTGAGAAGCTCTGGTCCATTGAAAAGAAATTATGCTGAAAATAAATTAAGACGATTACAGAAATTTGTATTTTATGGGAATAAATAATTCCTCAGCATACACTTTTTAAATGCTCCTAATCTGCGTGGAACATTTTAAAAATACAAATAGCATTTAGAGGAGCTCGATAGCAAGTTTAATAACTAAACAGTAAACACGTATCTATTTTGGCAACGACCTAATTCTTTTTGTTTAATGTTAGTTTTTAATAAATTGTATAGTGGCACGAAAACGTACATGTTGATAAACACATCCCCTTAAAACATTTCGGTCAAGTACAAATACAACCAACAGATCAGTTCTTTTCTTCGTCGATCGAATGTTATCAGGCATTATTAAATAAAAATTTAATATCTAGTATTATATCTTAAAATAATTATATTTATATTCTTGACAGAGAACAATTTTGCAAGAATTCTATCTTACAGAATTTTTTTTCTATATCTCTTTCAAATAACTTTTAAAAAAATCAATTCTAATATCTGTATTATTTTTTCTTTAATTGCTCGAATTTTTGTTTTTAATTTCTAAATTAACAAATTTAACACGTGCTATTTTTTATAGAGTATCAATTGAAAACACAGAAATTATCGCATTTTTCAACAAATATACATTGCAATTTTTAACTTTTCGAAATGCAGACGTTTTGACCGCCTGTCTTACATTATGATACGTTAAAGTACCCATTTTCAAACAGTAAACTTAATGTCCATCGATAATGAGAATTGAAATGAGAAAATACGTAACATTTTAAACACATTAAACTTCAAAGACCATGTACAAAAATGTCCAGAGTACAAGAGTACAAAATACTTTGCTCTAATTCATGCTAAGACAGATAATGGAAAATTAACATTTTAATTGAGTATGAAAAGTAATATACAAGAACAGGTAAATAATTAAAAGCTTTGTATTTTATATTCCACATCCACAGCATGTTGCGTGAAACACAGTAACACGTGTTTGTGTACCCAGCGCACAATGCTGGCCTATATCTTTCGACAAAAGCAGATTTGGTCTGCGGCCAAGACCAATTTTATTTAGTACAGAAGGAGCAGAATTGGGTTCCAAACAATAGAAATTAGCGTCCAGGTTAAAAATAAGCGTGCAGTCTGGAGAATCTGCGATGGGTTTTTGAACCTTGAAGTATAAACAAAATAGAGGGGCGGATATACTTAATTCAAAACATGAAATAGGGTGATTAAGTCTGAAAATGTGCTGTAAGTGCTTTTTTTAAGTTACAGAGTCGCAGTGAAACATAAGTGATGTTTCAAATAAAATTTGAAACAGTATTTTTTAAAAATTCTATATTTCTACAATAATAAAAAGTATGGATTGCAATTATTGTTAACATGAGAAAAAAAATTATCTGTTAAAACCGTTACTAAGTACAAAACTGTATATAATTTTAGCTTGGACAACATTTAAAGTACAAAAACAGAGTTTAACGACTTATTTAACAATTAAGAATAAAACTCATTCTTTATAAAATTTGCTTATTTATAAGCAGTATTCAACATGTACTTTAAATTTAAGAAAAATATTTTTAAATATTATTTTAAAATTTACATTTTAAATTTCGATGCATTTTAGCCAAAATTTAAATAGAAAGGGCAATGCTTTTAAGCCATTTTTGTAAATTTTTGAAATGCCTGCAATAGTGCTTGCAACAAATTGTTATTAGAAAAAAAGTGACCACTTTTAAATAAAAAACTTTTTCTGCATCCTAAAAAAAGTAGAAATGCTCTGTTTTAATTGGATAAATGTCTTAAAATGTATTAC
The DNA here is from genome assembly GCA_019343175.1 of Oedothorax gibbosus. Lineage (NCBI taxonomy): Eukaryota > Metazoa > Arthropoda > Arachnida > Araneae > Linyphiidae > Oedothorax > Oedothorax gibbosus. The sequence goes on along the minus strand of JAFNEN010000622.1, from coordinate 359,400 downwards.
ATATCTATGAGAGTAAACATAAAAAAGCATCTCAATAGAATAAACTTTGTACGCAATGAACTACAATACATTTCAATGTTTTAAAATGCACTGTACAATTACTTATTTTAAATTTTGTGCATAAAAATTTTACAACATTTTGATCCGAGTTTTACAATCTTACGTAAAAGAAAATATTTTGTAAAGATTATTGTAAAAACTGATGCTACAAAGAAGCAAAATATATGGTATCAAATGTAACAAGAGATAAAAGTATGTTAGGGGGAGAACTTTGAAAATATATTTTTGTAATTTTCTTAAAAAAAGTAAGCAATAAATCTCGTGGGAGAAATGAAGCTTGCGAGGTGATTTATCTTTCGTTTCCACGTTAAGGCTATAAAAATAAACGCGGGGCGTTATTTTTAAAGTCTGGCTTTATATTTTAACAGCCATAAGAGATTTTGAAACATCCATCGGTTTAGTTGCATTCGATTTCAAAAACTTCCAAGTGAAACAACAAGAATAAACTCAGCAGAATAAACTACAGAATTTTTATTTTGTTTTAAATATATTAAAAGGGAACAATATATGTTAATTTTTTTTGTTGAAGATATTTTACTTTTTCCAATTTTGTTTTTAAAAAAACTTAGTGTGCTTAGAAATAACTTATTAACTTAGATAATTTTAATTAAAATATTTTTTTCAAAAGTATTAAAGCAATAATATGCAGATTTATGAAATAAAAGATGTACAATAGCTTTCTTACAATCTACAATAGACTTCTCAATCAAATTACTTTTCCTTGATATCAATAAAAATGAAAACGCATATAGTTTATAAATAAAATATATTGTTAATGAACTCAATTTGAAACATTCTATCATTTTTAAAGTATTTTACAAAAATTATGTACATACTTTAATCACCAGCCGAATTTTTTTCTACAATTCGTAGTGTCTATTACAAAAGTTAAATTATTTTAATATTAAGGAGGAATGGGCGCGCTTGACCGGGGGTCTCCAAAGCAAAGTGCATCAGTGTTAATCCTATGGAGAAAAAAATATTTTCTCTGCCACATTTCTCCGGCTGTATTGAATATTTTTGCAAGCGGATTTTTTTGTGTGATAAATGTAGCTGGTCTTACAGGTCCAGACCTTCCCACTTTTTGAAATTGGTTCGAATATTATTTTTAGTTTTCAATAACTAATTTTACACAAAATATTCGAAGCGATTTCAAAAAGTGGGAAGATAGAGACCTGCAAGTTATCTACATTTATTATTTAAAAAAAACCCGTTTGTAAATATATTTAATACAGCCGGAGAAATGTGGCAGAGAAAATAGTTTTTTTCCCATTGGATTAACACTGAGGCACTTGAGTTTGGAGACCCGAGATCCAGCGCGCCCATTCCCCCTAAATTAATAAAAAAACTACTCCGGTTAACTAACTCCGAACTCAGATTAACTAAAGCATGATAACAGAAATCGTAAGAAGGAAACAAGTATTAATTTTTTCTAATTTCGAAGACTATTTTAAAAATTGATTTTGTTTACTGCGAACTGGTAGTTTCGGTGATTGGCGGTATTACATGGTTAGCTCCACTCACTACGTTGCTTAACCAATCAAGACCTTATTTCATTCCTTTAGAAAATGTAGCTATTCAAGACGGGAAACATGCTCATAAAATTTTTTGCAATCAGAACAAATCTTGACGGGAACGGGAAAGACGCCTCAACGTCGATGTGCAGCAAGGACATACCCAACCAAGATAGCCTTAAAAGCAGTTTTACGCTTCTCTAGAAGTTGATTCATAGCCGGGTGCCCTTGCACAGTCTCGGTTCAACTCAAGAATCTTCATTCAACAAGGCGGTTCCTTGTTGAGAGTGTCAAATCCTCGAAACCTTATCGGCCAAGTCATCGAGTCGTCCGAAGACACGTTGTCATTCTCTTGACTAGTAGAAAAAAGATTTGTAGATTCTTGGAATGATAATGTAGATGAGGATTGCTGGCCGATGGAAATAAGGTGGCGGCAGTTGTTGAGACAACTCGCTGTAAGAGTTATTGCATGTATTTTTTTAAAAAATTGTATAGCCAAATTATATGAGTAATGCAGTTCTCCCCCCAAACTTCTAAAACGTCTAATTTGTGATATTCAATTTTCAATAGTGAAAAAAAAGGTAAATTTGGAACTTTAATTTTAAAATTAAAACTTATTATTTATATTTTTTTTATTAAATTATTATGTTTTCACCATTATTTAAGAAACACCCACGTTAGTAAAATAATATAATTTTCAGAACATTTTATTATAAAAAATAAAAAACGTAATTCACATACTGAAAATTATACTAAATAATTTCATTTTTGTGTGTTTGTTTAAATGTAATGCTAGTTCTTATTTTTAATGCTTCTCGAATAATAACTAATAGAAAATTTATTACAAAAAACAATTTTATACTTAACATACATAAAACTACGATATTAATATGTATACATAAAAAGTTATACAAATTAAACTATTACCAAAATGCAGTTTCTTCATTTTCATTAAAAGAAAAAAATAATTTTATTTGCCTCATAATTAAGTCATCATTTGACTACTTTTCACGCTCGAAAAAACAATAAAAAAATCCTGGCACATTTCCTTCAAATTCCCACTATCATGCTCGAAAAGAGTCAGAAAGATATGATATTCATTCCACCGTAATATTAAATTAGGAGCGAAGGAAGGGGTGAGTGAAAGTACACAAAAGCCACGGCTGTTATTAAAGTTTTCTGTGGCTTTTTAGATGGTCATCATCGCTTTAATAAAAATTTCGCTTTCACATTGCAGAACATGAGGTCAAGAAAATTTTTCCGTTAACCTTGACCTACCACAAAGGTGCGCGACGGGATATCCTGTCTTATAGCTCAATGCCCCAGTGAAACACCATTCAAATTTGATAAGCCACGCGATATTAAAATGGAAAGTAATTTAAAGGTATGGGCGAATAAAATTGGCTTATTTTAGATGAAGTAGTTAATTCCAGCTTTCATTTCCGCTTTTCCTTCAATCGGTGCTGTTTCCACATGATTCACCAATCGATGCTCGAGGAAGAATTTATTTTAATTCAGCATTTCTGTCGCCATTCCAGACTTGTAACATACCTATAGGGCTTCCTAATTGAAGCCAACTATATTGCTCTTTATAATTACACAAGGCATCTAAGCTGGGAGACAATGGAAAAAACCCAAAAAATCAAAATAAAAAAAAAGGTTCGCATTTATTAGTGTTTCAATTTGGCAAGAATTTTTTGGTAGAATCGGAGACAGATTTTTTTTTTAACTATTACGACATACGTTCTTAATTAAAACTTATGGACCATTATGGAACACAAAGAAAATATGATGTTTACGAAGTCTTTCAATTTAATTCATTCGCGACCCACTTGTCTTTAAAAACAATAAAAAAGATTTAATAATGAAGTTAACTTCAATATTAAAGGTTAACACTTTTTAACTATAAAAACGGAATATAATAAAATTTTCAATTAATGTTTTTTTTAAGACGTACGTTTAATTAAAAAATAAAAAAAAAGCCATAAAGCTATGACGTAGAGCTTCGAAAGACTACTAAGAAAAAAAGATTTAATAAAGCAAAAATTTTACACATTAATAACTACATATTTGAATAAAGCGTGACGCTTTCAATTACGCTGGAACTTTATTAAAGTGACTAGGTTTTTAAAACACGAGATTTCAAAAGCGTTTAAAGAAAACATTAGTACTTTTTTTAGATCCCAATGTATTAAATGTTCACTTTTTCTCAATACTTTCCTAGAATTTAATTACATTAGGCGAAACTAAGAACTAAGGTACATTTTAAAATAATTTATCATTAAATTTCGTAGTAATGTAATTTTACTCCATAGATTTTGTTAAAGTATTTTTTTGTTGTAAATATTGACTTACGATAATATTGACGTTTTTTATTTGGGAATGAAGGTGTTAATAGTATTCACGAAGTCGTCGTTAGTTGGTTAATTTTTGAATATTATATTTATTAAAACCTAATTATACTACATTTTTTAATTAAAAATAAAGTTGGATGGGATAAATATGCAATAATAATTATCCAAATCAATTATATAACTAAATAAGGTAACACTTTAAATTTGATCTTTATTAATAGAAATGACAGATTATGGCATTATGATTTGAAGAGAAATTTATAGTTGAATAACTTTTCAATTAGAAATTGTAATTTCTAAAGTTAAAGAAAGCAATTAATTGTAATATTAATTCACATATTTTTTGGGACGTTTACCCCGCATTTAAATATAATATTGTATATTACTAATGTATCTAAAATTATTCCCTTTTCCTAAAATTGAAGTCAAAACTACAATTCAACGTAGGATACCAGATGATAATTTATAGACACAACTCCTAGAAAAATGCCGTTTTGTCCATAAGAGTATGAATGAAAAAAGAAACACGCAATCAACTTCATGACGATAGACACACACCACTACGAAGGCCCCATGTATATTTATAAACATTTCCATATCACAGACAAAGATAAGAAGCCCAGATGACGCATCGAGGCAAGCCCACAGACCTTGGCCTCTGGGACACCTCGCATTCAAATACAGTCTCTGATCTTCCACCTTCTGAATCCCACCAAAAACCAGAATTTTCATGGTACTGTTTTTGAGGCCTTATAGATCTTTTTTTGTTGTTGATAATCCGGATTGGCCATGAACTCCTTTGTTAAGAGTACACGTACATTCAATACGGAGTAGTGAGAGTCATTTTGAAAAGAAGGTTCCACGGTCACGTTGCTTCAATTCTGCACGCTTGGGAAAACGAGCAGTGATCGGGACGTCTTGACGGATCAATGCTTTGGTCAACGCTTTCACTTAGCTCCAGGAGAGGAACAGTTAATGCAAGCACGCAATTCCACCAATTCAGAATATTTAAATGCATTCTTAAACAGGAGAACTAACTAACAATGACGTGATAAGCAGCCCACGCAAAATGACAAGTGATTGATTATACGCTTGGGAAATTTGACTAGAATATTGTTTAAAGTAATTCCCAAATTAAGGTTGAAGAGTTTTTCAAAATCAGTTCATAATGCACAAGAAATTTCAGTTTGATTTTTTTAAAACCCATTAAAGACAATTGGCATGCGAAATTTGCCACGCGAAAATGAACTTTCTGCTTAAGTTTATCTAAATAAACAAAATAAGACAAATGGAGACCATAGTTCAAACCAATTTATCTAGGAAAAATTATATTAAACGAAAAGAATTTTAAAATTTAAAGTTAACGTTTTTATATCGCGAATTGAAGGTGTTAATGGTACTTCACAAAGTTTTCGTTGATGGGCTGAAGAGTTTTTGTTGTGGCAAATTATTATTTCTTGTATTTCAAATCCTTGAAAGCGTTTAACTAATTCAATTTTAATAACAGAAATTGCTTAGTATCACATAAATGTGGGAAATGAAAACGATGACAAATAGAGACACGAACCAATCAAAACTTAATTGAAAGACCAGACTTGTCTTATTCAACAAAGAAGTCAATGACAAAAAACTTTCAACTCCAATAATCACAATTAAAAATGTAGTAGCCTCATTAAAAAGCTGTTCGTGACCTTTCTAATCTCTTTATTCCCTAACGACTGCAGCTGTAGAAGAAGAAACTCCTCAGTGTGTCATTTCTGAATGAACCCTTTTGTCTCCTACAAATGACTGATTCTCACAGATATCTATTCCTCAACAGGCGCGGTCGGATGTTGTTTTCTTGTATGTAACCTAATAGAAAATAAACCGGTGTTTCAAAGTTAGAACATCGGCCATTTTTGCACTAGGGCTTAGATTTACAACATCGTTAATGTACGTCAAAGAACACGTGCTTTCTGGAATTTATCATGAATAACTACTTTGATATTCTTAAAAACAAACAGTTATGTAAGTAAAACATAATTGCCAGAGTAATAAAGAGAGAAAGTAAATTAAGTATATTTAAAACTAATCAAAATGATATAATGGTTTTAATATTAATGACTAATTTTTTCAGAAGTATTTGTGTCTATCCCGATCCAATTCCAAGTAAACCCCTTTTCGTGACATCTTCGATGAAGGAGCAAGGACGATTCGCGTCGAAAGTCCAGCTTCGATTTCCGATTTCTGAGTAAAATCGAATGTCGGGGAAAATGTACATTATTTAAGTATTACAAGTCTTAAAAGCGACAAAAACTATGTACCTTCCAAATTTAACAAATCTCCTGAAAGTCGGCTAATCCCATCAAATAACCGATGACAAAGAAAATATAATATTTACGAAGTCTATTTTTTTCTAGAAGTCTATTAGTTAACATACAGGTCATCTTTGTTATTTAAATTTCAGTTATACCCAACTATCACAGAATGCAACAAACATACGTCATAAATCCATTAAAAAATAAGTTGTATATCGAAGTGATAAAAACCGGTCCATAGGAAATGCGTGATCAAAAAGTCCACTTTTTGCATGCGAGTACCCTCACTTTCTACACGAATGCCTATAGGGTGTAGTAGCAGATTTTCTGAATGATTCCGTTTGCATCCGTTGGGCCCGAATTCTCCAATACAATAACCAGGACTATAATATTAAAGAACTAATCACTCTTAATCAACCTGTTCTTTCGAAAATCAGCTCCCCCACACAAAAACTTTTATTGAATTAAACAAAGCAGTTGAGCAGAAATTATTGCCATTTTAATTTAAAAAAAACACCTTACAGCTAATGGACTTTTTAAGGGAAACAAAAATCGAAAACGAACTACTTAAAAAAACCTCACGAACAGACTACTCATTCGCATAAATCTTAAATAAAAACAGGGTGATCTTTATTTGTTTAAAACTTCGGTAGCAATAACCGACCCATACCGAGCTGAAACGTAACTTATTCCTCCTTTGAGCAGGTCATGAGTAATCAACTGCAGCCTACTAGACATCAACAGGAATCTTCGAGATTCAGGAACTAGATAGGTCATAAATTTCAACCCCCTCAGCAGCTTACAGGTAGATATGTTAGATATCCAAACTTGTTCTCTCTCTTTAAAACAAAAATAATCCTTTAAAAAAAATATTTAAAAATTCAGATTCACGGCAAAATTAAACTTTTCAGGGACGTATACTTTTAAACAGTGATTCGCTGTGATTCTGTAATTGAGAATACTCTGTTTTGCAAAGTTGCTTTTAAGTAGGACAAAGTTTTTTCAGTAAGACCCATGTCTTCCATTTTTGAAATAGGAAACCAATTGCAAATAACCTTAAACATAATTTTAATGATTTTTTAAAAAAAATATTATGATTGTGAATTTATGCAAGGTTTAGAGGCACTTTGATCGATATATTTATTAAAAGAATGATTGAATTGAAATTCGTCTTCATTTCAATACATACATAAAAGAAAGATAAGAGAGCTTGGCAAGAAGAGAACCAAGCTGAACTGTTTTTTAAAATGAACAAAACTTTCCATCCCTATTTCTACAGAGGATTAGGGTCATGACCGGCCTCTTTCCTGATATTCACGAAAAACTAAATAGAACAGCACAGCCTACACTCCAATAAAACTGCCAACTTTTTATACCGGAGGAATGGTGTGTTGGTGTCGACTGCTTGAATGAATTGACTTTTTGTTGATTGTAATGATGGCAATTAAAGAGAAATTAGAGATACTCAATTAGCTTTTGGAGATAAGCTTGGTTTCAGCAACCCAAACAGTGAATACTAGTGTAATGAACTTTTGGGGCTGATCGCTTTACCATGTTATAAGAGATAAAGTGATCATTAAAATATTAAATATGATGGATGTGAATTTAAGTTTTGTGGCAATAATCGTACTTGTATACTAAATGTTAGCTGAACGTTCTTGGGTGGTGGAGCTATTTACCCATTCATCTAGTAAAAGGCAAATACACAATTCTAAACAATTAAAAAACTATCAATTTTTAGTCCTGTGTCTAATTTCTTAATAAATAATCATACAAAAAATATAAATTATTGTTTCACGCAATTTGTCAGGAAAATTATTTCGATAAAATAGTAAATTTCGGAAAATAATAATACGGGAACTTGAAACAATAATATTAAATAAATATATGAAAGATAATCTGTTAATAATTTCTTCAAACGTCATTTGAGAATTATTGATAATGAAAACTATATCGCTAAACCCATTTTTCAAGTATCATTATGCTTGTTTTCATTTTGACACGCAATTACAATTTAGTGCTTTTAAATTTAAAAGCAAAGAATATATTCAACATTTGTTAAGTTCCTCAAATATATAATATACTTAAAAAAAACTTTAAAAGATAGTTAGAAGTTTGTGATATGCATGATCAGGTTATAATCCCAAATGTATTGCATAAACAACAGTTGACGAATACTAATTAAACCTGTTTTATTATTTATTCATGATTCGTGATGTTTCTGATATAACAACTAAATGACGGATCAAGGCTAGTTTGAAACGTGTAGAGCCAACTAAGTACCTAACACTTGATCCATGAAAATAAAAATTAATGTAGAAAAAATTAATGCAGTATGCAATACATATATGTGGGTTATTTTTCATAACACCATATTTTTATTATTATTAAAATAAACTATAACAAAGTAAAATGTTAAAAAAAGTAAGGCGAAATTACAAGGTTCAACGTTAGTCCACTAATTGATAAAAGTTAACCTGATTAACTTTATGAAACGTATTAAATGAAAACATTATATAATTATTATGAATTGCATTGAACAAAATTTTCCATTACACACTTGAATATTGAAATGCAAAAAAATGGCCAACGTGTCCTAAATTTTCTAAACAAATAGGGAACATCATTTCAGAACTTCACAGAAAATTGGAGCATCGTTTAAATTGGCAATTCAATTGGCATCAAATTGGCAATTCAATTGGCATCAAATTGGCAATTCAATTGGCATCAAATTGGCCCAAGCGTCACGCCAGAAAACGATTTGTTGTAAAACTTATCTCTTCGTAAAATGATCCTATTTTAACTTTTTTAAACGGTGATAACATTGGCTTTCATTTCACGTAAAAAAATTATCCTTCTAATTTTGGCAACGCCACAAATAAAGTTTATATTTCTACAAGCGTTTATTAATACCAAAAAAATTATTTCTCCAAACTTTTGACTGGAACATCTGAAAAAATATTGAATACATAAAAATTCTAAACTATTCTTTCATCTATTTGATGAATGTGTACACTACTTCTTTTAACCTATGTCGTATAACTTATGCTTTATTAAAAATATTGGTCACCGGGAAACTTTTGACGATGAGATGAAGTGATACTTCTTGATGTAATTTTGCACTTTCAAAAATATATGAAAAAGGGGTATTCTGTTTAACTTCTAATGAAGAAATTTCACCACTATTATTATCTAAATATGAGATGTAATAGGCCTCGTGTAGCTCTAGTGCGACGATAATTCAAACTAACCTAACTAAATATGAATGTTAATAAAAATATCATTTAAATCGATTTAGAAAAGTGCAACATTCACAATAGCTAATGCCTAAACTGTAAACATTATCGAATTACTAATGACTAAGATGTTTTGTTTTCGTTTATAATAACATCTTTTGCCTTTTACGAATATAAGTATTATTAAATCTTGCTTTCAAAAATAAGAACCCTTATTAAAATTGTAGTTAAAATTTTTTCATTTAAACGATGGTTAATAGTGTTATACAGTGTTGATGTGAAGAAATCCTAACTGATTTTATAAAGTGAATAAAATATAAAATTAAATATAAAAATTAATAATAAAATGTAATAATTTTATGTTTATAGATATTAATACTACAATTTAATTATATTACAGAGATGATACAAATATGGTAAAAGGCATATTTCTAAAGTATTTCCTGCTTGGGCCAAAGTTGCCCCAATGATCTCTAAACGAGTCCTAAAATTTTAAACTAACAACTTTTGAAATTCATAAAAATTAACAAAAACTATTTCTAAAAGTACAATACTTAAAGCGCATGGGGATTTAAAAGTGTTTAAATCGTTTTTGTAGTTTTATTTTTTCTTCATACAAGTACAAACACTTATTTTAGGCCAAAGTTGCCCCAATTGATGGTTCCAAACACTGTAATCAAAACGCTTCTTAATTCAGAGGTTTGTATGAATACTGTGCAATACAACTTGTAACATTTCATTCTCCGAATAAGCCAGCTAAGATAAGGCACACTGTTCGGCGACGAAAAACTAACTGCACTTTGGGGTAAAATTGAACTATAAAAAACTAGCTTATAAAAAGACACTTTGTATTAAATGATACGTTCATATTTCTCTCAAGGGGGCGATAACTGAGAGAATGAACGATCTTTCCTATGGAGTTTTCTACAAAAACGTAGCCTATTACTCAATCTGCAGAAAGTTTTGAAGTTGCTGGAAATGAAAGAAAGATTGAATTAAATTGCCTTTTTTTAGAAGTAAGCTTTCCGACACCTGGTATTTTTAATCGAATAAACTAGTTTGTTCTTGAATATTTAAAACCAATGTTATTACTTTTTTTTTAATTAAAGTCACCTTAAGACATTAACACTTACCAATTATATTACTAAATGATGTATAAGAAAATCATTAAATAAGATTCATGGGAATATTTTAATATAACTAAGCAATATCACATTAAAAGTTTTCTGTGTTTTTTTATTATTAAGATTCGTTTATTTCTATAGAATGTATAAAACATTCAGTTAGGTTAAAAAAGGTTTAATTTCAAACATTACTTAGTTTTTTTAGCTCTTCGGCATACACTCTTAGATAAAGTTTTGTTTTTAAAAGTGTTTTCGATGTAATCGAAATATTGCGGTGCATTACTTTTAAAATTCTGAGTTTTTAAATAACATTTTCTATTGAAAACAAATTTTAATGCAATATTACTGAATAGCCACCTTGCATGTTTTCAAAGCGTGATAATATGCATTTTGAATCTGTTTAGTATTCTTTATTGAGTAGAACATGTTTAAAAACAAACAGAAATTAAAAAATTCTTGAAAAAAAAAGGGAAACAAATTAAAGGTTCTCTTGAAATAGCACAATTGTTTCGATCCTTACTAAAGAGTTTTACGTCACTTTATGAAGAAAATTCGCACACGATACTCTTGATGAGTTTTGAGGTAAAAACGGAGAATGTCAAATCATGGCATTTAAGCGTCTGTCGGGTCCAGATCAAAACATTTTGCGCATGAGTGACCATCAATGTGAGTGGTCGGCACGAATCATCTTTATTGTCAAAATCCAATTAATGCCTCGTTCAGATTGTGCAGGAGCCTATTGTTTGGGGCTAGGATCATTGGCCTAATGTATTAGGTAATAAACAAGTGGAGTACCATTCTTTACGAAAATTGGAAAAGTAGCCGGATAATAGTTTAAAAAAAGGTAATGATATGGTAGTCTTAAAAGCAAATATAGATATGAAAGTGAAGGGAAAAATATACGCCAAATGAAACAATGGATAAGTCTTCATAAGTTTTAGAATGTCTATTCTTAAATTAAATATATAACTTTGAGCTGAAGAAAGTGTTTTCCTTTACTCAATATACTATTTTTATAAAAAAAGTTATGGTGCATATGCAGTGAAAACATGTTAAAATAAATCTTTAAAATTAAAAAAAAGTGACTGTAGCAGAAACCTACGGTAAAGCATTAACAAAGTAACCCAAAATTTAAATATACAGAACTGAAAATGAAGTCAACATTTCATAGATATTTCAAGTTGTATTGTCAATATTTCAATATATTCAAGTTGTATTGTCAATATTTTTTTTCATTTTATTGTCAATATTTCAATAATTGTGTAGTCAATAAAAAAAGTCGATGTCCTACGTAATAAAATTGGCCTAGGTTATAATTTTTTGTCCCGTTTATTGTAGAAAACTTTCAACCCCGTACACTTAAAGGTAGGCAAGCAATACGTATTACTTTGAATTATTAGAAAATAATAAGCTCACCATTGCAATCGAGGATGGATAATATTCAAAATAAGATCTGCAGACAATCTCAAATAATAGAAATGACAGAGACCTTCAAAATCTCACCGAACAAGTTCATTTATGTGAGAGATTAATGGGTGGTCCACATTGCTTTTGGAATTTTTTTTATCAGTTCATTAATCCTCTCACTCTTGAACATTTGCCGGAAATTGCCATCAAAGGGTTAAAGAGAATTTGATGAAACTAATGATTGCGAACTAGGAGGTCGAGATTTTCGGTTTAATTGTCGTCATGTAGACCACATTCTAGACTAAAAAAGTCAGAGAAATGCAAAGCTTCTCAGAGCTAAATTAGAAGACGCTGGTTCTCGAAAATTATTCAATTTTTACAGCTATTATTTATTTAAAAAAACATTATAGCAATTACCAACTGCTGAACCATAAATTGTGCTTAAGAAAGTAAGTAGTTTATTCTTATTTATCGTGTCAAAATTTTGTAAAAAAACTCTGCTTTTTAACTTTTTTCTACGTTTAATTAATGTACATTTATTTAATAGAAACATAAAAGGATTTACCAAAATAATTTGTTTTGCATACGTTTTATTTAAATTAAATTGCACATGCTTCAATTGAAAGAGTTTACAACTAATTACAACATTTGTTTATTTTGTTAAGCTGTGATGCCGAAAAGCAATAACAATTCCAATTGGTAAATTGGAATTGTTATTTCTTTTCGGCATCACAGCTTAAGAAAATAAACAAATGTGTACAGTGTTAATGCTTTAACAAGAATTTTAAAACAAAATTTGGGTTATCATAAAATTTGGGTTACTCATAATTTCCAAGAAACAAGAGCATAAAGATAAAACAAAATGTTGAATGAAAAAGTAAACGATACAACCATTTTAAAAATACTTAATAAAATACAACAATTTATCAACCGATAAAAAAACAACATCCAATCAAAACATTAACAACCATACCTCAGTAAAACGCTGCCGTTCTAAATGACATTTTGCCGTGTTAGGAAAACTGAGGAAGTTTATTCAAAAGAGGCTCGGTTCACCAGATGAATAATCAAGAGATTACGAATGCTCTGAATTATATGCATACGTTGACACACGGGACCATCCAAATAAGGTCAAGAACAAAATCCCATCTCAACAAACAGAAAAAAGAACTTAGTTTTTTTTTTAGTCAAGCAATTTTACTATTTTTTGCATATGATAGGTATGCTCGGTTTTAGAAGTGGGTATCTGAGTAAATAGTAGAGGATTTGTGAAGTGAGCTCAGGGTCATACTGAATTGCTTTCTAACGATTTGGGAAGAGACAGTTATTTTGATTATATTCCCATGAAGTATAGTAACATATAATAAAAGGTAAACTATAAAAGATACAAGAGACGCCAGTCTGATAAATAATTTCAGCTGTATTTTACTTTAGTGTAGTGTATGAACATTGGTTTCAAATTAAATATACAATCTAGTTTAGTTTTTCCTCACGTCAATTTTTTAAATATTTAAAATACGAACGGGTTTACTTCTAAATGTTAATTGATTTCATAAAACGAAATAGACGATTTAATTAATGAAATTATTTATCGAAAATAAACTTCAACTGTAGACATCAAGTATGCTTTATTTTAAAATACGAAATTATTTAAATCAAGAATTTATTTTATGTACAAAGCTAACCATTTTTTCAATTGAAATGCCTACTTATATACGTTCAAAAACTTGAAATCTAATTTAAACAAACTTATATAAAAACGTAGCATAAGTTTTGTCAATAACTATAACTTATTAGAAATAAACATATAATAACAATAAATATATATACTTTTATCAAATTAAATAAGTTCAAAGCAAAATTCATATACGAGCTAAAAATAGAAGTTATATCATTTGAAACATAAGCATTCATTAACAGAGTCACGGACATTTAATAATTTGAAAAGTCATGCACATCAACTTAATTGTTTTAAATTAATCGTGTTTGGAGGTCATGATAGAAATGCTCACACATTAAAGTAAAAATAACTATTTAATTTCTACTAGTTATATTACACGATATGGGAAAAATATAGCTATCATGATCACGTTTGCAAAATGTAAAATGGCACATTTATTAATTCTATCATCGGTTGAAAAGCTGTGACCATACTGTTAATTTAAGAAACTTGTCATTAAGTAAAAATATACTTACTTTACAACAAAACAAGCGTATAAAAATAAAAAGGCATATTTTAAATAAAATAACAATTTCTTTGACGCATTTAAAACGATGTATTTAAACTTGTCAAAATGAACATTTGAACATGCTTAACAAACTTTTAATTACGAAATAAAAAAAAATTATATGAAGGTAATTAAGTGTGATTAGATTTTATTTAATATGCATTTCGTATTCTTTATAATTACAATGACTAATAAGTATTAATTCTCAACTTAAAAAACAGCTGTTCAAGGTTGTTGGACTTCGTTCGATCGGTAGATATAAAAATCTTTTTAAGATCGGTATCTTATCAAAGTATGTTGTAGTTGATAGAAGTTTAAAATGTACACAAGAAGATTTCGAATCTTAAAAAAAATCATGAACTATGTTGTTTCGATTTAAGCAATTTTAGAGGTAAATCGGTTAAATTTAAAACTACATGGAAAAATAAAATTTCGAAGAATTTAAAAACGTAAATACTTTCTATAAAATAAATATAATGTTTTGGGTAAGATATTTCGTTTTATTATAAAATGTTGAAAAATAAAAAGCGATTTACAAAACCTAAATATTTACTTTATTTAATTGCTTTTCAGCACGATTTTAGAATTACATTGAATCTTCTAGAATTGATATAAAATATTGATCTAATTTTCCCAATTTAGAAATAAATATGTTTGTTGTTTTATTACAATTTATTCAAGTTTTTTCATTGGAAAACTATAGGTTTCCTAAATGCCTGCATAATGCCTGCATAAATAATTAAAACTAACCAAAACACAAGTCATGCCGTCAGAGTTAGAATAAGGAAATTAAATAAAAAAGAATCTGATCTACCTAATTCTTATAAACAAAAAAGACAAAACCACGTGTTCTTCAAAATGTATTAACGAACCTACCAAACAAATATTTGAAAAGTATTAACAAAATATAACAATCAAACGACTACAACTATAAAATGTTTTTTGATATTATATAAAGATTGATATTATAACATTTAATTTGGAAGACAGAAATTGTCTTTTAGAATGTAGTTTTTACTTTACGCAGCAATTATTAAAGTTTTTGATGCGTCCTTTAGAGAATGATTAGTAATGTTATTGTTGAATTTCAGAATCGATTACGTACAAATACAATTGAATTCCGACTACCGCCGTTTTTAGACAATATTGTGATTTTTTTTGTTTGATGAAAATAAATACTATAAGTTTAATGTTAAATAAGCTACTTATAAATAAAAACGTCCATATATTTCCTTTGATTTTGTATATACATATTTTATTAGTAAAGAGCAATTTATAATGAAAATATTTCTTATGCAAATCATTTTATCAATTTGAAAATTAAGAATTAAAACCTATTATAAAAATTTCACAACAATAAAATTGTTTTCTGATGGCTTTTGCTTTAATATACATGAAAATAGATTTTTTTTTGCCCATTTCAATGCACGTATTCAACAAATTATATGCATTTTAAATTTAAAGGAAACATTAACTTTTACATTAGATAATTGTTTTGCATGTGTGAACACTATTTTAAGGAAAAATAAAATAAGGAAATTAATGAACAAATATTTCCAACCTACAACTTATTTGTAAAATAAGATATAATTAAATTTTAATTATTGGAAACTTAAAAATAATTAAAAATGCATATTCCTAACTAAAACACGTTATTGGAAGAAATTATCTAACTAGATGAACTAGTCGCCAGGGTAAAAGGCAAGTAAACAAAAAGTCCGAGGCAAGTAAACATTCGGATCAGGCAAGTAAACAATTTTCAACTAACCTGAAAAGGCAATTAAAACATACTAGTTTTCTTTGCTAAGAACTTATACGACCAACAAGTAAACATTTTCAGATTTTCTTACCCTGATTATCACCCCATTGAAGCTCCAAGTTCTATTCAAAACTAATTTTCAGTGTCCTATCAAGTGAATTAACTATTACTGGCCGAAACCAGATTAACTTCAATCTTAATTATCCGTTACTATAATAATTTAACTAAACTTCTGCTATTCTAACACCGATCTTCATTCGTGTAGTTGATCACTGCACTACGCGATAATCAACAACCTCAAAATGATTCGAGGCACGAGCGTTGCAAACTTTCCAGTTGTCATCTTGTATGCAGCAATTGAACGATTCATCGTAGCTCATCCTAGTTCCTTTCAGCGATGTAAATGGACTGAGGGCAATTGCATTTCATTGCTTCATTCATCCGGTGTCCGGTAACTTTCATTCTCACTCAAATGGACGGCCTTTCAAATAATTGGCATGAAAAACTATGGACCTTAACAGAAAAAGGGCCGATATTATATGTTATATCTTTGGACATAAGTATTTTTTTTTCGAATAAGGCACAGAACTATGAAGAAATTCGATTCCCCGCTACGCTTTATAACTCAAGCAGAGTTTTGAACTTTGAGGTATATTTCGGACAGTTGTTAGGAAAAATAAAATATAACATTGAAACTTTTGTCTGACTTTGGTTACTAAAATGATACTGAACAGATTATGATAAAGATTCAGCGATGTAAATATAGTAGCAGACCCTTTTGAAGGGGGCGATTTTCTCTTCGCCATACAGCATTTCAAAATATTACAAATCCTCAAATAAACTATGAAGTAAAGATACCTCGCACAAACAAAAACAAATTGTCCTTCATTTGTATCTAATTTGTTTCAATCGTTCAAGCGAACGAAAACAATTTCCATTCAAATTCATCAGAGAAAAAAACATTATTCAAGCTCTGTAAAGAAGATCATTTTGTGTCAAAATGAAATAATATCTGGATTTCGGAGAATTTTCAAGGTGGTGGTTTCTTTGGAAAAATAAAACTTATTTCAAAGAATAAAATCGGATGCGATCAAAACACAAGTCCAGTAAATATTTTCAAATCAATTTAAAATATCTAAGTGACTTCCAATAAAATAGTTGTAGCATCAAAATAAATCTTCTTTAAAAATATACGTAATCTACATCGCAATATATCAAAAAGAATCGTTCAATCAAGAACAAAAAGTATATTTTATAGGACAAACTATTTCCACAACAATCACCGAAACCAAAATACAGTAATCAAGACACAATCGAAGTCCTGAAATAATGTCAAAATTTACTCCAAATCTAGATTTGTCAAACAATTCTCCAAATTTATGAATTGTGACTACCAATGGCAATATGGATCATTTCTTCCATTGCGTAATTACCGGTGTAATCACAAGTCCAGTGATCCGGTTTCCGGTCATCCTTTGTCTACTGCTTGAGGTTTTGCAAATTTGTTCAACTACATGGAGAGAATGGGTGTACACAATCTGGCGTTATCTCTGGAGAGATAAATCGCATATCAGAAGCCTTCAATACGTCTATTGGCAAAAGAAAGAATGGGAAAAACTACTACACAAGATAACTATAAGGGACTGATAATTTTTCATTGACCAATTTATCAGTGAAGGACAAACCAATAGATAAATATGAAATAATGTATTAAAATTTTCTCTTAAAAATAGTGCAGAATTAAATTGCAACAAATAAGCAGGATTAAAAACTTGGCAAAAATATTTTTTTATAAACTATCATAAGATCGAATCCATCAGAGAAAACAGCTGTTTTGACATTTGGCATTGACATTCCAACGCGCTTTTCATATTTTGTTTACGTTTCCATTGTTTGCAATTTTATAAAAGTTCAAATATTGACAATCCGTAATATACATTTGATATGAAATCATATTGCAATCTATCCCAATAAGTTCTCCATAAATGTATATTTAATCATTCAAAATTCATTTGCAATAAATTTTATGATCAACCAAAATTAACTAATTTTTAAAAAATGCACGAATATTTATCGATAAACAACGATCGAATCTACGAATAAAAAGAAACATCTTTGACATTTGATATTTACATCCCGTGCGCTTCGCACATTTCGTTTGTATCGTTTCACAATCTTTTACTATTTTCAAAATAAACAAACATTGACAATCAAAAATTGCTATCGCTATCAAATCATAAAACAATCCAACCCGATCTTGGGGATCGCAAGAAAAATTCAAGAATTTCCCCCCTCCCCCCCGAAAATAGCGACCAACTGTCAGAGCGGATCAGCCCCATCCGGGGCAACCAGGGGGGGGGGGGCAATCTTCCCCCCTACAAATCTGCCACGTAGAACGGGCAGTGACCTTCACAGAACTTCGCTTAAGATTTCAAAACATTAAAATGAAGACTTTTAAAAACTTACCCCGATCTGCCGGCGTTTTAGAAACACGTAAGTCCAGAACGATTGGCACTCATAGAAGGAATCAGAAGAGCGACTGGAAAAAAACCTTTCGAGCAGAAAGAGAGGAGATGCTAGTCTACTAACAGTGGAATTGACGCAGAGATGCGCGCGCAACCCACGCTCGCCCACCATATAAGGGCAGGCGATCGGCATTCGTTGGAGGTTACGTCACTGGGCGAGAGAAATCCGAAGCTTGGCCACGATTTGCTTCGCCAAGTTTTCGCCAAATGAGAAATGAGCGCACTTTTTAAAATGGGGTTTGTTTTATTTGGGAGTTTGGTTGAAGTTCTATCTGTAGTTTTGAAGAAGTTAGTGTTCGAACTTGATTATTTTCATTTTATTTAACAAGTTGTCATGAAAACAGCTTTTTAAAAAAAAAAATACTAACAAATTCTTTTAAATTAGTAAATTACAAACACTTTTTCTTTTAAATTAGTAAATTAGACACTTTTTTTTAATAAATTAATATACATTAAAATAATAGATTAATATCCACATGTGTGTGACATTTATTATTCATTTCAAAATTTTAAAAAATATGTTGAAAAGTTTAATCTAATTAACCTTAACTGAAAATGATTTGACACAAAAATTTATGTTTTTTAAAATAACTTTTTAATTAAAGTATAAAATATAGGTTATAGAAGTGTTTTATGTACTAGAAGCACAAGCATTTTAATTTTATGGTTTATTTGAGGGTGCTGACGCCTGGTTTTTGCTACCCATTGAATATAGACCGGGACAAAACTGTTTGAACGTCGGTAAAAAATGTAACCAAGTTACAAACCATTAAAATGCTATTATTTCGTAACAAAAATAACATTGGTTGTAGATTCTAAAATAACTAATAAACTTTTCCACAGACTGTCAGGTTTTTTTTTATCACTGTAAATAACAATGTTGAAGAAGAAGGCTAAGAACAAAAATGTAGTTGTGTGAAAAATAAGTATAAAATTATTATTAAATGTAGTTGAAATATATTTTTACAAACTTCAATTACTTATAAGGATTTCTTTACAACACTGATAACTTTCAATAGAGTGGACGATGTTTTTAAATTTTGTTTTAAATTATAACCTACACCACAAACGCACATGCCTACACAAACCCTCTCGTTCAAAAAAATAAAACCTTCAGGATAAACAATTTCATTATTTTTACAACTAAAATGCATATAAGAAAAATGCTGTATGGGATAGAAAGCTGATAAGTTTGTTGTCACAGTTAATTTGAGAGCGCTACGGTCTATACTTAACTACTCTAGGGATATTTAGACCGTAAAACCAACTGCTTGAAAATCAAGACCCAATCCAGATTTTCGTAATTAAATTTTAACTAATTTTCACACTTTGTTACAATTCATGTGTAAAGGGGGGTTATATTTGTTGACCATCAAACTATTATGGACTCAATTTGAACGAAATAAAATAAAACATCTAATTTTCATGTTATTAGTGTCAGCATATCTAAATAAAGATTGTCTGGATCTGGTTTGGAGCCCCTTCCAAAATTGGTACAAGAATGGTTAGTTTAAGATTGTCAATTAAGCTATATCTTAGTATGATATATACATATATATAACATAGTTAAAGTATTAAATTGGCAGATCACGTGACCTCCAATGTTAACGACGGGACGCGCATGGAGACCAGAATAAGAGGGCAAATGGGCCAGTGTTGCCACCACATTAAGGAGAAAAATACTACGAAAAAATACCGTTTATTCTAAAATTACAAAAAAATACAATAAAAATACTAAAAAAGCGTTTCATGTTTTTTTTTAAAGTCACTAAAAAGATTCCAAAATGCAGCTAGTATTTTTATGGTATTTTTTTGTAATTTTAGAATTAAACGGTATTTTTTTGTAGTATTTTTCTCATTAATGTGGTGGCAACACTGGCCCATTTGCCCTTTTATTCTGGTATCCATGCGTGTCCCGTCGTTAGCATTGGAGGTCACGTGATCTGCCAATCTAATACTTTAACTATGATATCTATGGATATATAGCGGTAACCACTTCTCGTATTCAATGAAATGTAAAAGTTTTAATGCTATATCTAAGTAAAGTAAAACATATCGCATTCAGATCCGGAATATAACATTAAAATAAAACACTTATTTTCACATTTACTCTATTTAGTTGTAACTTTTGAACATAGTTGGCAATATTATCTTTTCCTTCGGTGCTATATTAAAAATGGTCCAATTTGTATAAAGATACTGTATCATATATGTTCATTTTGTGAATATGGTATTTTAGACTGTGTAGAAAATAATGCAGGATATGCTGATCTTGTTATTTTACGTAGTATTTTATTATTATTATTTAATTTTCTATTTTTACAAGCTCATTCCATTTTTTCACGGTTGCTCTTTTAAATCTAGATATTAAGTTTTAATGTTTTTAACACTGAAGAAATAGTTTGGGTTTTATTTAAATAAACAAGTAGGTTTGTTACAGAATCTGTCACTTAAACCGCTTCCACACAACAATTGTGCTCAGCAGGAAATAAACTATTTTTACACCTCAGAAAGAAATTCGCCAAACAGGGCTTTTGAGCTAGTTTAATTCACATTTTTAAACGCCAAAATTAACGATTCTCATTAATCTCTTTTCTCAGATTTAAGAATTAGCTTTATCATTTGCTAAATTTGTTTGAAGTTCGAAGAATAATGATGTAATTTTTTAATAAATATCTTTGAGTCTCCACAATTTCCCATTTACATTAACTTCTTCCGAAAATTCAGTTATTATTTATCGTTTGTTAAATTAATTTACAGTTCGAAAAATAAATAATTAGTAAAATGATGCTGTAAAAATAAAAAAAAAAATTGGCTAGTTTCATTTATTTTATTTCGAAAATTCACTAATTATTACTTATCGTTTGCAAAAATTAATTTATATTTCAAAGAATAAATATTTAATATTCCATCGCTTTTAAATAGAATGAAAACATTTCATATCAACATACAAAGAATCTCGTAGTGAAATATATTTTACGTCATTTCAAACTGATCGATGTCGCAAAAATAAATTTATTTTATTGTCTAAAAGAATTAAAGTTTCTCAAGCGATTGTTGCGATGGCAATGGTGATTTAATTCTAATAAAAATGGCTTCCTATGCTTTTTAAATGAGCATTAAATTTTGCAGATTTTTGAATAATCGAAGTACTTCGATGTAAATGTACTCTAATTTCGACGCGCTGAATTTTTTGACGTATCATACTTGTCCGTAGCATTTGTAGTTTGGGCTATGAAAGTGGGTGACGGACGGACAGACGGACTGAACGATTATAATACCTTCCACTTTTTACGTTATAAACGTAGTGTGGAAGCTAATAGAGGATCAAAAATGGGATATTATAAACCCATTAACGACGATTGGCAAGAAAATTTGCCGCGCCAAAATAAACTTTCCTCTTAAGTTTATCTAAAATATAAGACAAATGAAGACCATAGTGTCCTGAAAAATTCATGTAGGATAAATTAAGTTACAGAAAAGAAATTAAAAGAAACTTAAAGTCAAAGTTTTTATTCAGAAATGAAAGTGTTAAGGGTTTTCAAAAAGTCGTCGTTAATAGGTAAAATATAATTAAGTTCTAATATATTTATGAGAGACCCCGCAATTTAGAAAAATCATTAGGCAATAATATGACAATTTTCTTCTAAGGTACATCAATATCGAAATAATTTTTTTTCATAAACATGCTACTTTTGAATTTAGAATCAATTGAAGGGTGCAGTTACAAAACTCACTTTCTACAAACTATAACTAAGATATAGGGTCCGGTCAGCTCATTGGCGACTACTTCCAATTCAATTTATGATTTTTAGAAGTCACCAATGAAGGAACCGGACCCTTTATCTTAAATATATTTTGGAGAATATGAATTTTACAACTACACCTTTCAATTTGATTTTGTTGACAACATTGTCTTTATATTTTAAAGGAAAAAAAGTTTTAAGTATTAAGTATTTATATTGCTAAAAAAAGTGTCCTTTCAATAACTAAAACGATTTCAAAATCAAAAACATTTAACTTACTCTTAAGCCTAAAGTTGCGACAATCCGCGCAAAGTAAACAATTCCCACCACACACGTAAGAAAAGATCACAACTTTAAAAATATCCACCTAAAAAACACAACATTTGCTTTCAAACACTCGCCAAAATAGAGATTACCTTCTAAAAAAAGTAACCTTTGCACCAAGGGATGCCACAGGAAGTGCTCGGGATCGGATGTGGCGGGGGAAGAGGGGGGGGGGGGATGAGCGTGTGATGATGGGTATTGGGGGAGGGGGGTTGGCGGATTGGGAGGTTTGAGGTCGGTTTGTTTTGTTGCCACTACTTTATGAGGAGTTTCCGGGAAATCCTCCGGAAAATTTTGTGAAACGAATTGTGGGGTAATTATGGGGCAAAAAGTGATAAGAGCGAATATTTTTTGAATTGCAAATTCGTTTCGTGGTTTTGTTGCAGTGAGCCCACTCAGATTGATAAGTGACACTTTTGTGGAGTGCGTTAAACGCATGAGTAGTTAAGTCGAGTTGGAATTGTGTTTCGATTTCTAAAACGTTTTTGAAGAGAAAGAAAATCCTTTTTCTTTTTTCGTCTTTGGAATCAGTATTTTTTAAAATTTATTATTGAATTTCCCGTTCAAAATATCTTGTTCGTTTCTACATCCATGTTAATTTCCTTTAATTTCTTAAGAATACTATGTGATTTCTAGGAATTTAAATTCATTGTTATAATATAAACCTCCACAAAGTATTTTAAAATAGAAAATTTAATTTAAGAGAATAAAACCGGGAAAAGTGTTCTTTGTTAAAATAATGGGACACTTATTAATGTTAAACTTGTTTCTAATCAAATCTCAAAGTGAGATTATTGACGTATGCCATTTATTTTAATGATATTTTCACTACAGTTGAACTCTTAGAGAGTTGAACTGTAGATAACTATCTTTATTTGACTCTAAAACTATGAACCTTAAAAGTCGAATGCGACAGACATTTTCTTTCTATTTTACTAACACTTCAATGTATGAGAGTTTGGAAAACAGGGTATTTTCATTTTTTGCAGATAAAAAAATATTAGTCAATTTATGCACAAAGATACATGATTTATTACAAATATAATTTTTTAAGTTTTCATTTATACATTTACAGCTAGATTTATGTGAAACAGTGATTGTATGGAATAAACAAGTTCCAATAAACAAAAAAAAACTGTTTATTTCTTTTTAATAACAAAAACAATAATTGTGTAAAAAAACTAAGTAAAATTGGAATCTTTAAAAAAAACTACTGTTTTACTCGTAAAACAGCAAAAGAACATTGTGCACAATAAAGAAATCCTTTACAATTTTTTTTATTTCTTTATTGATATAAAAACAAAAAGTGATGAAGGGTCGTCTTCCTTCTACATCTCTTTCATACTTTAGTTTCTTTCTCTTTCGAATTGATGTGTTTAAGGCAAGAATTTTATCAATTCTAGTAATGGTTCGGATTTTCGTATGTTTTTCAAGACTCAACCAAATGATTAATAGCAGCCGTCATTTAAATTTATTATATGGGATAGAATTTTTTCTTGTTAACTTGGAATGTTGGCGTCAAATTTCTACTAAATGTTAACGTTTAACAAGAATTTATTTTTTATGTTTGTTTTTTCAAACTCCGTGATAGAATTTGTTGCCGTTTGCTTTAATAATAACTATTTACGCTATAGATGGATTGTGAATATAGGCCAAACAGAGAAAAAACGAAACTGACAAGCTGTTAAAGAATTTTGTACATATTCTAAAATATATATACAATTTACGAAATAATATTTTACAAACAGATTTTCATTTATTCAACGTTCCATATTAAATGTATGCAAATGTATTAAAATGCAGGTATTATAAATAATTTTATTATTAGCACTTTCATTATAATATTTTCATCACATACAAAATGATGCATCTTAATGAAAAGTTTTGTTAACGTTGTAATGAACCTTATATGGTCAAGTAGCACAATATTTTAACTACTAAAAAAATCTCAAATTATGTTTACTCCAGGGCATTCTATCACACAGGGACTCGCACTGACATTGAAACATTATTATTTTTTAAAAATTTATATACGTTCGAAGAATACAGACGTATAAACCCGACACCTGACTATCAAGTTTTATTTTAGCAACACACATATCTAATTATTTTTTAAATTTTTTTTAATAAACTTTAAATAAAAGTATGAACTTTAAAATAAAAAGACGAATAACATAATTTGATTGAAATAAATGCAAGCTAAAATAAAGTCATCACTTATCCGACACTAAATATTAAAGTTTTATCGTTTTTGAATAGGCTTAATAATACAAGTTTTCGTTCAAGATCAGGAGGGAGTTATCATCCTCCTTTAATAAATATAATCGAAAATATATATTTGTTTCTATCTGTCACAGCTTTATCGTAGAAGAAATACACGACACACCTATAGAATAGCTTGGTCGTCTATTAGTAAGAGTTTTTAATTCAGCAATTTATTTACCAAAATCGGGTTACTCATGAGTATTAACGATTCTAATTTAAAAGATCTCACGGTTAAACTGATACAGAGTCTCGCTAAGGGCGGTTTTGATTCCTTCAAATCAATAGCTACCTTTTTATTATTCATCTGAATGTATTAAAGAAGCTACAGTTGTCAATTTAGTAATGGATATTTTTTTTTCTCAATAGTCAAATAATTTTTATCTTGCACAAAACTTCGGATTACCCAACATCACCATTAAAATCCACTCCGAAACAAAGAGAATATGATTTTCGGCGACCAAACGTGGATAAAAAACGAAGCTTATTGATAGCGAGCCGGCAATAAAACAAGCAGAAAAATGCAGTTGGAAAGTTTTATCAACTCCGGCGTCCTCTAAAATTTCCCAGATGTCTCCCATCACTCGAGATGATTGCCAGAACCCCAACAGAGCACCGATAGGCTATGTCCTGACTACGCCACAAATGCCACAAAGGCAACAAATGCAACACAATTTGGCAACTTGGCAGAGTCAGCCCCCATGCTATTGCATCGCTTGGCGCCTTTGGCGGTCGCCAAATTTTGTTGCTTTTGTTGCCTTTGTGGCGTTTGTTGTCGTAGTGAGGACATAGCCATAAGATAAATGAGGCTCTATGCAGATCCGGAGATGCAAAATAGAGACTCAATGAACAAAGAGGATTTATTCAGAAAATATCTCCAACTTTGCGCATGAAACATGAGAGGATTCACGAAGGAAACAACGAAGATTATTTCAGTAAATAGTTTATGTGTTGGTACAAATTTTACATTTTTCGGCGAGTCTCAAACCAGGGTTGTTAAAAACCCGGGTTTTTTCATGAAAACCCCAACCCACTTGGGTTTTGGGGGGGTTTCAGGGTTTTTTCGGTTTTAGGCTTTTTTTCAGGGTTTTATGGGTTTTTTCAGTATTTTGGATGTGTTTTTCAGGATTTTGTGATTTATTTAGGGGGTTTTAATTATTTATCTATACATTACAATTTTTAAAACTAACTGAACATCTTGAGAGAGATAATCAGGAATGATGTAATTTAAATTAGAACAATTAAAAAATAATTGCATATAGTTGTTAGATAAATGTATATTTAAATTTATAAATGTATTGTCTAGAACCAAGTATTGTTTGTTTGTGTATGTGTAAAATTATATAATCCGGAATATTGTAACGATAGAAATTTAAATTAGAATTTTTAAAAATGTATTTGTTATATTTAATTGGCATCATTTAATCAGGCATCACCTGATCATATCCTAAACTGCCTAGGACTGGAATGGGACGACATACATTCTTCTCCCCTTTTGGTTTCGGACTTCCTCAATGTCAACGGATTTTTTGATCTGGTCTGACTCCGTCAGACCAGATGGGAATTAGCAACAACAACAATTGTTAAATAATTAGTATAAATTTAAATTTGTAAATGCATTTTAAATATTGAAGGTACAAAAATGTAAAAATATATTAAGAATAATACTAAAATATTAATTAAAAATCATATGAAATGTATATTTTTTGGATTTATAAAAAGTTTTTACTTTTTTTAATTTTCAGTGAAGGCAATTTTAAGTTCAATTGCCCACTTGGGTTTTTTGATAGGTTTTTTTAAGTGTTTTTTTAGCTTTTCAATAGAAAGAGAGATTGCATACAATATTTTAGATGAAGTGTTATCTTTATTTAATTAAAGCAATAATTTGAACAAAGTTATGCTAGTATTAGGGAGGAACTTTGTTGCTCCGTTAACGAACTCGCCACGCCCACAACGAAAAACTGAAAATAAATTATTGTTACTATCATTTGGTTGCAGGTAAAATCTTCAGTCACACCCTTGAAAATATATTCTTTCCCTCCCTAAATGATGACGTATACCCGGCCCAAACTCAGCCAAGTGTTTTTAAAGGATTAAAATATATGCGAGGGAAATTGAAGCAAAATACGCCCGATTCAATTTTTTTTTTAATCGAAATCGTAATTTACATTTAATGGCTTGTGTTACTAGTGGTATCACTCGATTATTTTTTTTTTAAAAAATGAGTTGATTAGAATTTTTTACTTACATTTCTCATTTATATATATTTACCATAAATACAAGAACTCTATGGATTTTTTTTATGTACGAATTTATATTATAATAGCAATCCATTTTGGCACATAAAATCTGTTTGACTTTAATCGCTTATCTGTAAGATTTCAAAATTATTGAGATTAGAGTTAGACTATACTATTAAAGCAAGCTTTTCATTTGTTAAAAACTTATCCGTTAGCTTATTCCTTAATAAACTTGTCTGTGACTCTGTTCAAGTTTTACAGAAAAAAACGCAATAATTTATCGGAACATCCTGGCTCCCAATTTTCTCTCTTATCAGGTACCAAACTAATGCTACGATGCGTTGACAAGAAGCGTCCTGTCATCTCTATCTTAATTGTGAGTTTACATTCAAAATGATGCATTTCTACTTTTTTTAGACCATTTTTCAACGGCTTCTGATTATTTAGATGGTATTTCCTGGATTAGGACCCTAAAATTAATAGGGACAGATTTTGTAGGTTATGTGATGATCTTTTAATTGATTTTACGGCGGAAATAGCTTTTATTTCGAAAATATTGCCTAAAATTTTTTTTTATTTTATCAAAGAATATTTTCAATTGTATTTTTTACAACCACACAAATGAACAGAAAAGTTATTGAAATTGGAAAGAGACCGTACTTCCAAAACTGGTAAGATATTTAATGCGCATGTTTTATGTTCATCTTTTTAGAAGGATATTTAACTAAAAATTTAAAAACAATATCATAAAATATGCACATCGATACGTCTCTATCAGATTTTTTCATCCCATTCTCTCTCTTTTTTAGTTGAGATGAGCATTTTGCTTATACGAGTGTAAATCAGAAGGATTTTAAAAATTGCGGAGTATCACAAAACAAATATTTTGAGTTTTAGTTATTCTTGAGAATGCATGGGAAGAGGATGTTATGATGAAAACTCTTTTTTTATTTAAAAAAAACAATTTTTGATTAAGATACGGTTCCCTTTTTAACACTTCCTATCTGAGACTACAACATTCTTCAAGTAAACTATTAAAAAAATATTTACATATATTTTAAAAAATAAAGTATAATTTGAATTTAAAATCATTTCCAGCTGCGTTGTAATAAGCTTTGTTTTTCTTTTTTAAAGTTAGTGACATTAAAAAAATGACCGCCTCAAACAATAGCACATTTCGATGTTTATCTATACTATAAAGATAGAATGTACTTATTTTATTATGCTATCATTTGCTATTTATTTTTGTAAAAGGAAGCACAGATTTCTCCTAATGTTGTTTTTAATTCTATATTATTGAGTTTGAAAAATTTCTTTTGAAAATATATTTAATGTTAATGATAATACATACATTGAAGGAGAAACAAACGTACATAGAATGATATGAAAAAAACCACATATTGCTAAATGTTTAAGAAAATAAAAAATAAATAAAATAAAACAATTAACGTTAAATACTAAAAACTTGCATAGTTCATTATTTTTTTATAATCATATTAAAACTAAATAATCAATATTTTACAAATGTGCATTCAAAGACATTAATAACTTTTATTTAAGGCATTAAGTTAGATATAATGTAATACAAATTGATCATTTTATTTTAATGTCACATACTTGATTTTAATTGAATGTTGCTTTTACCATTACTACTTTTTCAAAGAATATCTCCCTTTTTCTCCATCCTATTTTCGACAAATTAAACATACTTTATTCGACAAAAGCATCATAAAAGATTAAATTGATAAGTAGAAAATAACGAGCAATGACGATTTTTTACATTATGTATTTACATTTAAATCAAATTTAGTGTTTAATTAACCCATAATTATACTAAAAACAAATTTATTAAATTAAAACTAGTACATGAAATTAAATACAAACTATATGTTTTAAGCGTATTCCAGCAGCAAGGTTTTTCTTAAGTATATAAAAAAATCTATACATTAAAAATTAATATCCATTCTATAAACATAAAACTACTTTTAAACATATTTACATAACAATAAAAAAAAACTTTTATTAAAAAATATGTCTGTTGTGTTCGAGTGTAAATAATCAAATATTTTATGGTAAGATCCCTCTAAAAAGTGTTTTTTACGCCTTTCACAAGTATCTTTGAGAGAGTATTAAAATTGAATTAAATTCATCACTTGAATAAGCTTGAAAAACCTTAACAATTATATATTATTTTATTTTGTAAAGAATCCGGAACAAGTGTTTCGAGAAATTAATCCAGAAAACTCTTTAAAGTCTCAATTATGACTTATTCTTATTCTACTACAAATGAACCTTTTTCTAGAATTTCCAGAATGGGTTTTTCAAAATAGTATTCAACAAAAATAAGAAATAAAACCAACTGTTATATAAATGTGTTCATTGCACTTAATATCAACATAAGTTTAGAATTTATTAATATTTATCATTAGCAAAATAACTGAGTATTACTTCAACAATACAAATATCATGCAAACAAATAACAACCAAACTACTACTCTGTTATCTATACGCCAATATTCTCTTAACCGATGTCTTCTTCTACTAATATAAGTGAATCAATAAAAACAATTCGCCCATGTTCTTTATCTACGGTCATTGAAGCGCGCAAAGAGTTGCTTTTATAATAAAAGCCCATAGAAAGATGTTCTACTTTTGCGCCTAAGGAAAAAAAGCAAAGAAAGAACTCATGTTTAAACACCTTATGAACAATGATCATTTACTTGTACAAGCTCGTGTTCCATCAAATTATACCTTATTAATCTTCAGTTGACTGCCTCGTAATGGGCATCATTGACTACGAACACGAAAAAGGTTTTGTAAGTGGCTTTTTGGAGTATTAAGTAAAGATCTTAACTGAATAGGGGAGATATGTTTTTTCGTTGAAAGAGTCTAGAAGAAAGACGTTAACTTAACGTGAACTTTTTTCCCTTTTTAGATACCTTATACACGATCAAGGATACATTATTTAAAGAATATAGATCTCGTGCCTCGTTTTGAGTTTTTGTTTATGATGTTGCTGGGTCATATATGCATTGGCGGCTTTGTTAACTATATTTTCTTTCGATAGAAACTTGTTTTATCATGTTTAACAATACACTAGTTTTATTAATTTGTGTTTTATTATTTGTTATGAATTGAAAATGTTATTTTAAATGTTAGAAAAGTATGCGTAACTTAATATTTTACTTATCTAAAATTACAGCAGTTTGTTAATTCAAAGACCCTGCAAGTTATTACATTAAAACAAAATCTATTCAATCTATACCAAAGGATAATTTATGAGGTATTTTAATATTTTTGGCATATTTAGCTCTTAAAATATTTGATCAGCAGCTGAAAAATACAGAATTTAGGTAACATAACAACATTTAAACAAGAAATAAAAAAACTTAAGAAGAATCAATAATAAAATGCGATTTATTTTAAATATAAACATAATGATTTGTTAGTTTCGACACGACGCAAACCAGTGTGGTATTTTGATTTTGCTTTATGGTTTAAATTATAATAAGATATTATTTGTGTCGTCTAGACGGGCTTAAGGCCCTTTGGCAACAAACGTCAAGGAAGAATAAATGTCTTATTGTTATCGTTATTTTTTGTCTTTTACGCTTATAATACTTTTCTATGCTATTTCTGAAAGTGTATAAAGTTCAAAGTCGACTGGGCGGATGAATGGCAGTGAGAAGGTCCCGTTTCGAATCCCGGCATATGGTCATGGATGGCCCACTGGTTTGCTTTGGGTGCCCGCTCGGGCATCGATCTCGTTACTTTTACTGGGTTCTAAATTACGCTGCGTAATTGGCTGTGTTAAAGCTCCATGGAGGCTAGAATAGACAACCGGAAAACATACAATCTACACTCTTAAAACAAAAGAGTGAAATCTACTCCTATAGGAGAAGTGCATTTTCGGCACCGGAAAGGAGTGAAAATTAACTCAGACTGAGTTAAAACCGCTCGTTTTAAGAATGTAGGACGTAGATTGTTTTCTTTATTTCTTTTACCCACTCCGAAAAAGAGTGAAATCCACTCCTATAGGAGAAGTGCATTTTCGGCACGGAAAGGAGTGGAAATTAACTCAGACTGAGTTAAAACCGCTCGTTTGTTTTAAGAGTGAACTTAAAATGAAATGCCATAAAAAGTACACATTTCTTTTTTTCAAGTTATACTTTTTATAATGACGATGAAATTCAAAAATACATTTTAGTTTGTAGATACTCGTATACTCTATGATTTTTACCTTGTTAAGTAAAAGAAAGTTATTGTATCTATTGTTTTCCGTGTCTACATGTAATCTTAGAGAATTAAGTCTTACAACAGACCCGCAGAGCAAGGCCTACAAATTGCAACTATGTATTTTTTCTAAGCAACTAAGTAATTTAACCAGTAATTGACCAATCACAATTTTTAGTAGTTCTCTCGTGACCGAACTAACACAAAAAAACTATAAAAACATAAAAATAAATTCTGAGGACTTTTTGCTTCCGAACAGACTACGTTGTATCTATTACGTGTTATTACGTTACGTGCTATTACGTTACGTGTATCTATTGTTTTCCGTGTCTACATGTAATCTTAGAGAATTAAGTCTTACAACAGACCCGCAGAGCAAGGCCTACAAATTGCAACTATGTATTTTTTCTAAGCAACTAAGTAATTTAACCAGTAATTGACCAATCACAATTTTTAGTAGTTCTCTCGTGACCGAACTAACACAAAAAAAAAACTATAAAAACAAAAAAATAAATTCTGAGGACTTTTTGCTTCCGAACAGACTCCGATTAAACCTCCTTCAATTTTAAATAGTTGAATGTGAATTTATTGCAGTTTAAAGTAAATATTATTAAATTATACATAACATTTTATTACACTCTACAGTGGAGGTTATTAAAAATGCAAATTTGTTGATAAAAAATTAACGAACACACGTACAAATTTATCTTAACTTCATACACTTTCATGATGATTCAGTTTTCCTTAAATACATTTGCATGCATTGTAATTTTAAATCTCGCATTTTTCTAACTAATTCTATATTGAAACAGAGTAATTAATCAAAAGAAAGGGTAAATTGGAAATATATAAGATAGAACAAAATACCTATTTGAAGGGAAGTTTAGTTTATTAAATCTACATATGGTTGCATTTGATGGTCGTAATAATCAAACAAACGGATAATTTTTTTTATCAATACTAAATAATACATAATATAAAGTTTTATAAATAGCGTAAAACCCGCATCAAAGCTTTGTTAAACTAATTTTAATTTGAACGCATATATTTTCCCCGAACATTTGGTCAATTGTTTGGTATTTTAAGAAGCATGCCAATTTCAAGCGTGTGCACCTCTTTTATTAGTTTTAATGAAGGTTTTTCAATCCTAATGCATTATATTTTAAAGTTACAGCACCTAAAAAAATACTCTAGCCCATATAAGATATTTTAAATTAGGCCTAAAGGAGATAAAATAAACGTAACGCTCAACTTTTCTACAAATTCTGTGAAAAGTAGAGGAGGAAAAGGTTCAAAACCACTCTAAACACAAAAAAAATTATAAACCAGTCTTTTGATTGAAAGTAAAATGCAGTGGTACCATTATATTTCTTAATAAATAGTTTTGGCTTACGGTTTCAGTTAAGAATTTTAATAAAAAATATTTTTCTAAAAGATTCTTATAGTGTTGATTGATAGGTAAAAAAGTAAGAGTTTTGTTAGGTCATACATTTTTTGCTTTCTGAATTTTTATGATGAATAGGTATTTTCCGTGAATAGAATTTTATATTCAATCTTTATCTGGTAGCGTATGCATGAAATGCGACCCTATTTCCATTGTTGTGTTCTTTTTGTTTTGTTTTTTCAAGAGAAAATAATCATTTATCTTTTTACCTTTAATCCTTTTGACTGGGAAAAGAATTCAGAAAGCGCATTACAAAATGCGATCTTTCATTTCCATTTAGGCGTCTGAAATAATGTCGTACTAGAGCACATTTTCTGCTAAATTCTTTTGCCGACCCGGTGGCGCAACGGTTAGGGAGCTAGCCTTTGGAGCTTCTGGGTTCGGGTTCGAATCCCGGTAAGGCATGGATGTTTGTGTTTGTAAATAAATGTTGTTATTTGGTCTATGGTGTTTGTGTCGTCTCTTTCTTTGTGTCTCTTGTGCCTGTGTCATTTCTGGGGTTGAGTACAATAGACCTGAGGTCGCAGTGCTCGGCGAACTTGCCCCCCACCAAGAAAGTCATAAGTCATAAGTCATAAGAGCACATTTGAGGGAATGTCAATGAATTATGCTAGTTGTCTAATATATGTATCACAATTTAAATACTACACACATCAATATTGAAAATCTTGCTTGTAGCCCGAAATAGACATTATAGTAATTAAATTGTTATTTTCCCGGTCAAATGAATGATTCTTCACTCATTCTGTTTACGAAAAAAACCCCACTCTAATAGAATATGGAAAAAGTGTGCTCTCACTTTTAATTAAAAAAACCATTATTGTTTTTTTTATTAGTTTTTCCTATAAAAGCAGTTGAAGATCGTTTCTAAAGAAAACTTTTGATCGTTTCTTAAGGAAACGCATTCAAACATATAAAGGATATTTGAATTATTATTTGTATTAAAATAAAGATAATTTAAACACTAAAGAAAACATTATTTTGCATTGAGATCATTTTATGATAGAGATAACGATTTCACGATGATCTTCAATAAAAATTAGCTAATTCCTTGTATAATGTATAAGCTATGACTGGAATTAAAAAACATACAAATCCCTATTTAAAGCTATTCTTTAAACAAATATTCTTATAGTGTTTACAAAAATGACTCATTTTTAGATTTAGTTAATGATATGAAAACATTTTGCAATTTCCGTGTAGACGACAAAGCGGCTGTGCATCCTTTTACTTCCGTTGCGGTGAGAGGAAACGCTTTTGACAGACATATAACATAAGTTGATGAAATTAATTTATCAATACATTCGTTTTCCTATCATGTTCCAAAAGATTATTTCTTCATAATTATTTGCTACTGATAGATAAAAAGATTTCTGAAGTTAACTTTAACTCGATAACCAGGTTTTATGATGGGCCAAAATCAAACTTATTACGAAGGTCCTTTGTACAAATTGAAAATGCTAACATGCGTAAATTGTATTTAGAGTGTAAGAAGTTTTGCCAGAAATTCTTGATAGTTTATTTTTAGAGAGAAAAACCTTCAAGCGTTCGCAATTGGTTGTTTATGGAAAATTGAAAAGCTTGACAAACATTTTATCAATTTGTAGAAAATTGGAAAATTACCCAGAGTTAAATTTACATTTTAGAATAAATTATATGCAATTAAGGGAAATATTTGTATTCTTTTTTAAGAAACAACTGAAATCTTACACAAAACATGAAAGACTAATACAGAATATAATTGAGACAAAATTATCCTAATGCACGATGTCTTTCAAACAAAATAAATTAAACGAATTATAATGAAACGTAATGGTATAGATAAAAATAAAAGAATGAAGTATGCCGCAATCAATACTATAAGTTTTTCTAAAGAAAACTAATTGTTTATTTGTGTGTGTACATTTGATGTTTGTAAAATTGTATTTACTTATGAAAGCATTGCCTTTGCCAGAGTAAACTATTTTTAACTTCTTTGTCTCAAGAAAGCAGAAGTCATTAAAGTTCGATACTGAATTTGGTTTAATAACCTTTAGTTTAAGGAAATAATATCTATTCCCCGTTATTTGCATGTACTTCTTCTCTCGTATTCACTGTCATTAAATCCTGAAATGTCCTTATTATTTGAAACTTCTCACACGAATTTTAGAATGCGATGTTTGTGTTATTTTTCAAGAACAGTTTATCCATATTTTCTTTCTTATGAGCCAATCTTAAAAGTGTTTATAACAACGAAAACTTTTCCTTTAAATCTCTTTAATTCATAAAAATACTAACAAATAATAAGATTTCATAGAAATTAATTAATTTAATTATTTGATGTATTAGCAAAATTTATTTTTGTAGCCATCATTGCCATCAAATAACAAATGAATTTATCTATGTATAAAATCTTAAAACATAACCGATAAAAAATTTAGTCAACGCTTCGTATGCGGCTGTGTATTTATATGTTAACCAATGGATCTTATTCAGTAAATTAAATATTTTAACTGGTTGTATACTACTTTTTAATTTTATAGTCTACTTTTCCTCAGGTAATTGCTGCCTAAAACGAAATAAAACTGTAGGGGAAAATATCAAGGAAAAGTATCAAAATAACTCTAGTTTATTTCACTTTTGAGAAATTTCGAATGATCTGTATATTTCCAACCACTTAACAGTTCTAAAAGTACGTAGCACGTATAATGAATTTACCATAGCCATGGATTGTTTCATAATTGAAGAGCTTAGTGGAAGAACGTGCTAAGTGACATTTACGAAAAAAAAATAATATTTTTGTGTCAATAAACATGTTATTCCCTTCTTTACATACATAAAGATAACAAGATTCCCCATTTTCATAAACTTTAAGTAATGTATTTTTTTACCTTTTGTTAGTGCCGTTTTTAACGTATCTAAGTGCAAACGAAAATCTTTAAAGCTCATTTTCTCGCTTTCACCATTTTGTATACTTAGCACGTTCTTCCACTAAGCTCTTCAATTGTGTTTTTCTCGTCAACACACTTCACGTTTTCAAAATTCAATTAATTGAGGGTGTTTTTCGCCATAAAAAAAATAAATAAACCAACCATTCAATTTTTGTTTCATTTGTGTCGATTGATGATCGCGAGAACAAGTGAAACTGTCATCGAAGTAAAAGAACATGTTGAAATACATTATATTATTTTCATTAATATCTTGACACGACGAGCACGAGTGTTAGTATCTCCGATCACATTCCTGATTAAAGAAAAATCCTCTTATAGTGCGATACAAGACTGTTATAATCTGAAGTTTAAATAAAAGTGTCCCAGAAAGGCGCTTGTGTTTCCTCAAAGGGTGATACGGACTGACTCAAACTGACATCAGTTTGTTTGGTTTGGAAAAAAAGATAATATAATCCTATGTATTGACACAATGGTTTCGGGTAATGTAACAATCGATAGGATATTTGTTTCGGAATAAGAAAGATTTTGCCAGTATATCCGTGTTTATTTTGGAATTTAAGAGGTTATAAAAACAGCCAATTGTATCGTGTTTTCATGCATTTAAGGTATTGTATAAAACAGAAGAATTTTTTAAATATAAGTATAGAACACAAAATATTAATATTTTTATGCAATAATATCAGCCTCTTATAAAAAAAACTAACAGTTTACTATGATCGTTTAAATAGTTTTAGAAATTTATTTCAATATTTTATTATTATAATTTTCGAGGGGTGAAATTGCAATCTTTTAAACAAATTATTATGTATCTAAATATATGCTGAAAATTATGTTGTATTACATTCTTCAATACATATCAATAAAGCGTTAATAAACTTTAAGCTTGATAAAAGAATTAAAAAAACGCATTGTAAAAACCATAAATATAAATAATTAAATACTTATGGCTTATAACTAAAAAAATATTGGATTGGAAATATGTTAAGTTTAAAAACTTTCATAAACAACAATATTTTTCACTCCCCAAAATCGATTAGTTCAAATAACATTGAATTCGGTCGTTGCTCTCTTAACCCAAAATACTATTCCTTCAGTATTGAATAGTAATGCCCACTCACGACCCGACTATAACAATAATGTATAATTAGTAGACCTCATTCAAACAACCTTCGCTTTAAAGAAATCGCTGGCTTTACTATTGTTAATTATACGCACCGTTTAAAATGCAGATGTTTGGCAAACCCTCAGCTACAATTACAGAGCTTTCAAGGTTTGAGACAAGAACGTAATTAAAGCTAATGGAGTGAGCTTAAAGTGAGCAATTTAATGCATAGCTTTAAGAATCATCAGAATGTCAAGTGAAAAGTTTACTAATGAGAATGTGTGGCGAAAAGAGTGTAGTGAGTTTATGTGCAAGATTTTGAATGGAAATTCTTAAGCGGTGAGAGAAAGTATTAAATGTAATTACAGTTACATTGATTTCCAATTTGAAAGGTATCTTCTCCTAATATTTTTATAAAGAGTATTTGGCTTTTATTTTAAATCAAAGAAAGTTTTTAAAAAATTCAAATATTATATATATTTCGAAGTATTTGAAAAAAATTCATAAAATTCAAACACGGGATAAGTTTCAATGTTATCGCTTATTACGTTATTATTGCATTACCAGAACATAAATATATAAATGAATAAAGTTTGTAGGCAGACACCAATAAAAATATATGTAATAAATAAGTTTGTTCTTACACATACCTGATAGTATTTTTAATAAACAAAAGTTTTCTACTTTTTAAGAGTTTCTTAGGAAATTAACATAAACTGATAAACTCCTCTACTAGAACAAAGTAGGTGCTATCTTAATTTTATTACATAAAATATGTACGAAACCGGAAAAGGAAGTTAACCTTTTAAGGATTCCTTTCCGTGTTTAAATTCTTCCGTAATTATTAATAAAATAAAATATAGATTAAGTTAATGTGCGATATTTCAAATATTTAGATTTGAATTTAGATAGATTTCTAATAATAGTACTATTTTACAGAATCATTCATAAAGAAATTTACAAGGACAAATTAAATAAAATAATAAAACATTTTTAAAAATAAAAGTGTTTTATTTATTAAACGTATCGAAATGTTTTTCATATTGTAAACAAATGTATTCTGTTTAAATAATTTGTTTTAATACCCACGACAACAAAAAGAGCATTAACCTTTTTTAAAACTTCTTATTTTTGAAAACACACAATTCCTATTAGTATTTCTATTATATTTTTAATTTAAAAAACCTTTTGTTCGCCCTATATACAATTTCACACCAGCATATACCAATACCACTCTAAGTTAGTCCGAAGAACCAATTTGACCTAATCTTTTGTGAAAGAAAAAAATATTTACAAGCTACATTATTCTGTTTAAAAGTAATTATCTTTTGTAATAGATGTAGGTTGCAAAATGAAACAAAATTGACATTAATCTTATATATATATTTTAATTTACAATTCAATTATAAAAAATTTCAGATAATACATTTGAAGTTCCGGAATCCGTATAACACACTTTAGTATTTTAGTATTGAACAATGAACAGGGCCGATCTACCACAAGACTGTTTTTGCCCGGGCCTAGTCCCACAAAGTTTAGTTGCCCCTAAATTTAAGCTTCTATTTTGCTAAATGCTGTAGACCCCAAAATTTCAGTAATTTTTTAAATTTCTGAAACCCCACTTATTTTTAGTTCGACTTTAACTCAGACATTGACCTTACGTGATTGGTTTGATCGATGTCATAAGGAAGCGGATAAAATGTAGCAAAAGTATGATAAATCGCCCAAATAGCATCATCATTTGGGCAATCGTACACAAAATTTTCTGTATAGAGGCCCAAAATTTTTTTGTGCCTATGGTCTCAGTTTTCCTAGATCAGGTCCTGGTATTGAGTATTAGTTTTTCAGTTTACTATAATGAGTTCTTTATATTTTAACCCGACTGTATTGAATCTGTAATCGAAAATTATTTAACAGTGCGATTATTTCACACAAAGCTTTTATATATTTTTAGCACTAAAATTAGTAATAAAAATCCAAACTGCTGAGAAAATAGGCTGGGATAATCACCAACTTATGAATCTAAGCAACGTGCGTTAAAAAAGATAATTCCATTATTTTGTTGGAGGGAAAAAGACTGTTTATAAAATACAAATAAATAAAAGACTCGTAAAAAAACTATCTATATTTATATGCCTGACCTACCCTATAAGGTCATGCATTGCTTCGTTTTATCTGTATAATCTTGTTGCTCGATTTTCGTGAGCAATCGGCATATAAACAAGCATATCTGTTTTATCGATTTTTATGTGGTGAGGAATCATTGCTAACAGGCAGAATCGCTCTAAAAATAGCCTGAAATTCACAGAAAGGCTGAGAGTTCGTAAAGTACTGGTGCGAAATTATCAAGGAGATTCCCAGTCTGGTTTCCAAGGCTTTCTCTAAACATTCCGCGTTCCAGTATGGTATATTTATTTGGTTATTGTATGTGAAGATAGTGGCAATAAACCGATCACGAAGGATGGTGGATGGAGCATTTAATCACTAAAAATTCCTAAAATTTTGTGGTTCGATACTGACGATGTTAGCGATGCAGATTATTATTAATAATAAGTTTTGCGTAAAATATTGTACTATGTGAATTTATATATTGGACGTTAAAATATCGATTTACGCCATTGGCTATTAAACGATACTGTGTTGCATAATTTACTAAAGAAAAATATTATTCCTGTAACAGCAATGTACCTAAATTCGACGAACTGTAGAATTACTTTTTTATCATGGAGAGTTTTACTACGTACAACAAAAATATGTAATATTTAAAAAAAAACAGTAGAAGCACAAATATTATTGTTTTATTTTTAATGAAAATTCATAACATTGTCATATTAAAATAAACTTTTATAACATCTGTAACAAGTCTCTTTGAATAACTTTTAAATAAATTTATCTCATGAAGTTTTTACTGTCCAAAGATTGATTTTAACTGTTTGGCAATTAGTGCTTTCACCCTAATTCAAACTATCATAGTAATTCAGAGTCGTACACCATTTTCTCAAGGTGCTTGGATAGGTTTGTGTAAAACAATCACTGGCAACCGAGCCAACAACATGCACTCATTTTCACCTGAATAATGACCCATTTCCAAGTCCAAAAGACTTTGTTTTTCTTTAAACTTGTGACAGGTGGGGAGATTTTTCAAAAGTTTTTCACAGGTTGAAGTAGTAGTGGGGAACCGACAACCCAAATAACTTGCGTCATGTCTGGCAAAATTTCAAGACTAAATGAGACTTTAAGATTAAGATTGAAATGGAGTATTGAAAACAATGCACGCAATTTTCTTTCTAGACAAAGATAAAGATAATTGTAATTTTCTTATGAAGGAATATTATATACTTTTATCATTACAAATCTTCGTTTCTTTACTAATTAGGTTGGTTTTATTGCAATTAATTATGCCAACGAAAGAAATTTATGCGTTTTTAAATGTGTACGAAACTTAGCATTTTTATAAAATTTAAGTTAAAAAAATATTTATTAAATTTTGTTCAACTATTTATAAAGGTTATAAAATCTTCGCAATATTTATGACATGAATGACAATGACAAAGATTTTACTTTCTGTCAATATTTTCTTTAGATTTATAAAATTATATATTTCGATAAACTTGATATTTATCTTATTAAACTAACATATAGTTTACACTATATTCTTATCGATAAAATTTAAAAACAAAAATAATATTTAAATAAAAAGCAGATAGGAATGAATAGTTTCATATCTTACTTTATTTTAAATCTTATCAGAACTTTCTCAATATGATTGTTACTTGGTATTTAGATAAGAAGATAAATTCAAAAAAAAAAAATTATAATATATTTGAACCTTTTCATAGGCATTTATGAAAAACTCTCTTTTAGAACAAAGAAATCATGACAGAGGTAAAAAAGTTTTTTTAAAAAGTTAAATTGCATTAGTTTTGAAATACCAAGCTCTGAGAAAGTATTGCTTTGCCATGTAATCATTTTCACTAGGTATGAGAATAGTCATAACAGCAAAATAGCATCCGGTCATTTTTAATAGTTAATTGATAAAGTTTAAAATAGTTTAGCCCTCTTCAGAATATTTTGGGACAATTAAAACTTAAATAATAATAATTAAATAACCATATGATATTTCCCTTTAAATTTGTTTCCTTCAATTTTTCTGTTAAGGAACAAAACAGTCATCCCAAACTATGATTATTTAATGAAAAGTTGTAAATGTTTTTAAAAATATTTTTCTTTACTCGGAAAAAATTGCGTAGGTAAAAGATTGTATTTTTGTATTCGATCACCTATAGTAAGATTCTTTTTTATTTTATGATAGTTTTAGATCTTCTCATAAATCTGTGGATGTACTGTGTCAATGACAATGCTTCCAATTCTAAGATTTCGGTTAGCGTTTCAAGCATATATACGAGATAATAAACAAGAATATTCTACTCATAAAATTATCGTATTAGTATATTAGGGGGAAGGGGTTCTTCTGTTTTAGTTTATATATTGATACGGTGGGGGGGAGGGTTCTGCATATACTTCCCAATATGAATTCCTCGATACGTCACAGAGCAATTTTTAAAAGCCTGCCAACATCGTCTACCTTTCGCCCCCTCAAAGCTTATATGAGCCAAAACACCTTATTTTCAAATGCCCTCCTTCTTTTTATAGCTTATGTTTTTATAGTCGCGGAAGCCCTTTCCTTCCGATATTTCATCACAAACTTCTAACTATTTCATTTCGGGGACGTAATGGCACCCCAAACGCAAGAAGGGGGATGTCGCAAGTTCTGTCTTCAAGCCATGCCATAGCCAATCTCCCAAAAGGAGGCTGGATTGATAGTTACGAAGACATAGGTGTGTGAAATAAAAGCACATCATATTAGTTTCGACTTGTTTTTATCAAATAAAAAAGAAAACTATTTTTTGTTTATTAAATAACCGCTCTTCTTTAAATGTTTCTGTTTGTTTCGTTTAAGTGGTTTTCTCTATTAGCATATTAAAAAAATATTATAAATAAATATAAAATATATATATATATATATATATAATATATATATATAATATTATATTAACATATATATATAGTATTATATATATATATATATGATATTATATATATATATATATATAATATATATATATATATATATATATATATATTATTTATATATTATAATATATATATATATATGATATTATATATATATTAATATATTATTATATTAAATATATTAAAATAGATATCATTTTATTAAAATTATTATTTTTAATTACTTCTTATGTACCAAAGTAGACAAATTTTTGAATTTTATTTAAATACTATATAAATTAATTTACTTTTTTATACTATTAAAATGCATTATGATATTTGTATTCAACTTATTTCTACTTTTTTATTTGTGTGTAAAAACACCATGTAAAATTATTTTTTCAATTGCTTCTAACAGACAAATGACAGTTTACTGAAAAAACTATGTAAATAGCAATTACTTTTAAGAAAAAAATGAAAATAAAGAATAACTGTTCTTCAAAAATTACCTATTTTTCCATGTTTCTAGAAAACACCCTCAACTTTTGGCAATCACCTCCGGCAGACAAAAATAACGCCGCCAATCCTTCTGCTAAAGACTTTTCTAGGTAGAAAATACAAAAGTAAACACGTAGTACGAAAGTTTTGGGGCACTTTTCTATAATACAATGCTTTCCAGAAAAATAATAACTATTTCGGCTTGAGATACGAGATTTTTCTGTAACTCATAAAGTATGTATTTAGAAAGATTGAAGAAGAAGGCAAATAAAAAATCTAT
This sequence comes from Oedothorax gibbosus, assembly GCA_019343175.1. Lineage (NCBI taxonomy): Eukaryota > Metazoa > Arthropoda > Arachnida > Araneae > Linyphiidae > Oedothorax > Oedothorax gibbosus. Next base: position 316,824 of record JAFNEN010000622.1, on the reverse strand, counting down.
CAGTAACAACTGTTAAAGTGTGCTTTTCTAACGTAAACGTCCAACGACTTAACTGAATAAACGTAAGCGTCTAACGTCGACTACAATGTGAAACGTTTATATGTTTTCTAAGTGGAACATTTTATGGAGATTTTAAATGTTAGATTTTATATTTTTCTACTTAGAAGTAACGAAATTGAAACCTAGGGATTTTTTTCGACGTGAATTCACTCATCAACAGTAATTTTTTTTAAAAAGTATTTTATATTTTCAACTAAATTAGAGCCACCGTGATATATCTATTTACGCTAACACCAATGCGAAATACTCCCCTCTGTCTCTAAGGTACAGATTTATTGAGTTAACTGTTTAACTTTACAATACCTTTTTCGTTCTTAGTAAAATTTAAAAAAAATTATGTAACGTAAAATTTAACTATGCATAGGGTAGGGTGGGGTAAAATGGGTCTTGGGGTAAAATGGGTCACTTTATAAAAACCCAATGTAACTTAATATAGGATTTATTTTTCTGAACCATTTTTTGTAATAATATTTTAATAGGTGTTTGAAACATATTTTATAAGATAAAAAGTTTGGTTTCATGAATCTGGGGGGCAACCAAAAAGAATCCTTTTAGAAGCAGTAAAATGTGGTGAGCAACCATATGGCTTTCTAACTTCTGAAAAAAAACTAAGAAAACACTTCAATATTGCACTGTAGTTTATTTTTTTATCATAAAACTACTTAGTGGGCAACACCTCAGGCCAATCAGTTAAGAAAAGTATTGATTTTCCTTTTTATATTATTTCAATTTACTTTGGATGGGGTAAAATGGGTCATAGTTAGGCTTAGCTCTTTTGAAGAAATTTTTTGAAAGTTTAAGAGCAGATCATGCTGTGAAGGTCTCTAAAGGTGCGAGATTGTTTCCTCCTGATAGAAAATGCAGTAGAACACAGAATTGTGTTGACTGAAAGAGTCTCTGATCAGCCGGATGTCTCATCATTGAACGCAGTTATATTACATGATCCAGTTATTTCGGATGATGCAACCGTTCCATCTTTTTCAACACCAGATACAACAAATGCAATTGCCACAATGCGTTCTTGTTTAACACCAGCTACACCAAATTCAATTTCCACCATCCCTTCCTGTAAGATCTCAAATGGGCTATCCTGACAACTCTGTCACCTATGCCACCAAGTCATAACGAAGGCAGTGATAGCAAATTCTAAAAAGAAGAGAAAATAGTTCGACGACATAAAGCTGGCGGAGCAATGACGGAAGCAAATGTGATGGAGCATTTACAAGAAGAACTTCAACGAATAGTAAAAAAAACAAGAAAATTAGGAATTTGGATTTTCTTTCCAAACCTAAACGAAAGAAAGTCAAAAACTAAGCCACCTGAACCCAAGATTTTTGACGAAAGCCAACAGCTTTTGACTGGGAAATAGGTGGTAGCTGAATACAAAAGAAAAAAGTCAATTAAATAATTTTTTGGTCAAATTACACTTATTGATACGGATGATTTGTATATAAAATATGATAAAATAAATCTAGTATAGGTAACTTTTATGTCTTTCCCGATAAAGAGGACTGGATATTGTAGAAAAGTAAGATGTTACAGGAGTCTTGGAAGAGCCGTTTTGTAACAACCGTAAACAATATGATTTTGAAAATTTAACATTGTAATTATGTATAATTAAATTTATTTTATCTGTTCTTGACCCCCCTTTCTTTATTTAGTGTATTTTCTAATAAATAGATTATTACATAGTCACCATTTTTCATTATGACCCATTTTACCCCATGTGTGACTCATTTTACCCCATGGTGGGGTAAAATGGGTCACAACTTATGGCACTAAGTTCAATCCATTTATAATTTTTAAAAAGTTACTTAAACTACATAAAAATGTACTGAAATAATCCAATGTCAAGCTTCAATTAAAAAAAAATCTGAAAAAAAATTAGGATTTTATAGCCAGAGAACTTTAAAAGTGGAAATAGCTAAAATTGACCCATTTTACCCCACCTGACTCTAATCCTTTTCATTTGTATTTTAAATTGCAACTATAAACAAATTCAATTATTCGTGAGTTAAGGAAATAAAAAAAAATATCATCTTTTACCAACCAAGGTTATGAAAAAAATAACATTTCTTCACTAAAGCTTCAAAGTATGAATAGTAATTGTAAAAGTTTCTGCAGAAATATTTTATCACTAAAACAACTAAAATTTCAACATTAAATTATATTTAAAAATAATAAATTGCGTGGATATAAAAGGTTGTTTTTTATTTAGTTATTTATTAAATCATAGTTCAATATGAGATATGTTTCTCAATAATGACCAAATGTGCTTAATTTGTCTAGACAGTTTACTTGTTGAAGCGCCTATTAACACTTTGAAGACGTAACATGTACTTAGGCATTTGATTCAGTGGGCGTATATGATTAATGGGGTTGCCAAAATATGAACATAAAAGTCCAATAAACTGTCAACCCACGTTTGTAATGCAACAACGTTATGTTTGTTCAATGATTTGAGAGATGTGTTGATAAATTGTATAGTTTCTTTTTCAATGACGTAGTGTTGCATAATTTATTTCTTTATGTTTCTTTAACTAAATAAACAATTTTACTTAAACGTGACTTAAATTAAAGTCAAATAGCTTCGACAGGGTGGTTGTAATAAAAATTACAATTTAAAATAATAATTAAAGTTGAGACTAGAAATTTGAATTAAGCACAGTCGGAGAAAATGGGAATTTGTTGCAAAATCATTGAAGCAATGGGATAATGGAGAAATAGAATACCCATAGCGCTATGATCCATTCCATGACCTGACCGGTACAAATGTATATATTAAGGGCCTTTTCTATTCCATTGCTACATCACTCAATTACTCCATTAGTTCACTCCTTTATTGCATTTTGCCAAACCAAACTCCAATTCCACACGAATGCTTTCACTAAATTTCAAATCATTCAGACCAATAACTTTATATATTTTTTTAATATCTTATTTTTTAAATCCAAAATTCATAATTTTTTATTTGAAATAAATTATTTAACATTGTAATAAAGTTTAATAAATTATTTAACATTGTAATAAAGTTTAATAAATTATTTAACATTGTAATAAAGTTTAATAAATTATTTAACATTGTAATAAAGTTTAATAAATTATTTAACATTGTAATAAAGTTAATAAATTTTTTAACATTGTAATAAAGTTTAATAAATTATTAACATTGTAATAAAGTTTAATAGATTTATTTAACATTGTATAAAGTTTCTAAAAAAAATATTATTTAACATTGTAATAAAGTTTAATAAAATAATAACATTGTAATAAAGTTTAATAAATTATTAACATTGTAATAAAGTTTAATAAATTATTTAACATTGTAATAAAGTATAATAAATTATTTTTTAAACTATTTAATGGTGCAATAGAAATTAATAAGTAAGTATATAGAGGGTAATCAAACAAAATGAAACCATGCTTGAATGGTTGGTATTGTGAGTTAGTTCTATTTTTAAAGTTTCTAAATAAAAAAATATTTTTGAAAATTGAAAATCGTGATAAGTTAAAAAGATAAAAATAAGAAGGACCAAGGGAAAATAGGATAACGGAAAAGCATTACAATCGTTTAAGTGGTTAAAATGGATTACACGTTATCCAACAATAATTTCAGGAAACTGCGCATTTTTCTAGTCTCTACTATTTTCATAACGCTGCGCTCTGACCAAACTGGGCACAAATCCATGGCAGCCTTCCCGCCCTTCCTTTTGGGGGCGTTCGCCGAAGTAAAAAAATTCATTTTCTATTCCAAGACAGAGTTCACTGGAATGGACCGAAAGAGTTATTCCAGAACAAACAAACGTTCCATTTTGAGCAGTCTCTCTAAAGTAAATTGATTACGTTTAAAATTCATATCTCTAGCTTCTAATCCTGCTCTCGTTAAAATATAGCTTTCAAGACGATTTCAAATGGGATTTAACATGTTCGTTGCAAAAAATTTTGCTACTGCATAATCTACCACAAATATAGCGTCACCGAAACTCATTAAGTTGATTTAGTTTAATTTAGTTTGAATTATCGTCGCACTTGAGCTACACGAGGGCTATTGGCGACGGTCGTAATTTAGAACTACAGTCAGGTGACGAGCCGACATCTGAGTAGGCACACAACGCAACTGTTACAAATGAAGTAGAAGCGCCAGAGTGTCAATCGAACTGAGAAGGTTTTAAAAAATCTCACTTATCTAAATATTTTTTACATACAATTTTAATTAAAAAACTAAAGATGAAATATTGCCGGAGAGGGACGATTTTAAGTCATCATTTGACCTTTCCTTTTTTTATACTGACTAACTAGCTTTAAGAATATTAAAAATTATTTAAAAATCATATTAGCATTAGTATAAAAAAGAGAAATATTTTTTTAATAAGTGATCGTAACATACATTTTTTAAAAACAGGAACCGTGTTTCAATAAAAAAATATACAATTATTTACTCAAATAATCTTCGATTTTAAAATCCCCACCCAAAATAATAATTTTACTCTCTTAAAATCATTCCTTTCGGCAAGGAAATACTGAGTATACGAAATATTTTTTGAAAACGACAACGCCAATAATAACTATTTTTCTTTGTTCTCATAAAATTTGAAAGGTATTTGCACATGGGGCAATAGTGGGATGTTAAATCTAAGTGTAAGTTGGAATTTATTTTGGTTTTTATTTTGCTATGGAAATTATCTCTATGTTTATTTAGTTCCATACAATTTTAAATATTTTCTAACATTTAAATATTTGTATTTGAAATTTCGTTTAAATATTTTCAACATAATGGGAGAAAAGGATCCTTGATGGATATTGCATTGTTTACGAAATTTGATGAGAGCTGTTTGATCAGTTTTCATTCAACAGTCAAATTTAGGAATTTTATCATTGGGTATATGATTAATGCTCATTTTAGCTTCCACACTACGTTTATAACGTAAAAAGTGGAAGGTATTATAATCGTTCAGTCCGTCTGCCTGTCTGTCCGTCTGTCTGTGCGTCACCCACTTGCATAGCCCAAACTACAAATGCTACGGACAAGTGTGATACGTCAAAAAATTCAGCGCATCGAAATAAGAATACATTGAACATTTCAGAAAAGAATTCGAATTCGAAGTACTTCAATTATGTAAAAAACTATGAAATATTTTCATTCTATTTAAAAGCGAGGAATATTACATATTTATTCTATAAAATATAGATTAATTTTTGCAAACGATAAGTAATAATTATTGAATTTTCGAAATAAAATTTAAATGAAACTAGCCAAAATTAGCATAAAAAATGTTTAATATAGAATTAATGCTGTGTTTGGCGCCTTTTTACCTGTTAAACACAACTGTTGCGTGGAAGCGGGTTAAGTGACAGATTCTGTTACAAACCTACTTGTTATTTTATTGCCTAGTTTTTTTTCTTTCGTGTATACAAATATATAATTTTAGAGCATAAAGTTTTATTAGAAAAGAATGTTTTTTCCTAATCAAAATAAATGCTTTTTATATGCAACAACTTTGAAACATTCCGCAGTTTGAAATAATAACTATAGTGACCAAGAGAAGTTTTTTTATCTTTACACTTGTAATCGAAATATTTTCCCTTGCACCTTAAAGATATAGAAAATAAAATTTAAGTTACCATTAAAAAAATAAATTTTAAGGGTACATGATGTTACTAATAACCCTATGACCCATTTACTCCAGTTTATAAATTCAGAGAGTCAATAAGAGGCACTCATCGTATACCATAAACTCCATAGTAAAGAAAACTGTTTAGTACATGTTATGTAACAGGCAAAAATACAGATATTAGCCCACAATTATAATTGCATCGAGTATTCTGGAAAATAAAACATATGGGATCAGCTTGAGGTCAGAAAAAAAACTAGATAAGATGCGGTAAATAGTCTGGGAGCGAAGGGGATAGAGACAATAGAATAGCAGGTATGGTACAGATGAGGCTGCATCCCCGAATCTCATCCCACGTCCCGAAATCGATGAGTCACCTATGACCTTTCTGTTACAAACCGTGTGGCGCCCCAATCGCAGCAAAAAATATCTAGGCCTTGGACTTTGTAGTTAATAACAAGCAAAGCAAACTAGAATAAGTCAGATGCTCGTTTATAATGTCCAGGACTTATATTTCAAGAGGAGATGAAAAATTTGTTTGTTAAGCGTTTTTATGTATAGTTTCTAGGTGACATAGTATTTCTACATCAAAATAAATTGTTTAGCATACATAAATTTATGTTCTAATGTAGCGGTTGGTGTGCGAATTTTGATAAATGTTCAAGGGGACTCTCATTTGTTTTTTTTAATAATATGGGAACCTTGGCCATGTTTTCAGAATTTTATTTTTATACATTTTATTTTTACACTAAAAATGTCATACGATAGTACATATTAAAGGAAATTTTTCATTGTCTACAAGGATATAATAGTGTAATATAAATAATGCTTTTTTTATTTTCTAAATTTACTGTTTTTTAAAACATAGACACCTGGGCCAAGCCTCCCTTTGTAAGGGAGACTTGGCCCATGGTAAGGGAGGCTTGGCCCACACAAATATGCATAATTTTAAAGTGCACAATAATAAATATTTGTCATTTCGAATTATTTTTTTAAGCATTAGATGTAAAAAATATGTATATATATATATAATTCGACACTATGGAATCATTCAAAAATCATGTTTACCATAACTAATATTTAGAGTGATACATTTTTATAGTATTTTATCTGGATTAAAAATTCTAAAAATTTCCATATCAAGTATTTTTTTATTTATGTTAAATTTATTTTATTCAGTTTGTAAACACATTAAATAAGATACAACTGCCTTAGTTTGATTTTTTTTCAGATAATAATCAGATAATATTTTTATATTAATCTGGAGTATCATTATACTCGAATTAATAATTTAGTTTTTGCAGAAAAAATCTGATATTTGGTCATAACAGATAAGTTAGTTTTAGTTGAGGTTTTGGTTTTATTCTAAACAGTACAAATGTTGATAATCAATCTATTACCTTCATAAAGTTATTATCATGCATTCATATTTCATAACATTATTTATAGATTTTCATAACTAGTTAACTAAGGGAGCCTTGGACCAGTGACCAACTCTCTCTTACATAGAGTGGGCCAAGCCTCTCCACCTAGCCATTTTGTAAAGAATGACACATGGTGATTTTAAGCCTTCTTCATTGCACAAACTTTATAACTTAAATAAAACCTTAATATAACAGTATTTATAAAATACCGCAGACTTAATTCAATTGGTTTGTCTGAAAAAATCTTGCAAATTAAGTCTAAAATGTTTACTTTTTGGGGGATGAGAAACTTTCTTTTTTTATTTTCTCTTCACTGCTAAGAAGTAGCTCAATGAAACCAAGGTGGCTGTCTACTGATAACAGTAGCTTTGAGTATCATCTATTGAGAAAATGCTAAAATATTTTTAAAAACTAAAATTAAAAGGTGGGCCAAGTATCCCTTATGGCCAAGGCTCCCCTTGTTCCCCTACTATTTAAAAAAAAATACATCGTAATGAAACTTAAAAAATTACTTTAATAATTTTAAAATGTGCGGCTCTATCTGTGTTCACACTTACAAAAAAGTTAATTGATTCTTCTACTTTGGAGTTCATAACCCCCCCCCCCCCTCCCCTTCGTTTTTTTGCACTTTGGGATTACAATTTGCAAACAGATATTTAATGATATTAAAGATAAAAAACGGAACCTTAAAAATAAAATAACACATTAAAAATTTTAAATTAGCAAGCAGTTAGTCATATTACGATCGTCAGAGAGTTACAGTCCTTACAGAGAAAATTTCTTTGCCAGTCTAAAATAAAAATTTCCCAAACGAATGTGGTACATTAAAATAAAGCTAATGAAATATATAGCGTTCATTCCAATTTTCAGCACAAAATTTAATACAGAAGTTCGTTAACAGTTCAAAAGATGCGAAATATTCTGCATCTTTATTTGTTTCGATTAAAACATTTTTATGTATTTATTTATTTATTTATTATCTATCTATCTATTATTATCTATTATTATTATCTATCTATCTATCTATCTATCTATTATTCTATCTATTATCTATTATTATCTATTATCTATTCTATCTATTATCTATCTATTATCTATTATCTATCTATTATCTATTCTATCTATTATCTATTATCTATCTATTTATTTATTATTCTATCTATCTATCTATTATCTATTCTATCTATTCTATCTATTTATTATCTATTATCTATCTATTATTATTATTTATTATCTATCTATCTATCTTTATCTATTATTATCTATTTCTATTATCTATCTATTTATCTATTATCTATTATCTATCTATCTATTATCTATTATCTTATCTATCTATTTATCTATTCTATCTATTCTATTATCTATCTATCTATCTATCTATCTATCTATTATTTATTTATTATTATTCTATTCTATTTATCTATCTATCTTATTATCTATCTATCTATATTATCTATCTATCTATCTATTATCTATTCTATCTATCTATCTATTCTATCTATCTATCTATCTATCTATCTATCTATTCTATCTATCTATTATCTTATTTATTATTATTTATTCTATTCTATCTATCTATTATTATTATCTATCTATTATTATCTTATTTATTATCTATTCTATCTATCTATCTATTATCTATTATCTATCTATCTATTATCTATCTATTATTATTATTATTTATTATTATTTATTTTTTATTTATTTATTTATTTATTTATTTATTTTTATGATTATTTATTATATTTAATTATTAGTAAATTAAAAATATTATTATAAAAATAATTTTAGAATTGTAGAAACATAATTTAAATTTTAAGGGGGAATGGGCGCGCTGGACCGGGGGTTTCCAAAGCAAAGTGCATCAGTGTTAATCCTATGGCGAAAAAAAATTTTCTTGCCACATTTCTCCGCTGTATTGAATATTTTTCAATCGGATTTTTTTATATGAGCATGTAGCTGACTTACAGGTCGACAATCCCACTTTTGAATGGTTCGAATATTTTTATAATTTCAATAAATAATTTTACACAAAATATTCGAAGCAATTTCAAAAAGTGAGATTATAGAGACCTGTAAGTTCTCTACATTCATTATTTAAAAAAAAAAAAACGTTTGTAAAAATATTCAATACAGCCGGAGAAATGTGGCAGAGAAAATAATTTTTCCGCCATTGGATTAACACTGATGCACTTGAGTTTCGAGACCCCCGGTCCAGCGCGCCCATTCCCCCTTAATTACAAAATTTCTATCACTAAAAAGAATCTATCATGTAAAAATTAATGCTTAACTATTTTAATTCATGTATTTTCATTTTATATATAAATATAAGTTTTAACGTAATTTTTTTTATTACTGTTGCCACTGGTTTTACGGAGCAATGTTCCACCAAATTTTTACAATGCACACTGAACAGAACCAAAAGGTAATTTACAATTGTGCATCTATAATTGAAATACATTAAAAGTTATTAAAACATTAACTGAATATATAGATCCCTATCTTAATTTAACAAAAAATCAATTTTAAGTTCTGTACTTGCGCAAATGGGATGCAAAATATATACCAGGTAAAGCTACTTGTTGAAAATCAAGCTTTTATAATATTGAACTTTATTATTTGTTTGGAAAACAACACTTATTTAGAAATGTGATAGTTCGAACTAATATGCATATTTCCAATTCTAAACCAAATTTTTTAATATTATGAATTAAAATGTTCTATTGAAAAGTAGATAAAAGAAATGAGTAACTCTTTGTTTGAGATTAAAAATTAATAAGGATGATTCCCATATTATAGAAAATCAACTAAAAAGTTACAATTAAAAAGTATGTGTGTTCCAACTAAAAGTTAAATCTACACTCATTACTGTTACATTATTTTTTTTAAAAAAAAATGAGCTAATCGATTTTAAAACAAGAAAATAAACACGTCTTTTACTAAATTTAAAGAAAACTGAGTATCATAAAAGTAAATTACCATATCTGATCCCGCGAGCCATCTATTGAGAGTGTTTGGAACTATTTCGATATCGAACGGCATTTAACACTTATTTAATTTATTTATATACATACAGTTTCCTTCCAAGGGAACACTTTAAATGAAGTTTTTTTCTAAGTAGAATTGGTGAGGAAAACGTAATATTTCATCTTAATATTTATTGCGGATAAATTATGTTTACCTTTTTTCCCCCCTAATTTTTAAATATGGATGATTCTCTGTCAACTTCAATTTTTGGTTTAAAATAAAAAGTTTCTGAAAAGGGCACTCGTTACACATTTTGTGCGCTGTTATTTTTTGCCATTGTAGTCCCTATTTCATGAATCATGAGTTCATGGAAAAGACTGAACTGAAAAAATCATTGTTTTCCGTTTATCTGAAAGGTGTATTTGAATAGGATTCTACTTTAAAATTATAGAAACACAACACTGGCATACGCTGAATTATAAAGAAAAAGGACCGAAAGAACTAAAATAGCCTACTTTCCTATTGCTCAAATATTTACTGAAATTTTTATCCGAAAAATAAACAGATTTTTAACAGTAAATGTCACCTAAAACCGCTTAAACTCAAGATTTATACACCTGTTAGCCAAACACAGCAATTAGTTGCAATGTAAACTTTTTAAAGCCAAAAAATTGGCTATTTTTAGTAATTTTCTTTCGCAAATTATATTATTATTCCCTATCGTTTGCAAAACTTATTTGCAGTTCGAAGAATAGTTAAGTAAAATTACTGGGTCAAATCCTAGCATAGTATTAACATAAAAATCTGTAAAAACCATAGAATTTTTGTAATAATTGTATTATCGTGCTCTATCGCACACTTTCTATGGGAAACACGTAATGAAAAGCTAAAATGGGATTTTGACCCCACGTGTTAGCCCATGTTGAATTGCACATTTTTAGAAATAACTTTTATGTATAGAGATAGTAAATCTGTGTACAAACACTTTCTAGAGGAGATACGGGGGTAAAAAGCTAACATCTTTCTACCGCCATGTTGGGGTCTGCTCGGGGAGTTAGAATAAAGCAGTACTAAAATTGCCTTTTTTATTTGCCATTGTTTTTTTAAAAATGTGTTTGAAAAGATACATTATTGAGTATATTAAAAATCGTATTTCGTCTTTTTTAAGTGATTAGTTAAATATCAATTATAAATATTTTTTTATTGATTAACAATTTAAAACATAGTAAAATTGTGCTTTCCAAATGAAAAATACGCATTAAAATTGCAATGTTATTACTTAATTTAATAATGTTTTTTTTTTAATTTTAATTACTAATACTTAATTTTGGGTCATTTATAAGTGTTTTTGAGAAAAATTGAGTTTAACTTTAAATTATTTTTTTGGCTTATATAAAAATAGAACAACTCAAAACATCCAAGTTCATGAACCACAAAAGTATAATCAATTCCTACAAAAATTTCAAAAAGATAGTAGTCGTAGACTCCGATATAAAACAGCTTCTAAAAAAGCAAATTTTTAGTACTGTTTCTACAAACTCCCCTAGCAAACCCCAACATGGCTGCCGTGCGGCTGCCAAAATACCCTCTTCGTTCTTCTCTAAGTGTCTTCTCTAGAAAGTGTCCCATAGCACATGGTTTTACTATCTAGGCTTTTATGTCGGAGTCTATGGCTAAGAGCTTTTTGAATTTTTTTGAAACGTTGATTATACTTTTGCGATTCATGAATTAGGATCATTTTTTTGTAGTTCTATTTCTCTTCAGCAAAATAATTTTTATGGCAAACTCAACTTTTTGTATTAAATGACCCGTAATTAAGTATCAGTAGTTAAATTAATGAAATATAATTAATTTAACGGAACATAAAATTTTTAATGCGCATTTTTCATTTAAAAAGTACTATTTTACTGAAAATTTTAATTAATTAATAAAAAAAAATCTTTATGAATAACATTCAATTAATCATTACTTGTGAGATTCAATTCAACAAGGTTCTTAAGAATGGACAACCGGGACAGCGCTGTCAGCTACGCCTACGGTGACGTCCAGCTGCGTCAAACGTTTTACTTTTGGCCCTCGAGTCGAGTCAACCTCAACATCGATGCTGCTTTGGCAAAAATTTTCCTCTTGGTTCTTCATTACGTATTTCCTCTAGCGAGTGAGTGATAGCGCACAGTTTTGCTATATCTATGGGTAAGACCCTCTTTCGAGAAATTTGCGTAATTTGGCAAAAATGAGGTAAAAAACAGGTATATAAGAACGCAACCATATTTTGTCTGCAATCTTTAATGTAAGTCTAATTGTTTGAAAGTTACAGCAGATATCTAAATAAAAAACTCAATGCGCTGCAATATTTTTTAAAAAGGCGAACTTGTTTTAGAGCCCTCATTGCAAGTCTGAAATTTAGGGTTGATCTAAGAGAAAATGATGACTTCATACCTTCGCCTGGCAGAAAGGCGTTATTTGCAATCCATTAAACTTAAAGACCAGTGGCCAGAATACAGTTTGAAGTTCTTTCAAAATCGGAACTATAATGATACTTAGCATATTACCATAACGATTATTAAATTATCAAAATAAATTAATTTTATGACAGATTTTTCAACCCAAACTTCATGTTTCAGAACATAAAAAAAAACTTTGAAATATGTGAATCACTTGTTTGACGTTTCGCCGTGATTACTTATATCTTTTTCTCTCAGCCAATCACTGCTGAACGAAATGAATTGATATTTTCGAGAAAAATTCGTACATAAACAAACATGGCTCCAAACATAGTATTTTCTAGCAATTTAATAAAACGAAATTTATTATATTTACACCAGCAACTTGCTGCCGTTTTACGAAATAGTAGTGTGGTTGTCAAATTCGTATGCTCGATCAATATAATTTTCTATTTTCTTTCATTTAGTGAAAACTTTATAAGGATAATATGTGTGACACCAGGTTTCATAATTCCACCCAACTTCTGGGTCTGGACTGCTTTCACTCACTGTTATTTAGAAACTAGGTTATGGATGCTATTAGTAAATGTAATAACTATAGGATTATGTGGGAAACTTTTAGAACCGTTGTGGGGAGCCATGGAGATGTTAACATTCTTTGCATTAGTGAATACATCTGTTGCATTTCTGTCAGTTATGTTTTATATTCTTGTATTTACGATAACTTCTGATCCACGATACTTGTTTTCTGTGCAAATCCATGGTTTAGCTGGGTATTTGGCCGCCGTGTCGGTGGCTGTCAAACAGATAATGCCTGATCACATACTGCTGTCCCTTCCCTGTGGTAAAATCAGAAACAGAAATGTTCCTCTAATTGTTCTCATGTTGAGTATTCTGTTGTGGCCTTTAGGCGTTGTTAGAAGTACCTATCCAGTCATGTTTGCTTCTGGTTTATTAACTGCCTGGATATATTTAAGATTTTATCAACATCATAGCAATGGAACTGTTGGAGATATGGCCGAAGGATTCACATTTGCTAGGTAATATATAACTTGGTACAAACACAGCTAAGGTTTTTATTTTATTTATTTCCATGTAAAAATAAGGCTCGTACATTAGTCATGACAACTTATCAACTCAATATATCTTTCAAGTAATTATATAATAGTTCAGTTGAATGCCCAAACTTATAGTCTAATGTTGAAGTTATGAAGTAAGAACCCGAGTCTCTACTAGGACAGGCATTGAGAATTTCTCTGTCCTATTTAATTTAACCATCATTAAGAGTAATTTCCTCCCTTTGCACAAATTTAATCGTGCTAAACTGCTGAACCAAACTCATAAGTAACTTCTAGTATTTACAAAAATATTTAAGATTGTTTAAAACAAATATCGTGGTCTAATAATAAAACACTATCTGCACTTTCCTGGCAGTAGCAAATAAAATGCAATCATAATTTTAAATTATAAGATTTGGACTTTCCAAAATAGTCTTTCTATCATAGAGGTCATTGCATTGTTAAATCAAGGACTACTGAAATTATAGATTTTAGAGCGAGATGGCTTTTAATTTAAAATTCTTTTCTAAGTATTCTGCTATTGAATATACATTGGAATGTCTTTTGTCATTCATAATTGTATTTTTTACAGCTTCTTTCCGAACGTTCTGCAGCCTCCATTGATAGTACTTTCGAATGTAATTTTTGGATTCTTTGTCTATGTTAAGCTCTGCAAAAAGCCCCTTCGGAAGTATAATATAGCCTCGTCAACTTCCGTCACTCTGACTATTCCTGGAAGTGAGTCAAATGATGCTGAAAGGAGAAGGTGAGTTGATTTTACTATCAAACACTGAATGGACAATTGTTATTTTTTGCAATTAAAAAGATGTTAATTGAAGCTTATTTATAATCAGTAAAAAATATCGACAGTTGTAAACTGTAACAGTGTATCACTAAGCTATTAATGTACAATGATTGTCAAGAAGGTTGGTGGGATCAATCGTTAGACCAGGAAATCAAGAGGAAGTAAAACACATTTCTTCACCAGAGGTGCCTATTCCCCTCCCAGGGCTAACGGCGCCCCCCCCCATACCCTTAAAAGGGGGGGGGGGGCAAAAATTGCAATATTAAGCAAAAGTATAAGCTTTGAAAGTCAAATTATCATTATTCTAAAATTTCATAAACTTCTCAGCAATAACATCTTTTAAGTATATCCTTTAAAGTTAAAAATATATAATAATATATAATAATAAAAATATATAAGAAATGTAAATTAAAATTAACCAGATTTGTATGCAAAAAATATACATTGCTGCTTTCTTAGTATACAAATAATGAACAATAAATATTCACATGGCATCCATAAACAGAAATGATGGTGCCCCATGATTCAGTGGCGCAAAGTTTGGGAATCCTTGGTATATGGGCAGTTCTACCATAATTTTTAATTTCAGGTATAAAAAACTTGTTAAATATATTTTTTCAAAATCACTTTAAATATTTGTAAAAAGGTTTATTAGGGTTCTAGAATTACAAACAAAAGTTCAGCAAGGCTCATTTGAATTTTTTTTACATAAAATTTAGGGATGGCAGTTTTTTTTTTTAAAAACGGTTTCAAAGAAACCGGTTTAAACTGGCCTTATGAAAATAACTGAATTTCAATGAAACCGAAATCGCGAACAAACGGGTTAGTCTTAAAACAGTTTCGGTTTTCCATCCCTAGATCAATGTGACGGTTAGGAACGGAAGGTAAAGAACGGACGGTAAGGAAATTCACGATGTTTTCCGGTCTTTTTTTGTGTTGAAACTAACTCCAGTTTAATAAAAATGGATTTTTTTACTCCTTATACTCTACTTAAACATATTTATAGAAAACAAATTCAATTATTAAGCAAAAATTAACCTTAACCATGGGAGATTGTAAGGAAAGTAATAAAGCCACACAGCTCATTTTACTGGGGGTTTTAACTTTTGGGCTTATTGGTGAAGTATAGCAAAAAAATGTGGCTTCTAACTGAAATGCGAGTTTTCTGCAGTACCGTTACCGTTTTCATGATTGAAGAATCACTGTAGCTCCTTCCAGTGCCTCTCTTCACCACTTTAGTAATGAGGTCAGTGAATGTACCAAAACCCAGGGACAAAGTTAGGAGAAGAGAAATTCACATTATAAATATTAAAAGCCAAAATTTTATGGAAGGAATTTTGTTAATATATAGTATTAGTTCAATTTAAAATCCAAATGAATGTAATTTTTAGCTAAAAAAATGTGGTTCTAAAATACGACGCCCGTCGCCAATAGCCCTCGTGTAGCTCTAGTGCGACGATATTTCAAACTAACCTAACCTTAGCTAAAAAAAATGTGTTAGTTTGAGCCCTAAACTAAAAATTTAACATTCAGGACATGGGAAGGTAAGGAATTTTCTGCATTGTTTTGTGTCCTAATATTTTTTTAGAGTTTCTTTGCTTTAAAATTCCGTTTTGCAATTATATAAGGACCAGTATATTAGTATAATAAGAAAAAATTGAAATGAAATATTATTATTTTTTTTAAGTTATGCCCAAGGGACATAAAAAGTAAAAATTATGGTAGAATTGCCCATATACAATTTTAAAACTTTACTTTCAATAATCAAACTGAAAATTCTTAACTATAATGCAGAAATGAAATTCTTATTAGGAAAAATATTTGTAAGACTTCATTAACGACTCTACAAACATTGTATGGGCTCTCCCTCAAGATCATCAACCTTATGCTTCTTTGTTTTTTTCTCTTTTCCCTTCTAATAAAGCTATAGACTACAATTGTAATTTTGGACATGGTTCCTCAAAGGTCATTAAGTGATTAGATTAAATAACTCATCAAATACTCCTCTAAAAGTAACAAACTTGCATTTAAAGGTTTTTAAGGGTGCTTAACATTTCTAAGATATTAAAGTTAATAAAATTTTAAATATGAAGATGGTCCCTTATACAAATTTTGTATCATGCAATCAACTCAGAATGTTCTGGATCAACAAAGACAAAAAAAAAGTTGGATTCTCTAGGATAAATATTGGAAGAAATTATCACTAGGGGTTTCTTTTTGCGCAGCTATATCTGCATATGGTGAAGTAATATATATATTTACAAAAACAGGTAATTTTGTTTTGGTATGCAAATATGTGCCTTGTTATTTTATGCTTCTGAAACGCATTAAGTTTTAAATATGCAAATAAAAAAATGCAATTTTTATCCTGGATAAAACACATAATGGGATAACATGCAAATATTTTAGTGAATGTTTGCTATGCTATTATCCTAGAATTAAGCGGTTGGCATAAGAGGTTTACATTTCTAAAATGGAAACTAAAAACATTTTTTTTCATCATCTAGTTTAATATTAATATTTTCACTTCTTTTAAAATGAGTTAGGAACTTGCATCAAAACCTATACTACATTCAATTAGTGTTACATTATGACTTTTTGCATTAAAACAAATGTGACTCTGTTCCTATATATATACAAACACATGCTTGTGTATGTAGTTTGCATTTTTGTTGTGTTTTTTTTTTCCAGACAAATAGCTTTAAGAGCTTTGAGTGAAAGGCTCAATAAAGTAGAACAAGTATCTTGGCCAGCAACACGTGGGGAAGGAAAGTCATCGGATAAAAGTAAAAGTACAGAAATTGCAATGCCCCTCCTAGACCACCATCAAAGCTCGTCTTCGGCCTCAGAAAGTTTGGTATCTCAATCTGAACACTCTGTTGATGTTGAAAGGATTTCTCGAGACAACCAGTCAGCTATAATATAAATCCATAGTTAAAAGCAGTTCGGGAGTAATTTAAATGCGTGATAAAATGAACTAGATTTCTGAAACTGTTACTGGGTAAGAAGGTGTGAATTTTCATTTGGAGACAAGCCTAAATTTCACTTGGATACATGCATATATCATTAAACTCATTTAGTAAGTAAACACAAATTTTTGGGTGTTTATTATTTGCTTTGGATTTATTTTAATATATATATATTTATTGACTGTGATTTGTATGTGTGACTGGAGAATTATAAATTAAAGTTTATTTGGTAAACATCCCATTGTATTACTTGTTGTTAAAAGCCATTAAGTGTGTCCAAATACTCAAAGAAATAAAGTTGACATCTGTAGTATGATGCATAAAAAGTTGTCACTTTCCTAAAGATTCTACTTAGAATATTACACTATATTTGTTAATTTGTATTGTTTACTTCTTTGAAATGTCATCTATTTTTTTTTTAAAGTAGCATCATTACATATTTAAAAATGGGATTTTCCTCAATAGCTTATAAACTTTCTTCTGTATCATTCAGTTATAGTCATTCAAACATAAATATTTTCTCTCATTTTTATTATTAAAAAGTTTCCTCTACCTTTTATGTGGGAATTTATGAATGTTCTTACAAATGTTTGCATTCATTGGTTTTACCTCTTCTAATAACATAATTAATCACCTACTTTAAGTATTTGTGTAGAGTAAATTAAAGGAGAATAGTATTATCGTTTGTTAAACTTTAAAGATTATTCTATTTCATGTATTATAAATTTCTTTAAATTGTATATTTACTCAGGTTTGCTTGTGTCAGCATTAAAACTGTAAACATTTTTGAAAAAGTATTTAAAACTATTTTACATCAACATTTATTTTCAAACTTTAAAACATTTTACCTGTGTAATGTCAAAGATAAAGCTGTAAAATGCTACTTTTGTTAATTAAGTTTGGTAGAGTTTATGTTTAATTGAAAAATATAATTACAGAAACACAGTTGGAAGATTTCTTAAGCTTTGACATGTTTTGAAAAGAATTAAAAAAGTCTTAGTTTTGTCGAATTTAGAAGTTTTCAAACTAAACAGTTGTAGAGTTAAGTAGAATTGTTTTTTTAATTAACATGCCATCTCAAGTCTTGTAATCAATATTACTTAAGTTTTGTGATATTGTTAGAACAACTAATAGTTTATGGAATTATATTAAAGTAAGATAGTTTTCTATAAAGATCTATTCATAACCTATTAAAAAATACACTATTATAAGAGTAATTCAAAGTATTCTATATTTAGAGTAGAATGTTTTTTTAAGTGTTTGAGTTAGTGTGAATGCTAATTATTAGTTTGAATATACTAAATTTGATGCATTTGAAATTCTTTGTTTTAAGCGTACATGGAGGGCTCTGAATATAAGTGAATCAAGTAAAAAAAAAGCTGCTTTGTGCTACAGAGGTTTAAAGTTAAAGCATTATAACAAAATTACCGCTTAATATTTAAAAAATTACTGTTGCCTAGCGGATATTATCTGTACTAACACATTACTACACTGAAATTCTACATTGTTAGTGCATGCAATTGCAAACTCGAAAATGACAAAGTAGACTTGATTGTGATTCACTTGTATTCTGAACCTTCCACATATTTCATTAATTTTACATTTAAGTCACATCTATTTCAAGGAAAGATTGAAGCTCATAATTGATTGACTTAGTCAATTTGACCCTTATCTTTTGTTTTCAGATTTAAAAAGACATATCTTATCCTTATTATGTAACAGCCAAATATACATTTAGTTAATTTTGAAAAATATTAGGCCTTGAAAATTGATAATTAAATATACCTGTAGAATACTCAGTCAGCATTGGTCCAATAGTCAGCATTGGTAAAGTAAAATTTTGTTTCAAAATTTTAACCAAGCATTTACTGTGTATATTTATCAGTTTTTGACTTCTTTATATTGAGGATTCTGAGAATATATGTTGAATAACTAAAATGATTTATACAAATTTATACAAATAAATATTTTAATGCAGCCCTGTGTAATTATTTATTTAACACTTAAAACACCAGAAGTTTCTATAAACTATTACAGTAAAACATGTAGTAATGGGGGGTGGGGCATAGTTGAAGTAATCTTGATTGAATAAAAAAAATAACCAGAGTTTAAAATCATTGTATCTGAGAGCTTAATTTAAATGCCTCTAAAAAAAGTTTATATACTTGGTTTTTAAAATATTTTTTTCCAGTTGGTATGGCGAACCCTTCGCAATATTTCCAACACCAGCTCCAGGCAATAACTTGGTAATCATTGTGTGATGGTGACAAGAAGATGCAAACTTTTTTGTTATTATGGTAAGATTTGCAGAATGGTTCGCTACTTCCGGCTGGCACAGATGCATGGTGTTAAACAGCTTGTCTTATGAAACATTAAGGTCTTATTGAAGTTTGTTAACTTTATTTCTATGATTTTGTCTATCATGTCTGAATAACCCAAATCCAGGTGTTCATTTTGTCTTGTGTTTTTAATTTTTCATTATCTTAAATATATTGCACTGTGTGCAGAAAAATGACGGATCTCTCATTGGCTTAACATGGGAGATTTGTCACTTTTTTACTCACAATGGGATATATTTGTTTATAAAATAGTAATTTTATTTAAAAAAAGTATTCTGTCAAGAGTGGGGAAATGGTTACTAAATTACCTACTTTTTAACTTTGTTAACCTGCAATTTAAAAAATATCCCCTAAATGTTCGAATTTTTGTGATTATTTTACTTTATACTCTATCTTCAAATTTCTAAAAAAAAATTTCAGATAAATTATTTAACTATATAAAGTATTGCTCCTGGTATGTTTTAGTGTTAATTTTCCCCTTGTGTGGGGTAAAATGGAATATTTAATTAAAATATTAAATTCATAAAATGTAATGGAAAAATTCATTTGATAAAGATGAAACATACTTTGTTAAACATATTCATAACAAATTTAATCTTTTTTATTGCAAAATTTTAATTAAAAATCTACAGTATTCTCTGTTGCTTATTATAAGTTGATTGAACCTTTATATATGATTTGTGTCGATTTATTAAGAACAGTCTTTCGATGGACATTCAATTTAAAAACTGCTTTTCTTTGGTGCAATTTAGGTAAAATAGAACATATGAGCTAGTCATTTTATGCAATTTCTGAGGATTTAAGGCAAACATCTTTTGTCAGCACCTAACCAATACTTACTTATACATTATAGAAATAACTTCTTTTTAACTCTACGTATTAAAAAAAGTTATACAGTATTTGAAAACGCAGTAAATACTGAAATAACCTTATTAATTTGTTTGTTGAAAAAATGTGCAGAAAGTATATATAATATATACTTTCTACACAGTGTATATACTTATTAAAAATTAAAAATACATATAATATACTAGGCAGTGGTTTTATAAGATGCATGCGAAAGGTCCCATTTCGTGCCCGGGCATTGCCGAAATAACTGCCGACCTATAAACGGCCCATGCAGCCAAAGAATGTCCAACGAATAATACAACGTATAGAAGTAGTGCACGTTGTATAATGCTACAAAGTCCTAATAAAGCATACGATGACACCCTTATAATTGTTTTTGTTGGGTGCCCACTCAGGTGTCGGCTCATCACTTGACTGTATTTTAAAATTACGACGGCCATCGCCAATAGCCCTCTTGTAGCTCTAGTGCGACGATAATTCAATCTAACCTATGGCAAATGTGCAAAGGTTTAACTGTCCCCCTCATAGTTCTTTTAGTTGTACTCAGAATAAAGTACTGGGACATCAAATGTAATTGCAATGTAGGTGTTTTACATACATTCACATTATTTTATTATAAGTGATTACTGTATCTAATTTCAGTGACATGCAACAGTTTTGATTCAGATAGTAATTTTCCTTAATCATCCTATAGTAAAGGTTTGGCAAAAGGTTGGGAACCACTGTACTGTCAGTACAGTGGTTCCCAACCTTTTGCAGCTGGCGACCCACCTTTCCTTATCGGAAAAAGAGGCGTCTTTCTCATTGGGCACCCATATATTCGTATTTGAAATGGAGTTTTCCTTAGACACAGTGGCGGATTTAGGGGGGGGGGGGGGCTAAGGGGGTTATAGCCTCCCCCCCCCCCATGAGACTCAAACTTATACTAGATAAAAACGTTTTTTCCACCGAGAATAAATAAAAAGTATTGATAATAATTGAGGTTTATATTTGAAGAGTAAACATTCAAAACCCACCATCTCCAACTTTGACTTAAGCCTCTTTTGCACTTAAACAACAACACAAAGGATTCAGTTAGCTTCGCAAGGAATATAAATAAAAGTGGATTAAGTCAAAGTTGAAGA
The DNA here is from genome assembly GCA_019343175.1 of Oedothorax gibbosus. NCBI lineage: Eukaryota > Metazoa > Arthropoda > Arachnida > Araneae > Linyphiidae > Oedothorax > Oedothorax gibbosus. The sequence goes on along the minus strand of JAFNEN010000622.1, from coordinate 295,173 downwards.
TGGTAGGTTTTGAATGTTTGCTCCTAATTTCAATCCAGTTTTTTTAGTAATAAGGTAGTTAGAGGGCTTCATCTGGAACTCGGTGCTCTCTGTTAAAGTGAGCCAAAGCAAAGATCTGATAATGAGTGGTTCTCTTTGCTTTGCAACTTTGACTTAAACCGACTAAAATACAACTAATTTTATTTATTTTGTTTCAATTTATGATTATAACGGTGAATTAGAATCTGACATGCTGAAAATCAAACTATTATTGACTTAATTTGAACAAATTTATTATCAAATTGAAGACCTGTGGCGGATTTAAGGGGGAAAGCAGGCTCAGGAGGATATAGCCTCTCCCTTGAGATCCAAACTTATACTAGATAAAAGCGATTTTCGAAAAAATAAAATAGGAAAGGGGAAAAAATTCAACGTGTTTTGAACTATCACTAGACATAGAACTAATTTAGTTTGGAGTAGAGATGTGAAAAAAAGAACACCATGTTCTTTTGAACAGGTTCTTTAGGAAGAACTGGAGCAGTACGTTCTTTGTTTTTGAAAAAACCTGTTCTTCTATAAATTAATGATTTTTCATCAGAATTTAATTTAATACTTTAAAGCATTTTCTACATTTGAAATTATTGATTCCAATCATAAAACAAATTTCAATAAATAACAATAATTAATAATTTCTAAATTGAAAATGACAAGTGTAAATTTTACAATTAAATAATTGTGTGACAAAGCTATACTTTTCCATGATTTCATGTAGATATTTATATTTTGGTTTGTACGATCCTAAAGCTGTTACTTGTTACGATTTTAATACGTATAAAAGGTCAATTAAAAAATTTAATATTCAATTAATTAAACTTTAATAATATTAAAGCACTACATACACAGTTTATATTAATAAATCAAATTACATTAATATAACAATTAATAATTACAAATTACTTGATCAAATTTAATTTGTAGTAAAAAATTTAAATTTTTGATTTAAAATATTTAAATCAAATAAAAACTTAATTATTATTACTAATTAAATTTCAGAAACAATTAGCTAAGAATATATAACATATTAACTAATTGAATCACATATTAATGTAAAATAAGTTTCTCAAATATAATAAGTACCCCCCCCCCCCCTCGCGGCGTTATGTCATCGGGCGTTAGCCCCCCCCCCCCTTGTTGAAGTTTCTAGACCATGTTTCATGACAAGCCTTACAAACTGTCTTGTACGATTAAAGGCTAGTTCATGTGTACGATTTAATACGTATACTTTATGGAATTAAAATAATTTAATTGCAAAAATTAAACTTTATATAAAGCCTACATACACATTTATATTAATAAATCAAATTACATTAATATAAATTTAATAATTACAAATTACTTGATCAAATTTAATTTGTAGTAAAAATTTAAATTTTGATTTAAATATTTAATCAAATAAACTTACAGTTATTACTAATAATTTCGAACAATTAGCTAAGAATATATAATATACTATGAACACATATAATATTCTAAATAAATAATACCCCCCCCCCCCTCGCGCTATTCTCGGTCCCCCCCCCCCCTTGTTGAGTCTGACCACGTTAACACAACGCCTCTACAAATGTGTAACTTCAAAAAAAACAGGGGATGTATCATTTGAGTTGCAAACTAACTTTTGAATTAAAATAATTCTGCGGAACCTGGCGTACTCCACTTTGCTGAGACCACCTTTCTATCGAATACCTCATGTGGAGTAATCTTATTTTTGTCTATAATTCTTAAACTGAATATAATAATTTACTTATTGTTCTCCTATCTATATGCACAGTACTCTGATACATGTAGTATTGACTTCTATCGCCGCTTTGTCAGGTCTTCTCAAATGTATTGCTCATCCTTAACCTAAAATAAGGTCATTTTTAATAGAAACCATAATTCATAAGAGTAAGTAAAATTTAATCTTAAGATTTTGCTAGTCATTCTAGAATTGTTACTAATTCACTATATTGGTTGCTCAAGAAGTGAAAGAAGAGGATTTAAATTCCGACACCAGACCATGAAGTTGATCATGCAATGGTTTGTTTTTTCTCTCTGGACATGGGCGAGGTTCATTTAGCCTTTCATCTCTTTAGTGGGTCGATAAAATGAGGACCAAGCATGCTTGGGAACTAAACACTGGGTATTCGGCGTGAGGTTGACAACCTGATCGGGACATATGCTTCGCACCCCAGAGCTCTTGGCCAGTTGAGAGATTTTTGTATTATGAGAGTGTATATTATCTAGCGTATTTTGGAATTATAAGAGTCAATATACATAAGTAACGGGATATAAAATACTTTATAAAGAACGGGAACAATATATGACATAGGCTTATTACTCTATAGCAGATTAAATGATACGCATACTTGAATCGATTTGATATTTTAAAGAACCGGTATTTTTTCCCCTAGTATTTAAAAAAAATATCTACCAGAGTATATATATTATAACTAAAAATTAGATCCTACACACATTGAAACTTAAAAAAAAAAATTAAATATCAAAAACAACGAAACTTCTAGAATTGCTAGCTCCTTAACAAGACTCCGTGTTGCGAGAACTAAATAAGATTCTTACTTGTAAAGATAAAAAATATTATAATGAAACAATTTATTTAAATGAAATAAAACATTTGCTTTGGACAGGATGCAACAAAAAGAACTCATTTTACTACTTTTTTTTTGCCAGATGTTATTATGCCCTACCTTTTGAGGGTATAATGGATACTTAAGTACTTTTTTTTAAGAAATCGATTTTGAAATATTTTCCTTTCTAAAAAATAGTTCAAAAGATTCCTACGGTTAATAATCTATGATTTTGAATTGCCATAGTGTAATAAGTAAAACTAAATTTATAAAATTATTGTATTCATATTAATAATGTTTTTTTAGTTTTAACAAACAAACTAAAATTTCAAAAATTCATTCACAAACTCATTATTTAAAAATGTTCTTGGTAAATTTTTAATTATTCATTTTCCACATTCATTTCCACGTTCGCCCGAGAATATGCTCCAATGTCAACACACACGCACACATACGACCTCAATTTTATAATTTTTTAAGTTTAAAAACATATATTATAATTTTAGTTAAACAAAATATTTTTATATTATTTAGTATTTTTTTTTATTTATATGAGTTTTAGGGATGAGTGTATTGTCTTACACATTCTTCAGTATTCTAAATGACAAATTACAAGAGTTACTAAATTGTTTCAATTTTTTTTTACTTTCAAATATAAGTATATAAGACTTTCAATATAAAATTTTTATAAATTGTACACTAGGATAATTTATTTTATTATATTTTTATAGGAAAATTGTTAGATTTTCTATTTGATGTAATAATATAAATGACGTGATACGGTAGTTTTTGTTGACTGTCAATTCATTAAAACTTTTTAAAATTCAGAACTCATTTGCAAAGACAGTCTAAAGCTTCGTTGTTATCATTAATATTTTTGTAAAAAGAGGTGGTGGAAGAATTTTCTATTTTTTAATGAAAAAATGAATTGTAATGATCTCCATTATTAAAAATATCAATTTATTTAAAAAAAAACATTTTGCGATTATTTTTAGGTGGTACCTTGTTTGACTTTTACGTTTTTATTATTATCTTTTTTTTTTACTCTATGCAATTTTTAATCAAAACCAGACATATTAGAGATAACAAAATCTTTATTTAACACCAATGTACACTAAACATTAATAAAATATGAAGAAGTTAAACATTCTAAATAATTTCTACTAAATGATACATAGAAGTGACCGTAATAACTAGTACTAGATACATATTAAGGTAATTACAGCTTATAGACTAAACATTATATTTCATACATTACTACACGAATAATGGGTTTAGCGAGGAAAAGCATTAATAGTAAAATGAAGAAAAAAAATACATAATAGTTTATTACTTCATAGGAACTACACAATACACATATATACAAAATGGAAATACTAGCATTAAGCAAATATAAAAGAATTTTTTAGCAATGAAAATTATAAATAATTAAGATAGATGATCGAAAAATGTTTAATATAAGCATATTATGTAGATTATGAAAAATAAACTATACAAAATTATTTTGAAATGTAATCATGATTATTGGATTAAAAATAATGACTTTTAACTTTTACAGATAATGGGCGCAATTTTACTATATCATTATAAAAATAAATATAAAACCGAAAACAATGTGAAGAAACATAACAGCATTAAAAGTTACTACAAAATTTATATATACATAAGACGCACAATACAACATTAAAAGCGGAAATTTTATTCTATTCACAATGGAAGAACTGGATTTATATTGTCTCATTTTTACAAAATTTGTTATTTTGTAAAATGAAAACATGGATTTACAAATCTACAAATTTACACACATATTCTACAAACAAAAAAATATTTTTTGTTCTACTAGAACATATTAATAAATATCCATTCATATACAATTTTATTATAATTTTAATATGTTCTTTAAAAAAAAAGGGGGGGGGGAATGCTTGTTCTGAACACAATGAATAAATAAGACCATTTACAAAGCAAGTTATTAAGCATTACTTAGAGCATTATTATTGATAAATTTTTAAAATACCAATTAAGTGGGAGAAAAAAACAAAAGTATGCTTAATTTTTTTTCAAGAACTTATATTTCAGACTACAAAAAGTATAAACATATCACAGGACACACAAGTATTTCCTTGTAATTTTTCTAATTCTTAAAATTGAGGGAGCTATACAAGCATATTTTACTTCATAACAATAAAATCTTCTTTAACTAATAGAAATACTTAACCTCATAAGAGAAGTACAAGCCATTCAATCGAATACTACATCTAACAAATCGCGGCATTTCCACCGGGCAACAGCACCACAAAGATCACGAAGATAAACACTAATAATTTTTATGCTTGCTTACAGTGGTAACACTTACAACTCCGATGTTCAAATCTATACACATAATTCTATTATGGTACTGATAGTTCTATATCTAAAGATCTTCCCCGTATTTCTGGATTAAAGTGATGATGTCATCCATGTAATTCTCAGTTATAGTTGGAATGCAATGGACAATGACTCGGAAGAAGTTCACCCAATTCCTTGATTTCAGAGGCTGGTAGCTGATCATCATAGTACCTTCCTTGACAGCACGGCCTTTAATTGCAGGAGCCACCTAATCAATAAGTGAAAATGGTAATTTTTTGTCAAATATTGTATTACCAGGGCCGGATTACCAATAAAGCAAAGAAAACAGCAGCCTACAGGCCCCGTCCATTTTTAGGGCACCGCAGGCCTCTAAGTGTCTCTTTTAGAATTTTCTTAAAAATACCCAGTAACTTTCCGGTTTATTTTTTTTTGCTGCACCTTTTACTACATGTACTAAAATCTAGGATTTCAATCCAGGAAAATTTTAAAAAATTTCATATGAGAAAAATTCTTTGGGACTCAAATGCATTACTTTACTTATTGTTTTTGTGAGAGTAAGATAAATGATAGATTTTGTGAATCCTATCTATCACTTTATTAAAATATACTCGATTGCACCAAATAGCTTCGAATAGTACTCAAATTTTGCAAGTATTGTTCTAAATATTGTGCATTTACTTTAAGGGGATACGGTACCCAAAAATTGGTCAAAATATCGATTTTTCAATTACTTTTTATTATTCACAATATCTTTCTGAACATTTACTGAAAGTTTCATAATGATATCTTCTATAGAAAAAAAGTTATTAAATATTTTCTGGAGTCATTCCTATAAGTTTGAATACGTATTTCGTCTGCTTTCAACCTTTTTTCTCTGTTTCGCGTTTTTCAATTCTTGTGTTTAATAAATCCCTAAGGCTTTTTTGCTAATTAAGTTAGAATTTAGAAATTTTTAACCTTGGTTCTTATATATATGGTGCACAAAATAGTGCATGGAATAAGGTCTACTATGTATAATAGTTTTTTTTAAAAAAAATTTGAATTAAATAATTTGTATTTTTTGTGTGATTTTTTGAGATTTTCAGTATAAATGCATGTTACTTTTTAACTGTAGCTCACATTTTAAAATCCATGCACAGTTCTTGAACAAATAGTTCTAAAAAAAACTATAAAAGTTTGGTGGAGTTATTCTCAAAATTTAAAGAGGAGTAGCATTTTAAAAAAGTTCAAAATTGTGCCCTTTTTTTAAATGAAAAACTACTTGTAAATATTTGTTTTCATTGCTAGAAAATGTTTATTTAGAGTGAACCTTATATAAAACCACTATAATTTACAAGTTTATGTTATTATTTCTAGAAATAATGTTTTGGGTACCGTATCTCCTCTAGTTTAAAATATATGTGAGGGAGATGGGGACATCGTCAAAATCGACTGCCTACACTCTTAAAACAAAAGAGTGAAATTCACTCCTATAGGAGAAGTGCATTTTCGGCACCGGAAAGGAGTTGAAATTACTCAGATGAGTTAAACCGCTCGTTTTAAGAGTGTAGGACGCAGATTGTTTTTTTTATTACTTTTACCCACTCCGAAAGAGTGAAATTCACTCCTTAGGAGAAGTCATTTTCGGCACGGAAAGGAGTGAAAATTAACTCAGACTGAGTTAAAACCGCTCGTTTGTTTTAAGAGTGTACAGGACTTCACACTGCATAATCCGCCCCTTAGTACTGCAATATATTTTAGAAACCTAGAAAGTTGCAATAGTCAAAGTTAGCTTTAGTTAAGGCGGAGGAATCCTTATTTTTACCTTTGCCATCTTCTCCCAGAAATCAGGTTCCTTTTCTTTCCCTCGAAGACTGGGTGGTACATACCAAAAACAAATGTTGGTACACTCGAACTGTTAACATAAGAAAAAAATAAGCCTAATTGATATCTTCATAAAAATTTGTAATATAATGTTAAGTGTTTTTTTAATAACAAATAGCCTATGTTTTTACGAAATTACATATTAATAAACTTTAAATATTTTTGCTAATATAAATATTAAGGTTTTTAGTGTTAACCCTCTGTGGGATAAGAAAATTGGTTGAAGTGTGAACTTGTTTTTACATCCTGAGATTTAAATTAAAACTTTTAACTAAAAATATAATTCCTTAAAATTTCTAAAAATTATATTTCTATTCTTGTTGTAACTGGATCCTCCACGCTTTAAATTATAAAATTTAATGAAAATATTAAAATTATAAATTTAAAAAAAAATTGTGTGTTGCTGGAAAGCCTGATAGTTAGGTGATTGGTTTATACGTCTGTATCACTCAGAGGGATTAAAAAAATTAAAAATGCGAAATAGGCTTTTAATTAATATTATGACACTATCAAAATACTTTATTTTGTAGATATCTTTTAACGACTTTTTTACTTTTCTTTCTATTATCCGTAAAGAACCCATTAAATACAAACGAATAAAATTTAACTCATGTAATTAACGTAATCTTATATATAAAGTAAATTTCTTGAAATAGAATATTTTTTAATCTTTTTAACGCTTACCTCTGGTAACACTGGAATGAAACCTTCAGTTGATCGAACCTTATTTGCTAAATACCTGAAACAAATTAAATAAATGAAAACACAAATTCAAAAACGATTTCTTAATGAGTTCAATATTATCACTTATTACTTTGTTATTGATAAGCGACATATGAACACTAGTCTGTGGAGTAAAAAATTTTTTAATACTAGCCCACTCATTTGCGAATACGACACTCAACGATTCATTTGTGAATACCATTAACGCTTCTTTACTGCATAAAAACGTTGACTTTAAATTTTTTAAAATTCGGTTTTCTTGTATCTTAATTTGTCCTAGATAAATTGTTCAGTACTATAATAGTAATTTGTCTTACATTTTGTTTTTTTAGATAAATTTAAGCAGAAAGCTTATTTTCGCATGGCAAATTTTTTTGATAATAGTCGTTAATGAGTTCATTTTAAAGTAATGAGTACCTCCATCTTCCAAAATTTAGTTACGAACACCAGGATTGTCTTATTCTGTAAAATTTATTTTTTAATCGAAACAATAACAGAAACATTTTAAAGTTTGAAGTTCCAAGATTCGTTTTGTAACACTTTACAACAAAAACATGGTTTTAAATTATTTAATGCAGAATTGTACATATATTGAACAAGTTATTTAAAGTTTTCTTAAAGTTAGATCTTTTACATTACACGATACCACTACCTACACTTCAATATTTTAAAACGAATTCTAATTGGAAACTACCGAAAATGTAAAATCTTCTTACTTAGCCATGGAGAATGCAGTGTCGACTTGTTTTTCCAGACCCAAATTTCCTCGAGCTTTCCATGTGATCCAAAGTTTCAAGCAGTCCACTTTTCGGCTGCATTGAATACTTTCATCTCCCAAGTCATAATGGGTATCGTAGTAGGTATCCGGTTGGAAAAGATATTCAGCATGCAAAGCATTGCATTTATATAAGATTCCCTGAAATATAAAATCAAACATATCAACATTTTGTGTTTTAAAGGTTATTTAGATATACTCAGCTAATGTATAATATTGGACGCTTCTCTCTTTTTACATTATATTTACGAAATTCTACATAATACGGGTAAAATCCGTCTACAAGTGTGTTGACAGTGTTACAGTAATGGTTGTCGAAAAGTCATTCAGCTTATAAGATAAAAGTAAGTTTGACTAGATAATATCATGATGAATCAACAGTACAATTGCAGTGTTATTGAAAGGTACAATGTTTTTTTTTAAATTAATTTTTCCGATTATGTTAAAAAAGTATTTACTTATTGAAAGTTGAATACACATACATATTTTTTTAACTAAAGAGAATAAATAAAAAAAAAATTTTAATTTGGAATGAAGCTTATATATTACCGGTTTTCCAAAAGTTATTTGTCTATACGAAGCATAGAATGTATAATATTGGGCGTTTCGTTTTACATCATATATGTTTACAAAATTCTACATAATAAGGGTAGAACTTATCTAAAAGTGTATTGGCAAAGTACAAACAGTCGTTTCACTTAATAAAAAGTAAGTTTGACTAAATAGTATAATAACGGACCAACAGTAAAATTTACTGTTATTGAAAGACGTTTTTTTAAAATTAATTTTTCTGATATTATTTAATAAAAGTAGTAGTTTATGTGACCATTATTGAAAGTGGAATACATATATATATATATATTGAACTAAAGATATAATCAATACATATTTATTTAATTACGGAATGCAGTTTTTATATTACCTTATGGCGAGTAAGGAATACGGTGCATTGAAATGGCACTCCAGACATCTTGTGCAAATCAATAGTAATCGAATCAACCCTGCAAAAATATTGTTAAATAAATTTATAACTCAAAATATCTGAACTAACAATTAAATTAAAACCTATGATCGACATATTATCTTTTATTTGCTTTTTTTCTGTAATACACTATTATTAATAATGAATTGTGAAGGAATTAATAGAAATAACATTTTCAAATAACAAGAAGAGTGAAGAAGAAATTTATATATTACCTCTCTACACCTTCCAATAGTTTTCTGTGAGTGCGCGAAAATATGGTGGCACCACCCCATGCACCCTAGGTGTACAAATGAAAAAAAATTTGCATCGAAATTCTATTTTGTATAAAAGAAAAAGAGAACTCATAATGGAATATTTGATCACCCAATTTTTACTTGCAATATACGATACTCTTTACTTACATTTAAATATATAAACAATTTAAAATTTAAGTATTTTAGAAATCGTATTATTACACAATCTGATGAATTGACGCGTATTAATCAATTTACACGAAGAAGTAATTTCTAACAAATGAATTATTTTTATATCAATAATTATTGATCAGAATTGTTTCATTTCATATGTCAAATTGATATGTTCTCAAGACGATGAATAAACTGATAAAATACTAAATAAGTAATCTCCTTATGCCATAATCGTCGAAAGAAGGTTTTGTTCCATGATGGAAACTAAACATGTTATAATAAAATATTAGGAAAACATATTGATAATTTACGTACATCAACATGAAGCCACAAGTTATGTCGTTTGCAGACATCCGACAACGGTTTCAAAGGATCGTAGGCTCCCAAAACAGTGGTTCCACAAGTAGCTCCGACAAAAAACGGAACCTTGCCCTAAATAATAAATTAAAACATAAAGTGAAAATGTTTTTATAATGTTAATGCACTCATGTGACTATTGTAAATATGTAACAGTCATATAAGTGCTGTAACTATTGTAAAAACCTTTTATATTTTAGGTTCAAATTACAATACAGCTATTTTATACAAATCATTAATAATAGTAACCGTTAAATAAATCGGTAAATATTTGAAGTTGTTTGCAGGCATAAAAACAAATAATAAAATATCGTATGAAAGGTAAAATATTCAAAGTTTTGTGCCCCTTACCATTTTTTATTAGTAATAAATACTGCTCTAAACTGTTCTTTATTAAAAAAAATGCTAGGGATAAGTAAATTTAACAAACCAAGAACAATTATTTTAGTTCTTTTTGTATTTTTAAAAGCTAAAATTTTGCTTAAAAATTGCAGTTATTCGTAAAAACGTGAAATAAGTGCACTAAAAAAATTTCAAGAGGGCTCAGTTATGCAATGAAATACTTTATTCCCATTGTATTAATAGGAATTTAAAGAAATATAGCAACACCTTTAAAACAGCTTTGAAAGAAAAGGTAGTTAACATTTTTTTTGCATTTCAATGTAATTAGTTTTTTAGCAAAGTTTAATTTCATAGAAACGTTTATTAATGCATTTAATTAAAATTGTTATCGAAAAATTATAGTTTCCGATAATTGCTTCAATATTTCGTTTTATAGAGAGATCAATGAACCTAACACTGTTATTTTTTAAGGCCAATTAGTCCAAACATACTTCACTTTTGGACTTCACCACAGCTTTCTCGAGTTCATCTGGTATCATTCTTCCCTGGGAATCCGTTGGAACCACGATAACGTTGTCAGTCCCCAAGCCAAGAAAGAGGGCCCCTTTCTTCACAGAATAATGTGCCTGGAAAGAGAAAATAAAATAAATACCTCTGTATAGTTAGGTTTGGTAATATGAAAATAATGAGGAGCAACAAAATAATTTTGTGATTAGTTTCATGAAGGGATACAATTTTTACAAATTAGTTGTGTTTACGCCGATTTCGTATTTGGTTGTTACTTAATAATATGACCTTTATATTCTTTTGAAAAAACAGATGTCCCCTTTGACTGTTTAGTTAGTTGAATTAAGTATACCTTAAAAAAAAAATTGTGTAAAAGATGAGTGTGAATATATAAGCACAAAAAGTATCAATTTAACACCTACTAAATTTACGAAGTTCATTCTCACATATAGTGTTTGACACAGTTTTCATCAATAATTTAACTAGTGATGTTTTCATTTTTCCAAAATGAGGGATAAACTTTAGAGTATTCAGGAAAACAATTTTTAAAAAATTTAAAATCTTCATATGAAATACTTTCAACTCAACATAAAAATTTATAATGATTGCACTTAAAAAATGAAAAATTAATGATAGCTAACCTACCTCATCAGAAATGAAGCACACTAACGGTGGTAAATCCCGAATGCCTTTGGTTTTTACCAATGGATTAACGTGATATCTTCCCAAAGACATACCGTACATATTAGCCATTGATCCCCCTAAAATAATATAAAATAAATAAAAATCACAGTATAATGTATCAAAAATAATAATCACAGTATAATGTATCGAAAATAATAATCACAGTATAATGTATCGAAAATAATAATCACAGTATAATGTATCGAAATTAATAATTAAATGTTGAGATATATCAATTTCCAATATGTAAACATATGTTATAGTTAAACAATTTGTAACATAACCGTTTCTATAGATAAAAATTTAGAAAATAAAGATGTTAAACTTTTTTTTTACCTGGATAAAAATGACTCAGTATAATATATCGAAGAAACCATAGTATAATGTATAAAAAAAAATGTTGAGATATCAATTTCCAATATGTAAAAATGTTATAGTTAAACAATTTACATTTACAACATAACCGTTTCTACAGATAAAAATTTGGGAAATAAATATGTCAAACTTTTTTACCTGGGCAAAAAATGCCCTCTCCGTCTTCCCAGCCGACCAGTTGAATCATTCCATCCAACAATGCTTTTTCCAGAAGTACAAACACTGGAGCCACTTCATAGGTTGTTCTAAAAGTAAGAAGTATTTGAACTGTCATTGAGATTTCATATGGAACATGTAAGTTAAAAAAGAATAAATGTATTAGGAATTTTTTTAAAGCTACTGTGTATCAATTTCATTGTTAAAAGAATAGCTTATAAAACTAAATACTTTTATATTAAAATTTAATAAAAGCTCTTAGTCAATAGTATAAATGTGAACCTTTTTTATAATTTTGAAAATAGTCGGAAAAACGAATATGTTATTATTGTTTTTCCTTTATTTTATGATTTAACTACTTTAGGGTATGCATCATCACCGACACACATAAGAAACATTATGCTTATTCAAGTTGTATTTTCTCTTGGTCACAAGTTCTTAGACTAAAACGTCACTTGACTGTGGCTCTAAGTTATGACGCCCGCCGCCAATAGCTCTCGTGTAGCTCTAGTGCGACTATATTTCAACCTAACCTACCTTAGACTAAACGCATATGCAGTTGAGTTAGGCCCAAGTGTTGACTTCGGTCATTTGATTTGTGGCTATACGTTCCCCAAGGGATACCCCCAACCGAAAAAGCAACAAAAAAATCCATACACGAACGATTAGAAACACAAAGACCTAATGGTTACACAAACTTAAGTATAAAGGAAACACATCACAACCCTAAATATAAAAAAAACACAAATTATTATTCTGTTTGTTTCAAAAACTCAAAACCCCTCAGTTACACAAGCTCAACAATTCAAAAGGGAACAAATGACAGTTTCATACAAATGAGATCAATTGATAATTACAAAAAATATATGTATAAATAAAATTGGTCAAACAAATACATATAAAAATACACATAAATACATAAATTATCTCAAATAACAATTCTTTCTTTTAAAATATCTCTCCCTCCCCACCCAGTCCCAAAAAAATGCATAAAATCACATATTATTTTTACGTAGACTAAATTTATAGAACATATTTAAACAAGACCGGCAGCATTCCAAAACATAAAATTTTTTTCATTCAAATATTTAAATAGGACAAACAAACAAAAACTCATCGTTCGTTAAAAAAAATTTAAAGCGACCACACAGACTGAAATAATAATTATAATATTAAAATAATTAATTTTCAGAAACATTTTTAGAACAGCTTCCAGACAAGCAAACGGTTCAGTAAGATGAAAAATTGAGTTTAGCTGTGTCAACGTTTTGAAATAGTTGAACAGAAAGTTGAAAGAAATTATCGTCGCACTAGAGCTACACGAATGCTATTGGCGACTGGCGTCGTAGTTTAGAGCCACAGTCAAGTGACGAGACGACACCTGAGAAGGCACCCAACGCAACCGAAAGATGACTAAATTACAAATTTTATACTCACTGGTTGGTGTTAAGAGCTTCAGTAAGCCACGCCCCTGCCAATCCGTAACCATCGACGCCTTGGTAGAGTCGGCTCACAAACATAGGGTGACCTGTGGTAAAGGAAAATGTGTAATTTTAATTAACAATTATAATTTCAAAACTAGGATATATAAAACTGTAATAAGACCAACAGTTATATATGGGTCGGAGACCTGGACCTTGAATCAAAAGCAAGAGAAGATGTTAATAACTTGGGAGCGAAAAATTTTAAGAGCCATATTTGAACCTATCAAAGAAGGTGATGTTTGGAGAAGGCGATACAATTTTGAAGTGGCTAGACTATTTGGAGAAAAAGACATTATTAGAGAATTCAATGGCTGGGACATATGGAAAGAATGGACGATAGCAGAGGCACAAAGAAAATTTTCAAGGGGTAATGTCAGGGAGAGAGAGAGGAAGAGGAAGACCTAGAAAAAGATGGATAGATGAAGTGGAAAAAGATCTGAAGGCCATGAAAATTAAGAACTGGAAAGCGAAGACCAGAGATAGGCGACTTTGGAGTCGCATTGTTAGAGAGGCCATGGTCCAACATGGACTGTAGTGCCAGGGAGTAGTAGTAGTAGTAATTTCAAATCTTTTTATGACCCATTACTTTAGCGTAGAAAGGGCCACACATTAGGGTTACAACTATAACATAAATTTAACATTAAAATGTTGACTTTTGAAGTAGCATTAATAAGTGTAAAGATTTATGCGTATTTGACTAGAATGTTTGTAATATGGTTAATCATGTTAAAAGAAAGAGGGGTCTAGTTCGTTGTCAAACTTTTATTTAATCTTAAAGGTACATATATCTTGTTTCGCGTTCTTAAATAACTTTTACGTTACCTGCCTTTGAGAAAATGCCCAATGTATTACAAAAACATTCGTTTTAGTGACCAAAAAAGGCCCCTCTGCAAATCTTCACTATTTTACAAAGAACCATTACATTTTACTTCACACCTATTTAACCATCAAAACGTCATAGTTTGCATTTATTTTACCATTTATATGTACCTAATACATTGTTAAAAAGTTTGTTGTAAGATTGCACCTGGAACTTTCTAGCTGCCACCATTATTTGGTGCGTGAATTTAACAAATTTGTCTTAAAACAACTACTTTGATAAGCCGCAAAAGTGGTTAATCAACGTTGCAAATTGTTGTGGCAGCTATAGTTCCAGGATTCTGGTGCAATCTTACACCAGATTTTTAAAGTGTACGTCCCTGAATATTTTGTTAAACAATAGTAACTACAACCCCATATGATTCAAATATATAGAATTCTATTCTTATAAAATTTAATTTTCAAACTTGATTGATATTTTGAATAATTGAATTTTCTTACTTTTTTTTAACTTTCGTTCCGTATTTATTTCATTTAGAAATATTTTAAAGCTAAATACTTATATAAATAACTACTAAATTTAGGTATATTTACAACAAAGTACTTTTATCTCGCATTATCTGTATAAAATTAAACCAATTACCAACCATCTTTCACCTATAACATTTTATTGTTTAAAAATATAAACTTATATTAGCAAATTCAAATTGGTCGAAATCAGCTGAAATAACCTAATTATACATGCGTGTAATTTCTGTACTTAGTGAGTTACATGGGAGTATAATGCATATTCTATCTTAACTCAGTAGAATACATTTTGCTTCGGCTCTCATATTTATGTATGTTATATATCTTTCACAAAAAACTGAATGTTGGCTCTATATCATTCACAGCATCATGGTAGTAAATACAGATTTGGGCCGTTGTATTATTTATATTTAGGAACACATGTTATCGAAAATTTAATTATGAGTAATAAACATATCTTAATATAACCAAATAATGATGCCAATGTCTTTTGTGTAGATAATTTTTTTTATGTTATTTTATTTATTTGGGGGTTAAGTTAATTTCCATAGGAAAATAAGTTTATGAAAAACTTGAATATACTTTTTAAATAATAATAATTTAGAAGTGCAATTCTCAATAATATTTTTAGATAAAAACTATTTTTAAATTGGAAAATTATTACAACGCGATTAAAAACTTTAAGTAATGGTTCCTGACCGATATAATTGTTTTAAAAGCATAAAAAATTAGTAATTTATAATGAAATGATTTTAAATGGCACATCGGGTCTGAAAGGCTTAAAATCACAACTAAAGTTGATGATATTATAAATGACATTTCGGTTCCTAGTTCCTTTTGGGTTAACGCTGATTACTTCAGATCTAATCACGAAGTTGTTGAGAGAAAGTAACAGCTCTCCTAATAGTAATTTCCGTTGTGAATAATTTCAGCTGATAAATGGAACGGTGTGACAAATAGAAATTCTTTTCGAGTAGTTTTATTCTATTAACTTCATCCCCGAAGTAAGTGAATTTCCGATTTTAATTACAGTCATTAATATAGATTGTTTAAATATAAGGAACTTAAAATCTTACAGTATTTCTTGTTAAAAAGAATGTAGAACGGGAATGTAGAATAAAATAACGTAATTTATGCTTTATAAATTCGTTTAAACTCTTTTATTTTTAAATATGTAATACGGAAAATAATAAGTTATTAAATTATTTACTTTTAACTAGTTAATTATTTAAATAAAATTATTTGAATTATTTTTATGCTTAAAGAGACGACTTTTCGAAAGTTAAATATTTTAAACTTTATGTGTTTAGATAAGTAAATAACTTGTTACATTTTTAATAAAAAAAATAAACTTTTTATTGACTGTACTAAAACCAATCGTTTGCATTTGGGCAATAATATGGGTAATTCTAGGCAATATAAGGAAATTCCAATACCTTTGAAACCAACCTAAAAAGTTCTAGGGCAGCTACCATTTCCTCAAAAATTTGTTATGACGTTCGACAGGTACTGGGAACTCGTGTACCGAATTTAAAGTCTGTACCTCTTTTCGTTTTTTCAGAAATACCTTTAAAATTTAAAAAAGTTATATGGCAGCAACCCTTTGAGCTTGTATCTTTTTCTCGAAAACCTTATAATGACGTTCGTCAGGAACTGGGAACTTGTGTATCAAAATTGAAGACCGTAGCTCTTTAAGTTTCAGCTGTAGAGTGTTTTAGACAGACAGACTGACCAATGTTCAAAAAACCATTTTTTAGGATCAGCACCCCCAAAAACGAGTAGAAAACAAAATATCTCTATTTTCGACCCCATCGCAATACTTTCATTACCTTATACTTCGTATTAGGTAACTAAAAATAATTAATAATAAAAAAATAAAATAAAAAATATTAAACAATAATATAAAAAATAATTAATTAAAAAACAATTAAAAAATATTAAAAAATAATTAAAAATAAAAATAATTAAAATATATTAAAAAATATTTAAAAAATAATTTAAAAAACAAAAATAGTGTTATTGATAAAGTAAATATGATTATACGTACAAGTCTTAACACTGTATTTTAGGACATCTTGGCACAGCTTTACCATTGCTTCATGGGTTGCTGGCTCATCTTCAATTGTTAAATCAAATATTTTCTGCAAAAAAATACAAAAACAAGAAGTTCAATTTTAGAATTTGACGATATTATGATGAAGGATAGAAGTTGTTATAGTAAGAAATTTACTCTAAAAATTGAAACTCGATATTTGACCCCAGATTCAGTTAAATAAAGGTGAGTTCGAATTATCGTCAGAGCTACACGAGTCAGTTAAATGGAAATATTATAATTGATACTAATTTAGGATACACTGAAATAAACTTTTCCGTTTTTATAACCCAATGCACTTGATATTTAACCTGTTTTAAAAGTTTTCTTAAGATACTGGATTCTTTTAGTTCACTAATGATCAATTGCTTTGTTTTGTTACAACGAAACTCAAAATAAATTAAAATAAAGTAACAAAAATCATTTTAATGATGATAAACAAGACATAATTACTGTTCAAAAGAAATGTTAAGTTGGAATAAGTTCAACTATAAAGGTAACAAGAAAACTTGCAAACAGTATGGCATTTTGTTCAATTCATTCCTTTATATGTATAAATTATTATTGAACTCATTTACACCATTTTTAGGATAAAGAAAATTTATATTATCTTTAAGAAATTTATTTTTCCTATTTTTCAATAAAGTGTTATATTACCTACAATTTTAGACTATCCTAAAGAATACGTAAGCATGGATTTTTATGACCGATATTTTAGTATTCGTACCCGAAGCTGTATAAATACGTTAACATTATTTGCAATTATGTAATATGATATTTTTATTTGGTTTATTATTTAAAGAAAATTCATATTATCTTTCACAAATTTATTTTTCCTATTTTTCAATAAAGTGTTAAACTACCTACAATTTTAGACTATCCTAAAGAATACGTAAGCATGGATTTTTATGACCGATATATTAGTATTCGTACCCGAAGCTGTATAAATACGTTAACATTATTTGCAATTATGTAATATGATATTTTTATTTGGTTATTTCAACTTAAGATATATATATATATTTTATGTTAAACCATGAACTTAAAATAAAAATCTTATTTCCTCATGGTTTTATGAGAACATAAATTTTTTATATAGTGTACATGATGAACTGTGTAGGATGTGAAGTTAAATTGTTTCATAAACAAATTCTTCGATTTTGTTCTTCAAAAATAACATAGGAAACTATTAATTTAACCTGTCAATTGAAAAATGCATAATTCTAACGGAAATAACGAACATTTTACAAATTTAAATCAAAAAAATTTAATCAGTGTTATTTTTTCTATTTACTATTTTATATTTATGTGGTCTTTAATTTAAATATAGAGGAGAGGAGGGTATTATGGAATACCATTTATATTTTTAAGAATAACTCTTTTGGTTTTAAATAAAAATAAAAACAATCATTTTCAGTACATACTATAACTAATGGTAGTGAGGTGCCAATGGTGAAACAAAACAGTATTTATGTTTTTTGTTATGAAAAAATGTCTTTTAAAAAAGTTATAAATTGAGAGCAATATGGGATAGTCGGGTAATATGGAATAGTTGTTTACAATTACTGAAAATTTAATTATACTTCACAGAAGATAGTTAATTTTAACTAAAAAACAATATTTGAAAATTTACGCTCAAATAGTTTTGTTTTTAAGTCTATTTCCAAAAATCACAAACATAATAATATTTCTCTGCTCCAGTACAGTTAAAATGAGCCCATAAAAAACAGCTCATGAGTTAAATCCAAATTTCATTGATCTTCAGAAAATTTTCCTTTACAAAAGATACATTCAGCAACTTTGTTTACCGGTACTTTAGTTGATGGCATGAAGGAAATTTCAGATATGTATTCCATATTACCGGACACACAATTTTGAATTATGAGACATTTTACTGACGGATAAAACATTAATTTCTAAGAAACAACTACAGCTTAACAAACTACTATTCTTTTAGCATATATTATTCTTAACAACCAAATTAAAGTCTCATGATTACTGGTAGATTAAAATGTTTGAACACTTTCCGACAAAAACTTTAAATGGCAGCACGAGAGAGGGCTGAAACTTTAGTATTCCATATTCCCCGACTATTCCATAATACCCTCTTCTTCTCTCTACTTTAGAAAATCAATGTCTATCTAAATAAAATTTATCTCTATTTCCCAAGTTTTTATAGCAATAACTTAAGAAATGTATATAAATTGTCCTAAAGTTAACAAGCATATATGGGTACTTGTATTAAGTTGGTACCTACCTCCAAGTCTTTGGGTTGCCGAAATTCCGTCACTTTGTGTTTTGCAGTGACGATTTTCGGATCTTCAATGATATCCGAATCCAAAATCATTTTCGTCACCTCGTGAAGAAGTGGTAAGCCCTCCATATTTCGATCTATAAATAATAAGATTAAAAATTACTAAAAATATGACATAAGTTAATATCAAAGTAAACCTGCAGTTATAAAGTTATTAAAAATTGTATTTATATCCCTCTACATTTCAATCTACGAATATAATACAACCAGAAATAACTTGTGTTGACTTTCAATACATAAAATTTGTTTTTCGCTGCTACTAAAAGTTGTGTCACAATACAAAGATTGTAGTGCGACCAAATAATAATGCATGGTTAGCCCAAAAATTTTGTTGAAGGCGCAACACGCATGTAGTCTTTCGAAATGTAGTTAAGCATATTCTCTTGAATGTTCCTGATAAATAGCTATAATAAAGCTTAAAAACTATATATTACAGTACTTAAAAATGAATATTATAATTTTGTCATACATATTACATGAAAAAATGTAGTTTACAGTTTTTTGTCAATCGCGCATGGATATAATAATCATCTCCTCTCGCGATCGTCAATTGTGGTGGAACAACACAAATTTGTGTTCGTATATCGTCTACGCAATTCTTGTATTGAAACAACACGATATTGTAATGTCGCAATACCTGTGTTCCACTTGTGCTGTTTGAACAGAGGTTTTTTTATCTGTATATCGCAGTTATTGCTACAAAGTTATACTAACTTACGTAAAAAGGAATTTACAGAGACGAAATGGAGGAAGGAATTTACTCGGGACGAAAGGAATTTACTCGGGATGTTACTGAAAACTTCTTTTCAATAATTATCTAAAGAACTCTGAAATAATACTCATATTTTTTAAGAATTTTAAACGCACATATACGTCTCAATTTAATTATTTTCGGGTTTTTATTACTTGTGGTACTTTAAGTTAGTTAGAATTTTATTGAAGATCTTTTTTAGATTTTGTGTACTTAAGCAACTCAATTATGTTTGGATTAGAGTACTATTTTTCTTAAAGATATACAAAAATAAATAAATAATAATGCATTGTAAACCAATAAGAACCTTTTGCAGTATATTTGGATTTGAACATAGAAGTCTTGGACGGATATTTACAGTAATGTTTTTCGATTTAACTTCAAATATAATATCTTTATTAAAGCTTTATAATTTTATCATCGTTTTTGAAATGGTTTTTAAAACATCGTCCAAAAACATTTGAAATCTTACAATTTGAGTGATTCCGTTCTTTTTAGTGCATTTTAGGTTTAATGTTATATAATAAATATCAAGGTACAAACTATCCCTCCTGCCCTTTTTTCGATGCTTCTTAATTCATTAAATTGAGGTAATACACGGGATATGCAAAAGTTCATTGCTTGAGAATACATTTTGCAAAGTTTTGTAAATCAAACCACTATTTTATTTGTCAAATGTTAGTTCTATGTTTTAATCTCGTTTATAACTAATAGCTCTTAAAATTGTAACAATAACATAGCTTTATTTACCCAAAGCAAATTTCTAATCATAAAGATATTTACTAGTACGTGTTACAAATAAGTGGCTGAATTAAGATTAAACCGACTGCGCTGAGTGATATATATCAAATATTAAAACATCGAAGTAAACCTCGACAATCTCTTCAAATTTAATTCTTCACTCATTTAGTCTGAGGTGGAGACGATTGGAAGCAAAAGTAAAAGAATTGCATTTAAATAAAGTATTTGGGATTCTTAAAATGATAAATTAAATTTAATATCTGAAAGTGAGATGTAAACTAGTTCGTATGTTATATCTATATGAGTAATACTGCTAAATATATAAACAATGAAACTCTCGAATCAAAGTAAATGTAGTCTTAAATTTGTTTCAATTTATAGATAAAGATTTTTTAAGTGAAAAGTTTAAAAGTATATTTTAATATTTTATTTATATCAGTTTATTATTTAGAATATCAAAATCTCTTTGACAAATCGTGGTTCTCCTTTGTTTGATACCTAGAATTTCCGCCATTTGTCCACCATTTTTTTCCGCATCGCTTCAATCTATGCTTTTACACGATGTTAATAATTGGTTTGCATCCTGATAAAATTTTTACAGAAACATAAATGCTATGAAGTATAGATGTAAATTAATTAATTTGTGTGAAGTGATGACAAATTAATAATTTACATTGTGTAGCGGTATATTGTTTGTATGGAAATCTGAAAGTTCAATAATTATGCCAAATGGTGATTGGTTTAACCAAGTCAACACTAGTGATGTTAATCATGATTACAAATTGACAACCAAAAACATGGCTTCTCTTTTTAAAAATTAAACCACTAAAAATTACTAACTAGTTAAAGAATTTCCACATTTAAGTTTTGCCCGCCGTAAAATTATTACAATATTTTTTGTCTTTTATATTTTTGAATGGTTAGAGAGTCTAAATTAATATTTCCTTAAGAAAGTCTTATAAAGAATAGAAAAGTTTAAAAATAAAAAAATAGAAAGTATTTGGAAAGTTTTTTAATTTAATTAAATTATTTCTTTGTGTTTTAGTTTCACAAAAAGACTAATTTAAAACTCATCAAACTGTTATCCTTATTTGAGTTAATGATTTATTACTGACAAAAACATGCCAAATAACCTTCAAACTGGCGTTTTTAAACTTACCGTAAATCATAACTAATAGCTTTTATTTTCTTTTCGGTTATGCAGTCACATGAAAATACGCATATTTTAATTATCCTTATTTCTTTCAACTATTACTATAAAACGCACGAAAAAATGAGGTATGGTGTTGTTAAACTGCTCCAAAACCATAATTAATAGTTTTATCATTTCTCCTGTTTTCCCAGTTTCACGTAAAGTCTGAAATTCAAAACTTGTCAAATTTATTTGGGGAATGACATCCGCGAGTGACATGTCACTAATAGTCATCAATCATCAGATATTTTCACAGCATACGGAAAACTAAATGAATCATTTGCTGTCCCTCATCATATTTTATGAAAAGGCCAGTGAAGATAGGCCAGTAACAGAAGTAGGCCACCAAATTTATGACCCATCATTAAGATTCGAGTATTAAAAAGATGCTCCATCGTAAAATCCTTTAGAGTTTGAATTTATAAAACTTATAAAACTACATATTGACTGCGTCTTTCCTTTAGGTAATACCAAAAAGATGTTGGTTCTTTACTAGTTTTAGAAGTATGTTACATAAGAATGTGACGGAACGATTCGAAGGTAATTCTTTTAACCTCCCGAACGGCCAGGAAATAGGAAAATACAGTCCCTGGACAAATTATTAGACGCACTGTATTTTTTTTAGTAATTTTATGTTTCTTAAGAGTTTTTATGCAATAATGGTATATTTAAACTACAATATTATTGATTTTTATTTAAAAGAATTGTGGTAGACTACATATTTGTATTTATTTTGAGATAGTTATGATTAATTATGATTAAGATTAATTTATATTAATTATTTATTATAAGATTATTTATGTGTGAAATCATCATCCTCAGATGCAGGAGACAGTTACAGTCTTGCATTGATAGCATGCCGCGCAGAATTAAAGCTTTGATAGCGGCTAAAGGTGGCTCAACTAAATATTGACTTTTACTAACATTAATTCCACTTTTATTTAAAACTTAATAAACTTATGCTTTTCTAAATTAATGCTGTTTTATTTATGTCAAATAAATCAGTAATTGATTGGATAGTATAAAAATAAAAAACAAATCAATTTAAAATAATAAAACGGTACAATATCACGCGGTAATTAATATTTTACATGAAATCTTGCAGTGCGTCTAATAATTTGTCCAGGGACTGTATGTATGGTTGTTTTCACTGCATAAATTTTAAATTTTATTTATTTCCAACAAAATATGAAAAAAAAATGAATAAGGTGTATTTTGCAAGAGATGATCTTAAAAACATTTCCAGATGAAAAAAAGTTAATTATAAATAACAATTTAAAAATTATAAAATTTTAGATTTTTTTAAGAAAAACTGACGCATTAATTTCGGGAAAAGCCGGGTCTAACGATCGGAGGGTTTTAATGCATTTCATTACACATATTTTTCTGTATTTAGATTGTAGTTTAAACCTAAAAAAGAAGTTTCTGTTTAACATTTTCTTTTTTAACATTAGCGGCTTCACACTCAAGTGGTAGTCAAGATAATTTCGTGCAACATTTTTATACAAACATAGAATGACCATTTACAGTGTCATTTACAGTGTGAAAACTATGTCGGAAAAAGTTTTAAGTCTTATTTGACAACATTATGTTATTTCAAACGAACCTGTAATTTATGCCCGTTGAAAATTTAGCGTATTATAAAATATTATGCAAAAAACAAGTCAAATTGAAATGATTTCATTTTCAGTTGTAAATGTTTCTAGAAGGTAAATAAAATTTGCGAAGGGAAAAACCATAATCCATAATTTTTTATTAAAAAATAATATAAAAATAAACGACAAAATCCCGAAAAGTCGAAAAATACATTTAGAGATAATTTAGTGCTGATTTTTGGAGAGTTCGATTCATTTTCAATAAAAGTTAGGTGATGTAATTATTTCAATTATTTGTTTGTTTTCTATTTTGTTTATGGAAAACTACTTTGATTTCATCTAGATTGAAAGAAATAAAATGAAACATAAAAGATGAATGACAATTTTCAGTCATAAACACATCATGTCATAAAATATTTTTTTTTGTACGGAAATTGTTAAAACTTGACAAAGTGATTTACATCTTTCCAAAACAATGCATCTCCTAAAATTATTTGTTTTAAACTATTACCATTTTTACTCTTATAAAAATCAAAATAAAATAGCATTAAGAGAATACGGGCCTTAAAACGGGACCTTACCCTGTACGGAGCACCCCTTGCATTGATGCCGCACCTTCACCGGACCCTAGAGAGGAAAGCACTGCGGAAGGTGTACGGCAGGAAAGCGGCTGTACAGGTGAAAAGACTCTTCTCGCTAAGAAACGTTTTGCAGACAACGAAATGATTCTTTTATTGTTACGACATTTATAGTTTTGGTGGTGTATTGTTTCATGACATTTAGAGTAATGTTTTACGTTAATAAATTGTTCATGAAGTAATAATTTTATGAACACATATGTTTTTAAAACAGTTTGTTTCAATATTACACAAGGTATCTTCATTTTATGATAAGGATAGCATTGTTTTTTTCTTCTAATGTAAAAATTAAAGAAAACCCATCGTTGATTTTGATAATAACATTCGAGCTAAATTACATATTTATTTTACCCAATAACAGTTTTTAAAATTGCAAATTTAATTATATGTAGCATTATAACAAATTTTTTAAAAAATTGTTCTTGCAATCAATTATGCTTTTTCTAAGGTAATATTGAAAATGAGTTATCGACACAAATTTTGACATTGGGAAGAATTTTTTTTCTAAATGAATTAAATCTCGCTTTAAATAGTAGTTAAACTGGGTACTCAGAAGTTAAAAACTCCGCAATAATATTTTGTAAAAAGAGTTAAATTTGAGTTAAAGTAGTAGCAAAAAAATAAAATTTCGCAATATGAAATAGATTTATCTCTCAAGAGTTGCATTTTATGCTACTAGTATATTTTTAAGATTTCTTCTTATTTTTTAGAACGAATACTACAATATAAAAATGTGGTGTAACGGTACTCCATAAAACTTTTGGCAGTATCCTAGTTTTTTCCGATTCCATCTAATGAAGTAACGTTACGCCACCAGATAGGAGTAATCTTACACCAAATAGTACTTGTCTTGAAGTTAACTCTTATGTGGTGTAACGTAACTCCATAAAGCTGGATGGAGCAAAAACCTGGATTCTTCCACTAGTTTTACAGAGTAATGTTATACTAAAGTTTACAGTGTATGTTTTAAATAAATTTTCTTCGATATAATTTATTTTCTAGACTCTTAGGATCGACACCAAAAATCCACGACAAATATGATTTTATAACGAAGAGAAAACTCGTTAACAACATTAACTGTTCAGTTATGACTCTTATAAAAAAATTTTAAGTTTTCTAATTTAAATATACATATTATATAAATAAAATGTACGTATATCATAAGGTTTTATAAGAGAAATTGAATAAAAAATTATCTTATGGTTTTTTTTGTTAGGAAACAAAATTTTAACTACGGATGTTTTTGATTAGCAAGAAAGTCTTTATGTATAAGACTAACATATGAAAAATTCTACTTAATTTTTCACTTAGAATTATACCAGTACCGGGAAACTGTCGGACTTTTTAAATTTAAAATTTAATAACTAAACAATAAAATTTAACTTGGATAATGGGGTTGTTTCACGAAGGATCTGGCAATAGCTTTGCGGTTTTGTTTGCATGCCTATTTTGATGTTTTCAACAATGTTGCCAGCAGTTTAAAAAAAAAAACTACGAAAAAATACCATTTAATTCTAAAATTACAAAAACATACAATAAAAATACTAGCAAAGCGTTTCACGTTTTTTTAAAGTCACTAAAAAGATTCCAAAATGCAGCTAGTATTTTTACGATATTTTTTTGTAATTTTTGAATAATTCTAAAATAAATTCTTAAATTACAAAAAAATATCGTAAAAATACTAGCTGCATTTTGGAATCTTTTTAGTGACTTTAAAAAACGTGAAACGCTTTGCTAGTATTTTTATGGTATGTTTTTGTAATTTTAGAATTAAATGGTATTTTTTCGTAGTTCTTCTTCTAAAACTGCTGGCAACATTATTGAAAACATCAAAATAGACATGCAAACAAAACCGCAAAGCTATTGCCAGATCCTCCGTGAAACAACCCCATTGAAAAAAAAACACTCATATTTTTTATGAGTATCTTTTGAATTAGAAGTGTATACAGGAATCAAATTTTCAACAAGTAACAATAAACTTTCAGAAGTACTTTTATACTATTACAGAGTTGAGACATTAAAAAAATATTAGTAAAAATATTTTAAGAAGAACGCAAGATCAAACACGGTTAAGCAAAAGAAAAAATCTTTATCACAAAAGTCGTAGTTATAAAAGTTTGTTTTTTGTTTTTCTCTAACACATAGATAATAAAAAAAGAAATATTTATTTATATTTAAAATTTAATTTAATCAAATTACGGAGCAATAAAATGTTACATAAAATTAGTAAAACAAATGTATATTAGAGATTGATGAATTTAAAACTA
The DNA here is from genome assembly GCA_019343175.1 of Oedothorax gibbosus. Classification (NCBI taxonomy): domain Eukaryota; kingdom Metazoa; phylum Arthropoda; class Arachnida; order Araneae; family Linyphiidae; genus Oedothorax; species Oedothorax gibbosus. The sequence goes on along the minus strand of JAFNEN010000622.1, from coordinate 268,626 downwards.
ATAATAGTCTTGTTTCACTCTCAAAAGTAATTTTTACAAATGAGTCTACATTACCAAAAATAGTTTTCTTACATTAACATTTATCATTACTGAGGTGTTGTTTACTACTAGTTCGCTATAAAACTTATTAATTAAACAAATATGAAAACTTTTTGTTCTATTCAGTGAAAAGAAAAGTATTTTAATTTTATGAAAATAATAATTATGTCGGAAAGAGCGAAATAATGAAAAAAAGATCAGAGTTGCATCAATATTTAACTTTTTATATCTAATTGTAGAAATAAACATTATATATAACCCAAATATAAAGTGTTTTTTAATTTAAGATAGTTGAAAATGACAGCTCCTTTCGAAGAACAGTTTAGGGCAGAAGTCGCAAATTCCTTCAGAGGGAAACAGCTTGCATAAGAGTAGATAATGTTTTTGAACTTTTCCACGTCGACTTCTATCAAAATTTGGAACACCAATTAACTAGACTATTTTAGTTGCACTAAGCTCATAATTTTGTATTTTAATGACTCATAACAGTTATTAACCTTTTAGGCATTAATTTGATTGACATATTACATAAAATTTCAAAGGTCGTCTTATACATAGATTTTAAATAAAATGTATGCATGTATACTTACATAAATTATAACGAAAAGAATTTAAAAGGAAGCTACGTAAGTCTGATTCCTACCTGAAAGTCTCAAATTTGCAACAAATGGAACAAATATGTAATTTAAATTTATAATTCTAAAATGAATATAAAGTTTATCAATCAATGATTGTAGAAAATGCAGCTCCTCTCAAAGAACGGCCCAAGAAATAAGTGGCCGATCCTTCAGAAAGCGAGCGGCTTAAATAGCCCAGCGAATGTTTTCATAACGAAATATTTCCAGCCAAACCCACTTCGACGTCGATCAAAACTGCAAAAATCTGAAAATAATTTTGCGTAATCCATACAAAATTTTTCGGGTGAGATAGCTAATGGAAAGACATTTCAGCAACACTTGGAAAGCAAAAGGATTATATTTTTTGCCATGCCACTGTCAGCTGTTGGAAACACGACATTCAGTAAATCTTTTTTTACGAAAGAAAAACGTTCCCTACAGGGTGATTTTAACATTTGTTTTTTATAGTAAAACCCCACTTCTTATTGGAAGCCTTTATATAGTAAAAAAAAAGATAAGTTTGAGAATGAGGATCTTTGCAAATAAACGTCGGTGTTCCGTAAAAAACAAAGAAATTAACGTCTTCTGTAATGTTAAAATAATAGATTAGGCTATTTTTGATTTTAGAGATGAAATAAATCTTATTTTGGAGCAAAATTTTGGGGAAAAGTAATTACGTTTAGGTAATTGATATCTAATCTCTTATCGAACTGAACAGAAGAGGAATTATAATATACAGCCTAATTGAAAATCAAATGTTATTACAGTACGAACTAGAAATAATATGCTTCAATATAAAATATATTTATAGAAAATTTGTACAGGCATTGTGTGTCGGGTAAAAGATTAGAAAGATAATGACTTGTGTGTGTATTAAAATCTTAGTATATATTTTTTTAAATTCCTAATATTGTAATTGAATTTCACAACAAAGAATTGTTAAGACTATGCACACGTGTGAGTGAAGTAATGTTAACTTTACATAAATTAACTAGATTATTCTAATAACGGTTTTTTACTTAAATTATGGTGGTTTTTTTTTTTTTACATATATTTTTATCAAATATTTTAACGACACAAAATATTTAAATTACATGTTTTACAGGCAGTTTTTGTTTAATCTGTACTTAAGCATACAACTTTAAAAGAAGTGACGTTACTGAGAAATTTTGGGTAGTAATGTTCATAGAATATTTCAGTATCTTAATCTAAAAATTTAGAAATTTTAGTAACTTCTCTCTCTCTCTCTCTCTCGAAAAATTTAGATCTCACACAAAGCCAGCAACTTGCCAGAAAATGTCAAAAATGTTCATTTTCACGCAAAGAATGAGACGGCTCCAGTATTCTTTTTACTTCTTTTTCAACTACGTGCGGTTTGGATTGGTATCTGCCGGGATTAGTTTAGTTTAGTTTTAATTATCGTCGCACTAGAGCTACACGAGGGCTATTGGCGACGGGCGTAGTATTTTAGAACTACAGTCAGGTGACGAGCCGACACCTGAGTAGGCACCCAACGCAACCGTTAAGGGCGACATCGTACGCAGCGTTGGGACTTTGGAGCATATTTAACGTGCACTCCCTCTACACGGGGTATTATTCGTCGGACATTTTTGGCTGCACGGACCGTTTATAGGTCGGCAGCTATTTTGGCAATGCTCGGACCCGAACCTGGGACCTTTCGCATTCTAGGCGAGCGCCTAACCGACTGAGCTCCCCAGCCCCCTCTGCCGGGATTAATCCTCCAAACTTCGGGTCTTTTCGTTAACCACTTCTTAAGGGGGAATGGGCGCGCTGGACCGCGGGTCTCCAAACTCAAGTGCCCCAGTGTTAATCCAATGGCGAAAAAACTATTTTCTCTGCCACATTTCTCCGGCTGTATTGAATATTTTTACAAACGTTTTTTTTAAATAATAAATGGAGATAACTTGCAGGTTTCTATCTTCCCACTTTTTGAAATTGCTTCGAATATTTTGTGTAAAATTATTTATTGAAAATTAAAAAAAATATTCGAATCCATTTCAAAAAGTGGGAAGGTCGGGACCTTTAAGTCAGCTACATTTATCACATAAAAAAATCCGCTTGTAAAAATATTCAATACAGCCGGAGAAATGTGGCAGAGAAAATATTTTTTTCGCCATAGGATTAACACTGAGGCACTTTGCTTTGGAGACCCCCGGTCCAGCGCGCCCATTCCCCCTTAACTGCGCTCCACGCGTCGCGGCCTTGGTTGCTTGTTGACAACGATGCATTATTTTTCAATTAACCGAAAGGACGTCAAATGTTTTTCTTATGTTTCTGAGAAAGATCCGAAAATCCAAAAAAAAAGGGGTGATTGAAAAAGCCAAGAACGTTTGCGATAGATAAGAGTAACGTTACGAGGGAAAATAGGGAAATTAGTTTTAAAATAAAAGCTTAAAATCTATTTCAGTCTGATTAATTTAACTAACCTCTAAATGCCAGTTTTTTTTCTATTTTTTTTCTATAATAGAGTGAATACTCTGAAAACGAACAATTCTTGTCCCTGCCAGTTTTAAAAGTAATATAGGATTCTAAAAGCAAAGTAACATAAGGAAAAAAATACAGTTTATAGAGTATAGGACAGAAAGAATTATACAAGATTTCCTATTTTATTATAGTTTTTTTTAGTTCATAGAGCGTGATATGTCATGTCCGTGGAGTTTGGCAGTTTATATCTAACTTATAAGATATGAATTCACTTTTTAAATTTGAGAATTGAAGAAAAGATCATTTTGGGAATAAATTAATGCAATTTTTATGTTTATTTTTTTAATTTGTACTTATTTTACTGAGTATTAAAGGCTTGTCCCCAATGACTGCAGTCACGTCCGTGGACATGAACAAAACCATGTATTGAATTCAATAGGTGGCAGTACAGCGCAGTGTCTATGTCATTTTAGCTTCATTTGTAGCCATATTATATAGCAAAATCAAAAAATCAGTTTGTTTTTAGCTTTAAATCATAGTTTTGGTCATTAAACTTAATATTTAGTGAAAGGTCAAGATGGGTGCGTGGGGGTGGGGAGCTCAGTCGGTTAAGGCGTTCGGCCTTGTATGCGGAAGGTCCCAGGTTTGGGTCCAGGCATCGCCAAATAACCGCCGACCTATAAACAGCCCGTGCAGCCAAAAATGTCCGACGAATAATACCCCGTGTAGAGGGAGGGCAAGTTAAATATGCTTCAAAGCCCCGACGCTGCGTACGATGTCGCCCTTAACGGTTACGCTGGGTGCCTATTCATGTGTCGGCTCGTCACTTGACTGTGCCCGTCACTTAAACGTCGCCCGCCGCCAATAGCCCTCGTATAGCTCTAATGCGACGATAATTCAAACTAAATCTAAAAATAAAGATGGGTGAATCACGTCTGTGGCTGAGAAAGAACTTAGGTAATAGGGGGTTTCGGAAAAACAAAAAAATTCTAGTATCAACTTCAAATAGGGAGCTCAAAAGTTGCGTATCGTCATGCTGATTAACGGAATAATAATTAAAAAATTCTAAAGTTATTAATATAATCGTCCCCGTGGGTTTGAAGTTTCGAAAATAAGGCAAAAACGACAAACTTCGAAATATCAGCCAAAATTTGCTGATAAATTATTTAGCTTCCAAACTGCATTATTTTTGTGTGAAATACTTCAGTTATTACGAAAAAAATTGTTTCAAACGTATTTGTTTGTAATTTTCTCATAAAAGATTTAAAATGTACAAATTTGAAGACATTTTGGGATTTTCCTTGCTCTCAAAACCTAAGTTATATTGCAGTCAACACCATAAAAACCTTTTAATACATTAAAATAAAGATTTATAAAATATGGATATATGGATTTCAGCAGGAAATCGGCCATATATTTCTAAAAAGTCAGGACCGTCGCGTGGTGCGGGGCTCGTTACCCCATATTTTGATGGCTCCAAAAGACAGTGAATAAAATTAAAATCAGCTTTGAATATGAATGAGAACATTTAAATTAATCTAATTTATCTATTTAACTTGAAAAATTCCTGTTAATGCAGCTCTTCGCCCATTTCATTTATTTTTTATTTTATGAGAAGACCACGGGTAGGTGACTGAAATTCGAGTTCCATCCTGTGCCCTACCCAACCAACCATATATTTTTCGTCTTGAAGCTTAATACACAGATATGCAATTATATAAATGTTGTATCGATATTTATTCGTTAGTTTTCCTTTTCCAAATAAATGCGTTTAAAAGTAGATTTTTGTGACATTTCTGCCATATGGCTTCTAGACAAAAGAGTAGACCTTATGAAGCCATCTCGAGATTCATGACCACATATTTTATAGGAGGCATGTTTTACAAGCTTAACCAACACTGATTGAGTGTGGTAGCAAACTTCTTAATTTTACTCATGAGCTCGGTATAACATTTAATAAGTGATAACACTTCAATGTTACTAGCATTCCTCAGAATGGGTGGTGGATATAATTCACATGTGTGTGCTTCTCAATTTATTAATTCGGTATAATCTGTAGCATTAAAGTTAATCTTGGGCGTTTTAAAATGTAAGATTTTTTTTTATATTTCAATATTACTTTCCTTGCTTTTATTATTCTATTGTAGCCCAGCTCTCGAATAGCTTTGCGATCATCTATGAGCATTGGTAATAGCACATTTTCAGGATGTGCAAAATAGGTATTGTTTTCGGTTACAGGTTCGATACATTTGCCCAAGTTTTCTGGCAAGTATCGTAAGGATTCGATTGCCTTAAACACGTGTTTTGGGACCTCAGTAAACGATTTTCTTTTTCCCATTTGCAATCTACTACTGAAAGGTAAGTGCAATTACTTGCACTTTTGCCACATCCACAAGAAAATGATATTTTTCTCACTTACATACTGTAATATTAAAAAGTTTGTTTGAGCTTCATTTACGAATTCATTTACTTTTGCATAATAACTTTCACGTTTATTGAAATGTTGGTTTTTTTTTCAATTTGCTAGAACAGAATTCGGCGCTTTCTCGGTATGATATAAGCTCCAACTATTGGAGTCTAACTTTATGCGTTTTCAAGTGGCCAGCCAGATTTATGCGTTACATCTGTTTTCATCAAGTACCGACTGACGGATAAGAAAGTTGTCTGGTTAATGATCTCCCATTTTCCCTCCTCTATCGGTACCAGCAACGAAATCGTTCTTTTAAAACTTCATTACTTCATCAGATTTTAATGATAAAACAAGAGTAAATTTTTTTTTAATTTTTAGTGTAAAAATTAAGTTTACTGTCATTTCTGGTTTTCTGGTTTTAAACTCATGTTTCAAATATGAACATACCATGTTTTACAAGGATGAAACGTGTAATTTGTTACGTCTGTGGACATCACGTACTTGGTATTTTGGCCCACGTACATGATTTTTGTATCCACGGACATGACGTTTTAATTTTAAAAGAATAAATTGATTAAATATAAGTGAAGTACTTTATAGTAACGCTATATTTTGCCGTGAACTAATATGATAAAGTAAAGAGGAAATTTTAGTGTAAGACATTAATAAAATATTTTTATGTTAATTTTGGGGTTAACACTTTTCTAAACGAAACATTATTAAACTTACTATCTATCTTACTTACTATCAGAATAATTAATATTAATTCTATGATCTGGACCGATGCTATATTTCTAATGTAGTATGTAAGTGTAACTCAAATCCAAAGTTTCAAAAACTTTCATCAATATTTTTCTCGTCAAATAGTTCGTTTTCAGAGTATTCACCAAATACTGTTAAAGATGCGCAAATAGTTATTACAATAATTCTTTTTCTTGACATTAACTAAAATTATTCTTTCTATAAAATGTATCATAGTAAATTGATTATTTAAATGTTCTTAAAATATTTAACTTTACTAGGTATTTTCTCTTTGTATAATATAACAAGAGGTTCAGTAATGAATTTATTTAAATTTATCATAACTTTGAAATTTCAGTAACAGTTACATTTATTCGTTATTTATAAGTTTATATAATTTTGTTTCAAGCATAAGCGTTTAAAAATAAATTAAGCAAATACATAAAAAAAGTTGTTTTAAAAATAATTATCTTCTTATTGTTTTCTAATGAATAGAGATAAAAGCATGAAACATTGCAGAATAAATGCAGAAATCTTTCTGATAAGAGTTCTACGACCTTCGGAAGTTTATTAAAAGACACAAGATTATGTAATACATTAGCTTAGACTACAATGTTATGACAATATAATAAATTCGTGGCTTTTTTAATTTCAGCTATCGATAAAATAACGTTGCTTTTTTTCAAAATTTTCAAATTTAAAGGTAACATTGATTAACGGAAATGCTTAACCTTTTTCTATTAAGGAATTCCATTCAATATTCCGGAAAAATATAAAAATATACACTGTTACGAAGTTTGAAGCAACCGGAATACTAGAACTTTTACTATTTAGTTGCGGATTTACCAATATTGTGGGATAACCAGACTTTGATGCAAAAGTGGTAAATCAGCGCTCCAAATAGTGATGGCAACTAGAAAGTTCCAGGATTCCGGTGAAATCTTTTGCTCCAAAATTTTTAACTGGGAATGAATAAATGTTTAAAGTATATGATAAAGTATTTATTGTTAAATTTTGTAACGAGGATATAGATGGAGAAGTTCAAATCAGATAAATTATTCCGAGTAATAGTGTAAATGTTTTAGGAATACAGATTGCGTAAACCCTCTTCAGAAAGTAAAGGGCGAGAGTTTAGTTGACCTAGGTGATTACTATATCGAAACACTTCAGTTCGTTCCCACTCGACATCGTAAGAACACTCAATGCAGCTTAATGGGAAACTGAAATTCGTATGTTCAGGAAATTGTAGCCATTACACTTTAATTATTTGATTTAAATTTCATCTACTTAAATGTCAAAACACATACTTAGAAAAAATGGGAAAAAAAGTATCTGCATTAGCTATGTATATAATATTTATATCAACGGAAGTGTCATATGTTTTTAATGCAGAATTCTTAAAATTAGTGGTACTGATCAAATTAAATATTATTCATTTGGATTTTTTAAAATATACGACAATATATGCAGTTCAAAATTTAGTAATTTTTTAAGTATTATATAAAATCGAACTAAAAATTTGGAAAAGCATGTTTCGTCATTTACATAAATTTCTTCATCATCTAATCCACACAACAGGAAAATAATAAACAAAAATCTTAAAAATATTAACTGTCAATTTATAGAATAACTCAATTATTTGATTCCATTGAAATAAATACACTACTTTTGTTATTTTGTTTAGATCAGTGATTATATCTCAAATATGTTTTAATGTGCGGATTCATTGAAAGCACTTTAGTAGCTACAATTGCTTCTACTTTTTTCATCTACACTAGAGGTTAATATCTCATTTGCTGTTCTCCCTTCTTCTAATTTGACGTAGAGGCTGCAGTTTTCATAAAGTTAAAAACAATTATAAAGCTTAAATAAACATTTCATCTTTCATACAACTACCGTATAATTATATTGCAATGGATTTTATTGGGGGGTGTTTTTACTATATTACATTTCTTGTAAAATTAAGATGAAAAACCTAAAACGCAAAACGCGGCATTTATTAGCGATAATGACGAACTTGTTGTTCAAAAATTCCCTTGCTTAAAAACTTGTTAAATGTGTTTTTAAACAGACTTGACTATCAGTTTCACCAGAGTAATTTGCATAAAAATAATATATAATTTTACTGACATTTCAATACTTTTACTATTATAATTATAGATTATTTAAACTCAACTAAGCGACATAAAATGGGTTTGTTGTATTATGTTGCCATGTTACTTGTTGAATACAAGTTAGTACTTAGATCGTTAGATCTAAATGATATTCTCAGTTCGAACAGTTGGCAGTGATAACTTAAAACAAAACATTTTGTTGAGTTAAGTTAGGTTTATAGCGAGACAATAATGTATAAATTAGTTTGGTATTAAAATAACGTATAAATTTTTTTAAAAATAACATAAAATAGTGTTAATAAAAATGATCCATCTGGAATTTATATCATTCTTTTATTATAATAAGAGTAAAAGAAAATTTTAATTTCTGATATAGTTATTTAAAAATAAGTAAATGATTGAATGAAAATATGTTTTTAGTATTATGCATATTTATCAAAAGAATTAGTCTTAAAATAATTTTATTGTTATTATCACAATTTCCATATACATGAATATCTGAATTTTTTATTGCAAAAATCTTCTTATTTTAATACAAAAATGACAGTTTAATAGCTAAATATACCTCTTATATTAATTATTTTGACGATTTATTTAGAATAAAGAATTCGCAGTTCTCAAATTTTTTAAGCAACTTTAACGGTGAATCACCTAAAATATTTGTAATATTGATATTTTTCTGTGCTTGGAAATTTAAAAACATTTCCTAAAGTATTCTTTGAAATATTTACTCTAACTCATAAACGTTGAAGCGCCATGAAAGACGAAACTTTTGAAAGGGTGGTATCGGTTCTAAGAATAAACTTTAATCGAAGATCGTAATTTAAACCTTTGAATCGAAAGTTTATAATTTTTTAAAGAAGATAAGATAACCAACCCATTCATATTTAGTAATAGTAGAACTAGTATAAACTGCATCTTTTCATATCGTCAGTCAAATGACAAAACCACACATGTGCAAAAACACAGAGGGAAAACTGAATAGGGAGAACGGGGCTAGTTTTCCGTAATTTTTTTCTTTTTGGTTGTATAATAATTACTTTTGCATATTTTGGGGAAAACAGGATATCATTGTTTTTAGCTTCCACACTACGTTTATAACGTAAAAAGTGGAAGGTATTATAATCGTTCAGTCCGTCTGTCTGTCACCCACTTTCATAGCCCAAACTACAAATGCTACGGACAAGTGTGAAACGTCAAAAAATTCAGTGCATCGAAATTAGAATACATTGAAAATTTCAGAAAATAATTTGAATTCAAAGTACTTCAATTATTTAAAAAAAACTGCACAATTTAATGCTCATTTAAAAAGCATAGGAAGCCATTTTTATTAGAATTTAATCACCATTGCCATTATCAACAATCACCCGAGAAACTTTAACTCTTTTAGACAATAAATTAAAATAAATTTATTTTTGCGATATCGAACAGTTTGAAATGACGTCAAATATATTTCACTACAAGATTCTTTATACGTTGATATGAAATGTTTTAATTCTATTTAAAAGCGAGGAATATTACATATTTATTCTTTGAAATATAAATTAATTTTTGCAAACGATAAGTAATAATTATTGAATTTTCGAAATAAAATAAATGAAACCAGCCAAATTTAGCATATAAATGTTTAATATAGAATATTAATGCTGTGTTTGTCGCCTTTTTACCTGTTAAACACAACTGTTGTGTGGAAGCGGGTTAAGTGACAGATTCTGTTACAAACCTACTTGTTTTGGTTGTACAATTATAGCTACAAACTAGCAGTAATACGTTTCTAAAAATTAATATAGTGTTTAGTAGAAAGTGGTTAAATGCAAGCATGTTATACTATAGAAAACTTGAACCGTATACGAGGCACATTTTCTCAGTTTGCCAAAAATGAAATGGAAAAATTTTCCAACTATTCTTAATTTTTTTTTAACACAGATAATATTTTTTGCTATTTTTTATGTATATTTTTTTGTTAAATAAAAAGAAAAAGAAGTGTAAGATCCAGTAAATAGATAAATATTGTAAAAATACCAGTTTTCTTATATCAAATCTTCAATTTAAAAATTTGAATGAAGGTAATTTTCATCTGAATCGCAATGAACTAAAACAAATGTTATAATTTTTTATGGTGCCACTGCGTCATGCTATAGTTGTTGGAGGTTGCCGAAAGTGTAACTAAGTGAAACAAACAAAAATCGGGGTAATCGCATGCACTAAATTTTAAAAAGTTTGTTTAAAAAAATTCTGGAGCCAGAAAATGGACCCAACATTTTTTTTGCAACCTGACATATATTTTACAGTGTAATTCACAATGCATGGGGACATGGGGAATTTTTAACTTCTTGGATGCTTTTCTGCTTATAAATCCGTTCCATAAAGTTACTAGAGTGACACCACATTATTTCAGAAGTGTACGGTCTTTTGTCAGCCTTGTTATTATTACTATGAAGACCTTTTTTAAACTGGAAAAGGGGATGGTGAACCCAGTCGGTTAGGCATTCGCCTAGCATGCGAAAGGTCCCAGGTTCGGGCATCGCCAAAATAACTGCCGACCTATAAACGGCCCGTGCAGTCCAAAATGTCCGACGAATAATACCCCGTGTAGAGGGAGTGCACGTTAAATATCCTTCAAAGTCCTAACGCTGCGTGCGATGTCGCCCTTAACGGTTGCGTTGGGTGCCTACTCAGATGTCGGCTCGTCACTTTATTATGGTTCTAAAATACGACGAAGTACCATCGAATGGGGTAACTCAGGGGCGGATTTTTAAATAGGCTAAGTAGGCTATAGCCTAGAGCGACGAATTTTTTTGGGCGGCAAATTTCACGACCAATTAAAACAGAATTCGGCAAATAAAAATTATTATAAAGATACGAATATTTTTAAGAAAGAAACAAATAATTAACATTAATTCGTAAACTGTAAATGTATATATAATACTAATATTTCGTAGCAAACATGGCAGCTGCGAGGGCAATTGTACCTCTCCTCCCGGATTTCGAAGTTGAAAGAAAAATAGTCGAACAGTTTTTTAAATAATCGCCTATTTCGCTTTCGATTTAGCGTGTAAAGGTACATAGATGATTTTAATATGTGAATCTATTTTAAACAACACATACCACCCTATTTTGCAGCTAACCAGCTACCTTTCCTCGAAGGGGAGAATATTGTGACAGGGGCGGCAAATCAATCGCATAGCCTACAAGCGGCAAATCTTTAAATCCGGACCGTAACTTTGTCCCAAGAAATAAAACCCTAGTACTGACTTTCTTCTTAAATATTTTCTACTGATAGGTCAAAGCAGAGTTGCCCCTAATCGAAAAAAGGATGCACCTTTTGTTGGAATATCTTTTATAATACGGAATTACAAGCTATTTTTAATTTTCCTTTAAAAAGGTTTTTTTACAGCAAAAGCTATCGGAATCTAATTAATTGGTAAAAATTCCGCTCAAAATTTATGTAAATTGTAATTATATTATTTTTTAAATCAATAAAAATAGCCGGACACGTGATCCAATCAAATACGGCTTCCGATTCATTCCCTCAATTCTTAATGCATAAAAAAGTTTATCTTGGTATAGCTTTTTATCTAATACAACACATTTGACATTATCAAACAAATCAGAATTATTTTATAATGTTTACACAGGTAGTTTCACTTAAAAAAACCTAAAATTTAAAAAATTAAAGTTAAATATAACAAAATTTTTACCGTAAAAATCGGAATTGAACTATTTAATTGTATTCAATTCCCAGATCCACACATTTGACACAAGACAACAAGTATTTTCTTACTGATTCTAAAGAAATCATTTAGTTATTTTGGCTTCGAGTCTAATTTGGCGGGAAAAAGTCAGAAATATTATCTGAAGGTCATTAATTCGTAAAACTGTTAAACAAAGTTCGAAAGATTTATGAGCCAGCTGCAAAATATGGCGGGAATATCTCATTGATACCATTGGCAAACGTCATCAATTCACCAAAATGTTTTATAAACTGCGTGAGATTTATGAGTGTTTAAACTTAGTTACAGTGATCGGATTGTTTATTGGAAATAATTGTCAAAACTACTGTTTTCTACCAGGCATTGTTGGAATTGCCCCGTAAAATTTTGGAAAATCTGCTCCGTCGCCATATTTTGACATTAATAATACCTTGACGAGTAGAGTTTTAAATTATTTTGAAAACAAATACGTGGTTACATAGAGAGAGTAACCACCTGTTAGTGAACGCAATGATAAAACTGTAAGTTTAAAAAAAGTACTTTTAATTTAGGTTTGAATGTAAGAACGAAAAGTTAATTACCTCTGAAAAACCACAAAAACTGCTATAACGACAATATTACTGCACCAAACTTAGCAACTATTTTTTTTTAAAGGTCTATGCTGTAATGCTTCAAAAACTGATTTGCTATTTGACTCCCCTTAATTGCTAATTTCGAATATAAGGCTAGGTGGAAAACTAGCCCATGGGAAAACTAGCTCCGGTCTCCGCTACTGGTTAAGCCCAAAATTTTCAAAAATTGCCAATCTCTAGAATTTGCGCATTCGTGGTTTTGTTATTTGATGTATGATATAGCTTAAGATGCAATTCATAAATAATTTAGATACAGAGAATTTTGACTTATATTCCTATGAAACTTTGAGCTACTTTGAATTTTCAAAAAATGTTTCAAATTTTACCTAAACATTCAAAAGATATTTTTTTCGTTATATTTTATATTACTAATAATGTTATTTCGTTGATAAATTTTCTCGTTCTGATTTGCATCATTTCTCTCTAAAAACAATTAATTATAAAACATTTGCAGTAATTTAATGTGAAATTAAATTTTTTATCAGAAGTTATGTAAAATTATCTAATTTTATATAATTTTAAATTTAAACAGCAGAAAACCTTATAATTCGAAATTTTTCCACAAATCATCTTTAACAGAAACGGCGCATCGTTTACAAAAAAGTACAAACTTCTGTCAGAATTAGCACACTGCACTGAATAAATTCTTTTTAACGAGAAAAAAAATGTCAGATAATCTAAATCAACAAAATATAAGACAACTGAAGGCCATAGTAATCATTAATTTAGATAGGAGAGAAGCAACAGTTTCTTTTACATTGTAGTGCACTAATTCCGACATTTCTTTTTTAAAATGTAGAAATTATCACTTAACGCAAAGAATGTCACTTTATTTAATTAATTTAAGTAAAGTTAAAATCTATTAATATATTAATATTAAAAATCTATTGATATTATAAAATAAACATATTTTCTCTGTAATGTCGTCTCGCACATCAGCCGACAGTTTTTTTCGGTAAAAGCAACAGTTTTTTTACATTGTAGTGCGCTAATTTCGGCAGTACTTTTTTTACAGTGTAGGAATTATCACTTGACGCAAAGAACTTACTTTGGGATGTCACGTGGAACTTGAAGGAACGGGGAAGTGTAGATCTCTTCGCAGACGATCCCTTGTGACAAGTGAACAGAAAACTATCGTCTGGCGCAACAGTCGCGCGATCGAACCTCCCCCGCCTCTTTTCAAATTCGCATCGCCGCACACGCGAAAAAATTCGAACTTTCGAACAAAAAAATATTGGGATAGGTGAACTGGGGTCGCGGTATAACTAATGACTCTTTACTGACATAAAAGGAAAAGTGGTTTGGAGTGGTAGGAAAAATACCATTGGGTTATTTATTTTTTATTTAACTTATTATTGAAGTTGTAGTTTATAAGTTCTTTATGGAGAATGGTTATAATGTTGATGTGGTTAGTGAAAATAAATAGTATTGTAGGTAAAAGAATCTACGCAAATTATTAAAATTTAGCTATGATATTTTTTTCATTTATTATAAAGTACTAGGTGTATGTATGTTGCTTCTAATATTAAGGAACTGATTGTAACCTATAATTTTCAACAAACTATCTACAACTTGGCAGGGGTGCCTACAAGGGGGGGGGGGGTCAACGACGCAGACTGCGTCGTTGAAATTTTAGGGGGGGGTTGATTTTTTTTATAAAAATTATTAAGAAACTACCAATCTTTATATAAAAAAATTCAGCTAACTCGTATTCTTACTAATTATCTGCCCCCCCCCCCCCCCGCGACGCAACACCCGGGGGGGGGGGGGTTAGAACTTGTACTCTGGCGAATTTTTATTTGGTTTAAAATAAAGAACAAAGTGGCAAGGAAATCAAATGCCTTCAAAGAATATGAATGGGTAACCATAATTCGAAGCAACACCAGGAAAAAAAGGAGTTATAAATTATGTTCGATGGCGTCTACCATACCATAACAGACGAAGATTTCTGACAATTATGTCTAATAAACAATACGATCACTGTAACTAAGTTTAAAAACTCATAAATCTCACGCAGTTTATAAAACATTTCGGTGAATTGATGACGTTTGCCAATGGTATCAATGATATATTCCCGCCATTTTTTGCAGCTGGCTCATAAATCTTTCGAACTTTGTTTTTAACAGTTTTACGAATTAATGACTTTCAGATAATATTTCTGACTTTTTCCCGCCAGATTAGACTCGAAGCCAAAATAACTAAATGATTGCTTTAGAATCAGTAGGAAAATACTTGTCGTCTTGTGTCAAATGTGTGGGTCTTGGTGATTGAATATAATTAAATAGTTCAATTTCGGGTTTCACGGTAAGAATTTTGTTATATTTAACTTTAATTTTTTAAATTTTAGTTTTTTTTAAGTGAAACTACCTCTGTAAACATTATAAAATAATTCTGATTTGTTTGATAATGCCAAATGTGTTGTATTAGATAAAAAGCTATACCAAGATAAACTTTTTTATGCATTAAGAATTGAGGGAATGAATTGGAAGCCGTTTTTGATTGGATCACGTGTCCGGCTATTTTTATTGATTTAAAAAATAATATAATTACATAAATTTTGAGCGGAATTTTTACCAATTATTTAGATTCCGATAGCTTTTGCTGTAAAGAAAACCTTTTTAAAGGAAAATTAAAAATAACTTGTAATTCCGTATTATAAAAGATATTCCAACAAAAGGTGCTTCCCGTTTTCGATTAAGGGCAACTCTGCTTTGAGATATCATTAGAAAAATATTTAAGGAGAAAGTCAGTACTAGGGTTTTATTTCTTGGGACAAATTTACGGTCCGGATTTAAAGATTTGCCGCTTGTAGGTTATACGATTGATTTGCCGCCCCTGTCACAATATTCTCCCCCTTCGGGGAAAGGTAGCTGGTTAGCTGCAAAATAGGGTGGTATGTGTTGTTTAAAAAAGATACACATATTAGAATCATCTATGTACCTTTACACGAAGAATGCTGTTTTATTTGGTCGTGAAATTTTCCGCCCCAAAAAATTCGCCGTCTAGGCTACAGCCTATACTTAGCCTATTTAGAAATCCGGCCCAGGTTACCCCATTCGATGGTACTTAAAATATCATTTTACTATAAGGTTTTCTATATACACCGTAAAGATGTAGTTAGAGTCCACTTTGGTTAGGTACTCCATAAGCCCATATAAATAAAAAGTCCTCACCGGTATTTTTTTTTTTTGGGGGGGGGGGTAATAATTCTCTAGGGGGGGGGGGGGGGTGCGTCGTTAGCTCTGGGGGGGATCGGCACCTCTGCAACTTGGAAATAGTTAAAGTCAAAAATAACGAAACGTAAAAACGAATTCTAAAAGTAAACATTAAATTTGAGTATCACATAATTCAGAAACTGTGAAATTTACATTGTCAGAAACATTTTCCTTGTTAAAGGGATTTTCCATTTTTTTCTTAGATTATTATTTCCTTGAAGCTGTACATTACAACAACAGATTTGCATCATATACTTAATAAACTCGAAAAATACTAAATAACAAAACGTATAAAAAAAAAGAACAAACAGAATAGGAAAAAAAACTTTTGATACTTCTATAGCATTCAACTATTTATTTCAAAGAACATGCGATTAAGAGCAAACTGTTATTCTATTTAGTATCTCTACTTAATATTTGGACTTGGCGAGTGGCGAACTTTTTCGACAGCTAATGCAGTTTCAGGGAGAGGTTGATATTCGTCTTTGCAAGATAGATGGCTATTGCTTTTCCGTTTTATCCGTAACATGCTATGCCTACTTGTGATTAATATGATGCCGGAATAGAGATCACTTTAATTTTAGGACTACTTTTATTTTTTAAAGTCATTTTTCAGTTTTTCCTTAAATATAATTGAATATATATGGGGGGTGACGGAATTTTCAGAAAAGATTAAATCTACCGAAAATAGGAAGTGAATTTAAGTATAAGTTTGTGAATTTATATCGATAGTGTTAGAAACTTATAACGGATTATCAAAAAAGTAAAATTGCTAAGAATAGTTTTCAAAAACTATCGTTGATTTCTATTTTATTAATATATGATGTGTCAGTTCGATTTTTTTAGTAAAAGTAGTAGATATAAATATTATTTAAGTACGTGTGACAACTGTTAGAAAAGTTTTATAGTTTCCCGGTTTTTCAAGTAGAAAATTTTAAATATGACTAACTCTTTTTTTAAAAAAACATAAGACTTACAATTAAAATCATTCCTCAATTAAAATAGCGTTTACAAATGGGTGATAAAACTATGTATAAGTTTTATTTAGTTTTATAAATTTCCGACAGTGTAAATATTATAAATCTCTAGAAAACTAAGGTAGTAAACAAAATACTAGCAAAGCAAATAAAGTTGAAATCTATTAAAGATATTTATTACAGTACTAAAGTAATAAGATTGCGTGTGAGTGTATTTTGCTCAGACGAAATATAGAGCTGAAAAATAACGTAGGTGCAAAAAGTTTATTTTATTGAAGTTCATTAAAAAGTTTTTGTTAACTTTTTAGCTTCCACACTACGTTTATAACGTAAAAAGTGGAAGGTATTACAATCGTTCAGTCCGTCTGTCTATCTGTCCGTCACCCACTTTCATAGCCCAAACTACAAATGCTACGGACAAGTGTGATACGTCAAAAAATTCAGCGCATCGAAATTAGAATACATTGAAAATTTCAGAAAAGAATTCGAATTCGAAGTACTTCAATTATTTAAAAAAACTGCAAAATTTAATGCTCATTTAAAAAGCATAGGAAGCCATTTTTATTAGAATTAAATCACCATTGCCATCGCAACAAACGCTCGAGAAACTTTAATTCTTTTAGACAATAAATTAAAATAAATTTATTTTTGCGACATCGATCAGTTTGAAATGACGTCAAATATATTTCACTACGAGATTCTTTGTACGTTGATATGAAATGTTTTCATTCTATTTAAAAGCGAGGAATATTACATATTTATTCTTTGAAATATAAATTAATTTTTGCAAACGATAAGTAATAATTATTGAATTTTCGAAATAAAATAAATGAAACTAGCCAAATTTAGCATGTAAATGTTTAATATAGAATTAATGCTGTGTTTGGCGCCTTTTTATTTATTCAATATTTTCACTGTTGCCATTTCGTCAAACGTACGAGAAACTTTATTTAAAATATAAATAAAACTCTTGAAAGAATATTTATTTATGAGATATAATTTACTTTGGATTGCTGAAATATCACAATAGAGTTCTTTTTATGGTTCATTATATATGTATGAGGAAGGATGCATAGAGAATTCTAACTTTGAATAAAAAAATAAGCGAAAGTTCGCTTTTATTTTTAAAGCATCAATTTTACTAATTATTTATTATTCTCTTTTTCGAAAGAAAGTTAATGAATATGGGAAATTGTGGCAACTAAAAGATTTTTATTACAAAAAGTTGCATCATTATTTTTCGTTCAAATTTCAAACAAATTCAGCAAACGATAATAAGTAATTATTAATTTGCGAAAGAAGATCAATGAAAATAGTTAATTTTGGCGTTTAAAAGTTTGAATTAGAAATAAATTATAAGATGAAGGCCTGTTTGGCGAATTTTTTTGCAGAGGTGTATAAATATTGCGTTTTTTGTTGAGCACAAACACTGTGTGGAAGCGGTTTAAGTGACAGATTCTGTAACAAACCTACTTGTTATTTATTGGTACTTAACTGTAACTCACGCATATGATAACGGTGACAAACGGAACAAGATTTTATGCATGAATACTAATTCATAAGAAGCGCACTATTATGTAATTAAAAAATAGTGTTACATTTGGATTGGTATTATTCACTTTTGGACCATCATGTATTACTAGCACATTCGAATTGCTATTTTATTCCTTAATAATTGAAAATTGTTGTGAAATAATCATACATGATTTGTGCACAAAATTTGTTCTACGTACTTTTCGCAGCTTATGTTGGGAAACACTGTCCGAAACTAAATTGAAAAGGAAGTCCCATATAA
Source organism: Oedothorax gibbosus (assembly GCA_019343175.1). Lineage (NCBI taxonomy): Eukaryota > Metazoa > Arthropoda > Arachnida > Araneae > Linyphiidae > Oedothorax > Oedothorax gibbosus. The sequence continues at coordinate 249,928 of JAFNEN010000622.1, read as the reverse complement.
CTTTTCTATACCTCTATACTCATTACAACCTTTTCGTGCAATTTAGTTTATTGTCTTGTTTTAGTGTGTATGCTTATTCCTAACAGTGCTGATAAAATTTCCTCAAAAAGCAGAGTAAGTCGTTGGAAGAAACTGTGCATGTTAAACAAAATAATCTCTATATTTTTTACTCGTTATTTTTAAAATAACTAACAACATCTTTTTTTATATAAAACACACACACGCTTTTTTTAATTGAATGTTCTCTATATATTTCTCTAAATAAAGTCATTCATTAAAGTATCATGAAATACTTTTAGAATTAAACAGATCGCATTGATGTTTTTACTTTCCTATCCTTAGAAACATTTAAATAAATTGTATGCAATTTTTCTCCCATCATTTTTTTTCTGACGAATAACATCTCTTATTTTTTTATACATAAATTGCCATTTTTTTTATATTGTCAATAATTTAAGTAAAAAAAAACTATACAAAAAGAATGTTTCATTAAAACCCTCTGACAGATACAGACGTGTAAACCCGTCACCTGCCTATCAGATTTTCCAGCAACACACAGAAAATTTAAAAATTTATAAACTTTACAATTTTACTAAATTTTAAAATTTAAAATATGGCGGAGTTATTGATAATCATCTTCTATATAAATAAAAAAATTTAAAATTTAAAGAAATTAAATTTTTAGTTAAAACTTTAAATTTAAATCGCATGCAGCGAAAACAAGTTTACACTTCAGCCAAATTGCTTATCCCTCTGAGGGTGAAAAAAAATTCTCAGAAAAATTAATCAGAAGGCAGTTGAAGAGCTTAGTGGAAAACCGTGCCAAGTGACAGTTTAAAAAAAAAAGATTTTTGTGTCAATGAAAATATTACTAACTTCTTTAACTCTTTCAGTCCCAGTGATGCTATTTGGCATCATCATGTTTCTGATCAAAATTTAAAAAAAATAGGGCTGACATCTATTGGGATTAATAAAAAATATTTTCTAGTAGAAAAAAGTTTGAAGAATCGAATGATGTGCTTTTTGATATCATAAAGGGCTATAGACGATCAAAACAAAATTTCTAAAATGATGATGCCAAATTGTCATTGGGACTGAAAGGGTTAACGATAACAAGTTTCCCCTTTTTCATAAACTTTAAGTTTAGTATATTTTTTAAGGTTTGCAAGTGCCGTTTTTAGCAGATCTGTGGGCAAACTAAAAAACTTCAAACTCACCTTTTTGTCACTTAGAACGTTCTTATCCACTAAGCTCTTCAACTATCTTTTTAAGTACAATAAAGTAAAACACTCTTTACGTAAAAATAACTTGTTGAACGTAAGAAATACTTCGTCAGAGAGGAGTTGAGTTGTCGTGTGTCCGGATGTGTCTAGCGGAAAAGAACATTGAATTCCGGACCGCAAATGTGGCCTGATAGAAAACGAATCGAGTACAAAACGGTAAGCTTAAACTCGTTAGGAAAGCATCGCTACACCTGACTTTCTATTTCCTGAGTTCACTGGAGTCGTGGAAGGAACGTTACAGAATTTTTTCCCAATTTAGGGAAATTCTCATTTTGTAAAAAAAGCATAGCGGAAATGTGAGGGAAATTGCCATACTGGTGGGCTCAGATAGAAATTATAACAATCTTGTATTGTAATGAAGGGACTTCTTAGAGGTTTATTTCCCAAACTAGGAATAATGTAGACTTTAACCCTCTGAGGGATACAGGCGTATAAACCCGTCACCTGAATGTCATGTGACATGTCACCTGAATGTTTCAATCAACACACATAATTATTAAAAATTTATAAATTTAATGATTTTATTAAATTTTAAAATTTAAGGCATGGAGGAGCCATTTATAACCTTCTACTACAAAAATATAATATTTTAAAATTTAATAAATTATAAGTTAAAAATTTTAATTTAAATCTCTTGCAGAGAAAACAAGTTTACACTTCAGTTAATTTGCTTATCCCTCAAAGGGTTAATTGTTCACGAGTAAGTTTTGACGTATATTCCATCGAAATATTCTATCCATTTCCATTTTTCCATCGAAATATAAGTAGTGTAAAATGTGTTAGGTCGTGTAGTGCAAAACGTTTAGCTGGTGAAACATCACTTGTCGTTCGATTACCACTCAATAATAAATATTTGATATGCTTGTATTCGGTTAAAGATTTGTACGAGAAGGTTTTCGTACGTTTTTTTAGTTATATATAATTTAAAACCTAAAAGGTTCTACGGTAGCCACATTTTGCGCATGCATGATTTTCTCGAAAACCTCACTGTGACGTCCGACTGATACTAGAAATTCGCCTACCAAATTCGAAGTATATCGCTCTTTTAGTTCGAGCTATAGAGTAGTTTCAGACAGACAGAATGACAGACAGCCAGTCTAACAGACGGACTATTGTCAAAAACCACTTTATCAGAATCAGGAATATAGTAGCATTTCGTTTCTGGTTTCAAGAACTTAAAATTTAAAGCATAACAATTTAAACAGCTATGGGCCCGTCCGTGGCCGAGTGGTTAGGGCATCAGCCTAGAGATTCAACCTTCTCAGGAGTGCGGGGGTTCGAATCCCACCTACTGCCAGTCATCCTATAAATCGGATCCGTGCTGGAAATAGTAGAATAATCCTCATCACGAATGGGCCCGAGTACACAGGGACAGACGTGCTCGTTAAATCTGTGGAGTCCAAAGTCCCGACGGCGTTAGCGTACGATGTCTCTCGAAGTTCCGTTGGGTGCCCGCTCTGGTGTCGACCTCGTCACTTGACCAGGGTTCTAAATTACGAGGCGTTATTGGCTGTGTTAAAGCTCCTGAAGGAGGCTAGAAATAGGCAGCCGGAAACGAAAACCTTACCTAACAGCTATGTATTAACAATTACAAGACCAAGCACACAAACCTGAATATATATGTCTACCAACCAACCAACCAACAAAAACCAATATATCGAAAAGATACGACCCTGACTGGTTTTACCGTCGCTCACCAATAACATTTCTATATAGTCATTGAAATATCTCGCTTAAAGGATTCTCATATAATAAATATGGTAGCATTTCGTTTCTAGTTTCTCGAACTTCCAATTCAAAACAAAAAGACTGTCATCTCGGATTGCCATCGATTTATCGCAAGTGTGAAGCGGGCACGTTCGCTGTCACCAGTCTTCAAGCTTAGACGCGGCTCACAAGACCGTGCAGTTAACAAGGGGCGCCTGCCACTCACATTCAAATGGCAGCTCGACTTCTAATCGAAAGTTAACATGGCCATGGCTAGACCGCCAATCAATGGTCGGGGCTGACAACCGTGGATAAAGCCTTGTTTTTGAGGTTTGGGCTTTTTAGTATCTTAACGAGAAACTGGAATTGAAATAAGCAAAAAGGATTTTTTTTGTGAGTTAGAATAAAAAATAAAGTTAATTTAATTGTACTGTGAAAGGCAATTAACCCTTTCATTCCCAGTGATGCCATTTGGCACCATCGTGTTTCTGATCATAATTTAAAAAAAAATAATAGGGCTGACATCTATTGGGATTAATAAAAAATATTTTTTAATAGAAAAAAAGTTTGAAGAATCGAATGATGTGCTTTTTGATATCATAAATGGGTATAGACGATCAAAAACAAAAATCTAAAATGCTGATGCCAAATTGTCATTGGGACTGAAAGGGTTAATGTAACTTCAGCACTGTTTATAAAATAAATCAAAATAATTTAAATTTAGTATTTACTTATTCTCCTATAAATATTTCTAATTTTTATTAGTGTATTTGTAAAGTATTTTCATTTATGAGAAATGCTCTTTATTTATTTAAAAACATATTTTTTTTTTCATGCAACGCAGTTAGTTGATAATGGAATTCATTCTTAAATTGGAAACGCATATTTCATTTAAAAAATACTAAAATAGTAACCCTTGTAACCATTAGTTCAATATCTCTTTTATAACAAATAATTTTTATTTCTTGAAAGACAAATTTACGATTTGCTAAAACTTAAATATATTATTAGTTTACTGTAATACAATAAAACCAAATATTTACTTTAACAGTTGGATTTAATTAGTTGTTTAAGCTTGTTATATTACTTAATATTATTATTACTTAATTATTACTAATATATATTATTATTACTTAATATCATTTCCATTAACACAATTTACAACAAATAGTATTGTATCATAAGTAAAAACTATAGTAATGATAATTGTAAGACATAAATAATAATAAAATGCATGGAAAAATAACTCACTCATTTCATTTCTTCTATTAAAAATATATTTTATGTAGAATTAGTTAATTTAAAAAGTAAATTTATGAACGATTGTTTTATTCAACGTTTAAAGTTTAAATATTAAAACGTAAAACTTCTAGTCATCTTCAGGACTACGCAAAAAATGATTTGGATAAGCAACCTACATTTTCAGCAACAAACATTGACTTGACCTACTATTCCATATTTATCTTGATAAAATATCAAGGTCAGTTAAGATATCTAAATATTTTTTATAAAGACATAGAACAAAACATAAATAATTGTAGAACTTTTTTGTTAACATAAATGAATATTGAATAAGTCAAAAAGGAATAACAAAAATATTTTAAGTTTATAAAAGAATTAAAAAGCAAACATATTTATTTATTAAAAATAATGCGGAGAATCAGATAGCAGGGAAAGTTTGAAAACAAAAACTAGAATCTCGAAACGTTGTAATATATGAATTAAAATAATCGTATATATAAAGGGATTAAATTAATATATTTAAGTTTGTTTATTTATTAATGAATTTTTATAAAAAGTTATGTATATTTATACATTATTCTATTATATATTATTTTATACATTATTATTAACTTTAATATTTTTTTTATCACTATCGTCTGTGGAAAAGTGAGCTTTCTATCATGTTACTGAAAGAAGAAGTGCTACCTTGTACAGTAAGATATTTGTTAATAATTTATTTTTAAAATTTATTCGTAAAATATTAGTTATTTTTTCGAATTACGTTTTTAAAATTTAAATTAAATGTAAAAGTTCTATATAACTCCAGTGCGAATTGTAATTGAAAACTTCTTGTGCAAAATAAGCTATCTTAGCTAAAAATAAACATGCATAAGCATAAATGTAGAGCTTAGTGGAAGAACGTGCTAAGTGACAAAAAGATGAAACCGAGAAAATTAGCTTTTAAGTTTTTAGTTTGCATTTAGATCCGTTAAAAAAGAAACTTGCAAACGATAAAAACATACTGAATTTCTAGTTAATGATAAAGGAGAAATTTGTAATCTTTAAAGAAGTTAATAACGTGTTCATTGACACAAAAAACTCAATTTTTTCAAAAATGTCACTTAGCACGTTCTTCCACTAAACTCTTCAAATGTAACTCATTAACGATGATTGGCAAGAAAATTTGCCGCGCGAAAATGAATTTCTGCTTTTATCTAAATAAACAAAATATATTAAAGGCGACCATAGTCCAATACAATTTATGTATAACATATTAATTGCACGAAAAACGATTAAAAAAAAACTTAAAGTAAACGTTTTTATTCGGAAATGAAGGTGTTAATGGTATTTACAAGGGTTAATGAAATCTAACCTTCAACTTGTCCACTGACGTTTCCCATAGTTGCTCAAGACAGCTTCTTGCAGTCAATGAATGTCAAAAATAAAATAACTCGTGTTCGCGATCGAGGAGAATTAAAATAGTGTATCTTGATAGTATAAAATACAAAGGTTCGGGTACAAAATGCGGTAATTTGAACTAACGTCCTTGTTTTATATGTAAATAAATAAACAATACAGTGACTTTACCCTCCTAAAGAACTCTCCTGATTTTCCCACCCCACTCCTGTCACCTTAGGAGTATCGTATGTAAACAAGCACTTTGGAGTTCTTTTAGCTTCTATTGCCAATACGCAAAGAAGATTAGATAAAATACAAAAAAAACCCGGACGGTCTTTCTTCATAACGTCCAATGTCTTTCAATTTTTTTCTTTATTAGTTTCAATTTCATTATGGTTCGTATTAAAACAATAAGGGAATACCATCTACGGACCGTGAACTAGTTGTTATGAATCATTCCGGATAGGGGACACCGGGACTAGTTTAAAATGATTTTTTTCTCTTTGCTTTTGTATTTTTTACTTTTATTTATTTTAAAGAAAAATGGATATCATTGCCTTCATTACACATTTACTACAATATAGCTTTACTACTTTTCGAAAAGTAATTACAGTGTTTGGCAAAAGGTGGTTCAGTGCAAGCATGTTGAGCTTTTAAAACGTGCTCCGTATACTGAGTACATTTTCCCAACCTGCATTTTCCTTCCCAATATGCATGGGGCAAATTTTCCATCTTTTCCTAAAAAAATTTATCAGAATCAATAAAACTTTTATGAACATTATATTGTAAACTACTTAAGAAGAGTATACCCAGAATATGGATAAATATTTCAAAAAAATCCCAGTTTATTACGTCAAAACTTAAAATATAATAAATTTCAATAAAGGTATATCATCTGAAGAAACCATAGTTTGTGCTCGTTGTTTGAGGTTGTCCGAAGTATGGTTAAAATTTGCAAAAAAAAAATTTGAAGTTATAACCTACGCAAAAGTTTGACGAGATTGCTTCCCATTTTTTGTTGCCAGCAAATTGACTCCAAATTTTTGTGTGCAACATGACACATTTTTTTTGAAGTATGCAGAATATTTGGTTTTTGGCGGCCTTTCCGCTACTATTCTTTTCCTGATATTATCCTTCCCCAAGTTGCATATATTGCTTGAAAACTTAAGAGTTTAAGTAAGATTTTATTTTATTACCATATATTGACTATTTTTAAACTGGAACAGCACTTTTTTACATTTATAGCATGCATTGTGTTGGGCGGATAAAATTATGGTTAAGTTTAGGATTTAATGTGTGGGGTTCAAAGGTATGATAGTTAACTAATAATCTGATAATCTGCTATATGCTAATTTATACGTTCCCGATATGGCCAAGTCGTATAGTTGTTAACACAGTACATTGCGTTAAATTTAATAATGAAGACCTTATAATATTAATTACTTCCATAATTAAATAACTAAATCATAAATTATTAAGAACTATATCAATTACTCAATTCTACCGCAATATCCCTGGACAGCAAATGAGAAGACAATTGGTCAACTAATTAAACATTTATTAACATACACAAGTACAACCGCGGTTCATACTAACAATAATAGTAATATATAAATACTGAATATAATGACACAGTATGCATTGAAAATAAGGCCCTAACATAATCGCCAATTACATTTAATTAAACCTATCCTGGAGAGATCAGAATTATCAACTCACCCCTTTACAGCTACTTGAAGACACATAGAAGAAGGACACTGTTGGTGTCAGATATAGAGTTCTGCCAACCATCTCTACAACACCAATTAATATCACACTTCACAATACTTGATTTGAGAACACAAAATAATCGGGATTGAATGTTGACATCGAAATGGATGAATGGTGTTCCACTATCGATACAGATTGCAAGTTCCGGGTTAATCAATTGGATTCAATACATATTTCCATAGTGTGCAAGTTTAGGGTTAATCAATTAGATTCAATACATATTTCCATAGTGTGCAATTTTAGAGAATAGCCTCATACGGGGCAAGTCAGGCCATAGGAAGTCAACCGCGTACCCAAGGGGCACCTCGCGGACAGTCGGGCACAGGGCCCAACGGGCCCCCAGCCCCTTGTTCACAATTGATGTTTTTTCTTTCTGGATCTACTTTCAACTCCGCTCAGATCTCGCGGTACAAGCCGATGAAATCTCAAAAGCTCCACCCATGTAAAAGTTGCCCAATTACATAATTTTGAACATCCCCCTTAGCACAAACTCCCACCTTCGATTTTAAATTGCGCTCGGACAGTGGTCAGGATAGTACAAATACGGGAACCCCATAGGATATTAAAATCCTCTGAAGTTTCCCGCGGGTATGCCTGAAGACATAACTCCATGTTCCCCCTGCAATAAAACTTCCTGACACTGACTTTGTGGTGTAACGTCATGTCCAACAAAACTCTTTTATGCTGGACATCGACACTGTGGCGCCAGGTAGGAATACATGCGTCTGAGGAAAATCTGTAACAATGAAGTTTGGCAACCCAACACACCTGGATCGAGACCCAATTAAGGGACCGAGGAGCGGCCATTGCAGAAAAGAATGTTGGCTATGAAATCAGCCCAACAATTGCAATGCAATCAAAGTTTAGAAAATTTTGCTAGTCATTTTGCGTAACAACTAACACCACTATTTATTGGCGTAACTAATATCATCCACTGTAAAAACTGCACATCATCAGTAGAGAAAAAAAACTATAATATGATATTTTTGCAGCCTTGATTTCAAAGATTTCTTCTTTCTCTCATGCAATCTACTACTCTTATAACACTACCAACTAAAGAGAAAACAACTGACAAAATGTCATTCCTTTTCACGCTTTATATATGAGAGGCAAAAATAAATTGCCCCTGAATATCCTGTATAACTTGAAAGTTGAAACCGAGCTTTACTCAGAAATTTACAACTCGACCATATTTAATTTAAGATCTTCATGAATGGTGTTGTTTTAAGTGCTTGTGGAGGGATCTAAATTCTCCGTTTCACTCAAACTTTTAAATATTTTCATGTAAATAACACACAGAAAAATGTCTTTACTATGTTAATGTTTATTGTTAATAGTTAATAAAGTATTTTCTTGCATTAAAACGTTTACAAAAATATTCACAGAAAAAAACTAATTGATTTGTACCTAGGGCCATGGTACAGAACACATATGGCAATGGATTTTATTTTTTTATTTAATTTGATACATAAGCTTTCATGCAATTTTATTTAATGGAGTTGAATGTAAATTACTTAACCTGCCCTTTCAAAATAACAAAAGAAAAGGTTGTAACAATTTACTTTTCCACACCAAAACCTTTCTTTCACATCTAATTTGCCAAAAGCTTCTCCTCCAATTTCAAAATGGTTCCAATAGTGACAATTAATGTAAGCAATTCACCCATATTAGATATAACGATTAGGTCAAAATATCTTTACATTTCAGGGATATGACAATAGGTACAAAACGACCTTAGGTTCACGTGTCACCCTTACATGTATATAAAACAGCACAAAATAAACGTAATCGAAAATATTTTATTGGTATACTTAGCCGTGTATCGGCGTACAAAAGTTTGCATAACATTTTTTTGTATATCAAATTTTATTATTATTTATAAAGTAACAGTTCACAGGAAAATATTAATAAAATTTCTAAATTTGTAGAAACCCTTGTTATTTTGTGTTTGTAAAGTCAAATAAAAATTTTGTTTCATTAAATATTTTATCAAGCACTTTCTATAATTTGTGCACAAATAATTACCTATTTATTTGATGTAATCAACTGTAATAAAAATACTGTAATGTAATACTGTAAATAAATTTTATATTTAATAATAACATTAAGTTTTTAGGATGTTTGACACTCATTTTCCCTTTTACATAGGTATTTTATGTTTGCTACATTTTCAGAAAATAGTAGTGAAAAATTTAAAATTCAAGGCTCGTTGACTCTTAAGCGATTTCTTTTAATACATTGATATTAAGAAAATTTGCAATTGTTTTAAATATTATCTTTATTTTAAAAGGTAAATTCCCCTTTTAAGTTTGATCTATAATTTCAAACAGGTTACACAAAAAATATCTCAAATAACATTCAAACTGATTAAATTCAAAATGTTAAATGATTAATCACGAACAATAAAACAGATACTTACTTTTGTCAATAAAAGAGTCAATTAAAACTTTCTAATTGTTCTTGTTTACGTTTTAGATTTAGGGTTTGGGTTTCGTTATAAAAGTTTATCTTAGAGGACACAATTATCGGCGCCCCAGTCAATGAAAATGACATTGATCTGGAATCAAGCCAATTATTTTTCATTCATATCCTTTGCAAAGATAAGTTTCATAATAAGAGACTCATCGCACGATGTTATGATTAAAAAAAAATCATATACGTTGAATTGTTTGTTGTGCTTAAGGGGGGATGAGCCCGCTGGACCGTGGGGCTCCAAACCGAAGTGCCGAAGTGTTAATCCAATGGAAAAAATAATTTCTAAGACACATTTCTCCGGCTGTATTGAATATTTTACAAATGGGTTTTTTATGTGATAAATGTAGATGACTTACAGGTCCCGACAATCCCACTTTTTGAAATTGGTTCAAATATATTTTTTAATTCTCCATAAATGAATGCACACGAAATATTCGAAGCAATTTCATAAAGTGGGATTATACAAACCTGTAAGTTATCTACATTTATCATTTAAAAAACCGTCTGTAAAACTATTCAATACAGCCGGAGAAATGTCGCTTAGAAAATAATTTTTTTTCTCCATTGGATTAACACTGGGCACTTTGATTTGGAGACCCGCGGTCGATCGGGCTCATTCGCCCTTAATAACTATTAACTTCTTGAGACCTGGCACCCATTTAAATGGAAGTTTCGTTTTACATTCCTGTTACTGTAGAATTTGAATTGAACTTTAGAATTGAAATGGTGCGAGATAGAAGATCTGGAAACCCCTGTTCTGTTTTTGATTACAGGTCGTTTATTTGTTTAGAAAATCGTAGCACGAGGGGTCAAGCAGGATTTTGGCGGCATTGCAAAAAGTTTTTGCAGCAATAAATTATAAAGGCATTTTTTATTAATAAAATGTTAGAATGATGATGATGAGGATGTCGTGTCCATGGATAGAGACTATATGGACAAGGTCTCAAGCCCGCCAGCGACTGCGAAGGTCTCAAAGTTTCGTAGGCGAGTGGTATTGCTGCATTTTGCCAGATGGCTGGACAGAGAAAGATTGGTCCATCGAGTCGAGCAGTTTCTGCAGCTGGAGTATTTCTAGTTCCATCTTTTTGGATTTCCATACTTGAAGTGGCCTGTCTTAATCTAGTTAGGGTGGTCGCAGTTACCTATTGGTGTTTAACTCACAAATTTGGTGTTTAATTTAACACTTCTGTGTTAAATTTTGCTTTGGCCACTGAGTTGATGTCATTAAGAGTAGTTTGGGGAAGAACGTCATTGTTGAGTTTTCTTGCTTCTTTTGCCAGATATCAGCCGACTCGTTTCCGTCGATACCAACGTGTGCTGGAATCCACTGCAAAATGCATTTCTTGTTCAAATTTGAGAGTTGAAACAATGTTAGAATACATTATTAATTTAAAAATTTGATTTGTTTGTGCACAAATAACACCAAAAAAATGTATTTTTAGGGCTTAAAACCTCAACATCCATTAAAATTGATGTGCCCCTCGGCAAATATTAAAAGTTATTTACAAAAACTCATGGCAAATATACATACTTTTAAAAATAGCTTCGGGGCTGTTTAGTTATTTCAAAAGTTGTTGTTTAATAAATTAGTCACTGACAGGTTACAGGCATGCATTTATTTTGGGAGATAGTGAACATTTCCTGCTAAAGTTTTTTTTTCAAATTTTCATTGTTTGAAAGGGACACATTAGAAAGAAAAAAGTCGCATTGAAATTAACTGTTCAAATTTTACTAAAATTTTATTTGTGTCTTGTGATCCTGAAGCTATGGCTTTTCTCGATATCGTCACAGTTTATGTCCCATTAATAAACAAATTAATACAAATAAATATTTTTGCCCCCCCCCCCATTCCTAATAACAAAAGTACGAGAATATGGGTTGAATAACAGAAAATGTAAGTCTTAAGGGAAGCACGAAGTTTTTTTTATGAGTGTTAATATGTAGAATGAGTCTTAGTTAAGAAATAAATTCGATATTTCACGTTAAACTATTTTATAGCAAAACATTTGGCATGTTTCAGATCATGAGATGAAACAGTCCTAGCGTTATTGATTTCATTTTTATTCGTTTTGGAATGACATTTGTTTGGATGGTAATTTGATCTAATTATTTCAATTTTATATAAAAAAATATTGGAATTGCTAACATAATTTTGGATAGTATATGTTTTAATATCGATTTCTTTTGATTTTATTTCCTCTTATTGCTCGTGTCTTTTTATTGTTCTTTTTACATTTTGTAATTTAGTCACAGAACTATACTGTAATCTGTAAAATAGTTTTCTACTAAAATCTAAATACTAAATAAAATATGCACTTAATATAAAATATCCTAAGTACTAAGTCAACATCGTACAACGTCGCCCTTAACGGTTGCGTTGGGTGCCTACTCAGGTGTCGGCTCGCCACTTGACTCTGGTTCAAAATTATGAAGCCCGTCTCCAATAGCCCTCGTATGTAGCTCTAGTGCGACGATAATTCAAACCATCTTATCTTAAATACTAAGTCCGCGGTTCTACTATACTATAACTGCGGTTTTTACCGGATATTGAGAGTGAAACCAAAACAACCAATGAAATCGCGGAAATGCAAAAATGAAAACTGAAACGGAAACAAAACAATTACAGGTGAAGTAATGTTGGCAAATAATTACGCTTTAAAGTCAGTTCGATTTTGTCCTAATAACTTCTGTTTGTTTCATCTTTCATGAATTAAATATACTGCCCGTAACCAGTGTTTTGAGATTGAAAGCAGTTTTGATACATTTTTAAAAAATACAACTATAAAAAAACTTACTTTAAATTAAGGTAATTAAATCTAAAATGTGGTATTTTGAGGAAAACTATTTTTAACACTTGATAAGATTTTAAACAAGTTTGATAGAGATGCGCAGTGTGGGGAAAAATTATCTTCAACCATGATAATTGATAAAAAGCCTTTAATCAAGTTTAATACAAATTTTGGGGCTTAATGATTCCTGATAAAATCCAATGAATAAGTAAACAGCATGAATTCGAACATTCTAATACTGTTGAATAAGACTTACGTTTAAACTGATGACTAAGATTAGATACGAGTTGTTTGATAAGATTTACGTTTAAACTGACTGAGTTTAGATACGAGTGATTTAGTCGAATTCCCACATATTGTGTGTGTGTTTTATTATTTATTTTAAAAATTTTCTTTCGTAAAAATTCGCTAAATATATGTGGCATTTTTCATTAGATATATTTACGTTCAGTAAAAACTATAATATTAAAAGTAATTCATTTATGTCAGTTTATACGGTATCATGGGAATTGTGCCAAATGAGGGAAGCTTCTCGGAATCACTCTGACCAGGAATATTTGAATATTTCTATGTATTAAACTATTCAAGTATTAGTATAAAAAAAGTATGTTCGGGGAAATATACTGTATTTGTCTAAGCACAAATTTTTTTGTTTTGTATCTACTAATCAGTTGTACATTTTTTTTTTGTCTTCAGATGAGAAATTGTCATACATTTAAAATTAAAAAATAAAATATATTTTAAAATAAAATCCGTAAATTTGTTGTATCGTTGGATTAAAGTCGAAAAATCTTAAATGTATTGGTAAGATGGTAAATATTTGGCGATATGCTTGGCAGTAGCTTTGGCAATAATAGACAATTTCAAGTGAGACTTGTAAAGAAATATAAAGGTGTTCCTAAAAGAGGCTAGAAATAGGCAGCAGGAAACGATTACATTACCAAAATTACCAAATACAAGGGTTAAACATTCAGGTTATGCAGTTAAAAGTAATTACTATGGGTAATTCCATGCAAAATTATCCTGTCTGTAGTGTAAGTCACGTTTGTAAAAAGTGATTATCACTACAACTTTTAACATTAAATAAAAAAAATGTGGAATAGTTGATCTACACACTTATTATAACTAAATAATGTAATGTACTTTATTTAATTTGATTTATTTTTTAAATTTAAAAAGCTTTTAATCTTCTCTTAAATCGTGACTTATACTACAGTTACATGGAATTACCCTCTATATTAGATTTTTATTAAAACACGTTTGGTGCACTTAACATTTTTCGGTACTAAAACAACGATATGACATGTTCTGTTTTTTTAAAAACAATTTATAAAACTTTAGGAACAGTGTACTTTAATAATTGTTTTAAATGTTTTTAACGTAAATTCTTGCTTGTTTTTTTTAATATTTCAAAATACGAGAATACGCAATTGTTTCATTGAAAATAAAATACTTGTAAATAAAGTATTCCAGACTTGATATCGATTTGTATAAGTAATATAATGCCGATATTTTTGAAGTGAATCGGTCTACACGCATGGCGTCACTATTTTCTTGCAAAATATATAGTGACGTAATCATAAGTTTATCTTTTCAATAATGCTTGACAGTATTACGCCAGTGAAAAAATCGAAATGGTGTGATTTAGTTTGTATTAGGTTTTAGTACTGTAGACTTGTCTCTCTAATCTTTCATATCTGTTGTTTTTCTAGAACCAAGCTAACGGAAAGAAAGCGTTGCATTAAGTGAAGCACTATTGTATCATTTCAACTAATAATGTAAATAGAAATCTTGCATTCTTTTTTTTATCGGCACTCATAAATCGTCAAATGGCGTTTCTAAAGGAACATCTCATCTCGACCTTCATTTGACTTAAAGCTATCTCGCAATTTGCCTTTTCTGGAAAAAAAAAATTTGAATTCTAAAAGAGTGATAAAGGTGTTTAGAGTTTCAACATCTTCCAATATATTTTCCCCCGTTTCATTAGACACTTGAACACTAGCTCATTTGAACACTTGAATACCCGTTTTACTTAACGTGTTTCTTATCTGCAATCGATTGTTGTTGATTGCATTTTTTTCAGTGCAAAATCTCGGCTAAAGTGTGTTAAGAATGCAATTTAGCCATGGTACCTGTAAGAAAGTCTGCTGTTTTTACAGAAAAAATCTGTCAGCTGGTGTGCCAGTAAAATACCGTGTAATGTGCGGCGTTTATTTTATTCGAACGATTTGTAATTTAAAGCAAAATCTATTTTTAGCCTACTTTTCTTTTTTTAATTCGAAAGAATTAAAAAAATGAAAAAGTAGGTTATTGACATGCGGTCGATGTCCGTCTGTCTGTCCGTACCCCCCTTCCAAAATCGGTTCTATCATTCGAATCTTAAAAATTCTTTTTTTTTGTTAGAAAGCTATGACCTCAGAGACCCAACTTTCATACTTTTTGTCCGCCTGTCTGTACGTCATAATCTACTATCTGTCTACGAATTTCCCTTTCAATTAGCATTGAAATTCAATTTTGAGTCATTTAAATCACTGTTGCCAAATCAACAATGGCACGAGAAACTTTATTTAAAAATATTTGAAGCAAAATAATTTTTTCATGAATCATTTTGGAATTACGTCATAAAATGTAGCACAATGTGATTCTTTGATTGTTCATTAATTGTTTACCAAGAAAGCGGCAAAGCATATTTTTTGCATACAATTCTGCCTAGTTTTAATTTACATTTATTTTTTTAATGCAGTTTGGAGTGGAGTAGTTTCATTATTTTTGTTATTAATAAATATTTAATTATTCTTCGAACTACAAATAAATCGAGCAGGCAATTAATAATATTAAATTATTTGTGAAGGAATATTAAGGAAAATAGTTGATTTTGGCTTTTAGAAGTTTAAATTATAGCTGGATGCTGTGTTTAGCGATTTTTTTCTAATGTGTGTAAATCTAGTGTAGAAACGATTGTTAATGATATTTACTGTTATGAACCTAGTTGTTTCCCGATTAGAATTTCAGTAAGTATTTAAGTAACAGGGAAGTAGGCTATTTTAGTTTTTTAAGAACTTCTTTTTTAACAGATAAATTGTAAAGAAAAACACACATTCATGCTAAATAACTAGTTCTATTTTTAATAATTTAAATTAATAGCTATTATAATGACTTCTTATCTGGAGTAGATTAACGATTTTACGTATTTACGTTTTTCGTGGACCCCTATCTCATAAGTCAATTAGACCTTTTATTAAGCTCGGAACTGCCAAAATGCACCTACACCAGATACCCAAAGGCATGCGTGGCATGCAGTAGTACACGTTGATAGCTTTTCCCTGTCTTTCTGGTGATGTAATTAGAAAAAGCCAGATGGCTTTTGTAGGACCCTGTTTGGTAAAGAAAAACGGCCCTTGTTATGATTAAATGGCTATAAAGGTACATAAACATTATATGAATTGGCATTCATAGACGACTACAACAACAATTCGCTTGGGAGCAATATGAACTCATGGTACCCGAAAGTATATAGAAAATAAAACAGTTCCTTATTAATTTTGAAATACTTTATTGCTAACAAAAAGAATAATGTACAATTCAGTCTGTTTAAGGGGACAGAGAACATATCAAAGCTTCAAAATATCAAATTTTCATTTTAACTTTCAATCACTAAAATGAATATTTACGAAATTTTTTTATATAATACGCACCTGAATATGGTGTTGAAGTTAGCAAATTTGGTAGTTAATTTCAATATAACTTTGTTTCCAGCTTCATACGTCATTATTTTAAAACACCGATTTTTAGATTTTAGGTACACTTTCCAGCACAACTATTGCGTGAATCTAAAAATAATTTTTTATAGAAATAAAAAAAAGTATATTCAACGCAATGAACCTCAAGTTTGACGATACAACATTCATAATTTTAAGTTATTAACATTAATAGAAATTTTACGCATTTCTTAAATTAGAAAAATCGTCTTATTTTTACTCACTTAATATTTTTTTGGAATATTTTTGGTTCACTGTGTTAAATAGACATAAATACGACATCACAGAAAATTTCAACCCTTCTAGTAAAATAGAAAAAGAGAAAAGTATACTTTAAGGCTGAAAATTGGTGTTTTGGAATAATGACATTTAAAGCTGTCAACAAAGTTATATTGATATTAACTACCAAATTTGCAAACTCCAGCCCCATATTCAAATGTGCATCATAGAAGTTTTTTTGTAAAGGCACGATTCAGTAACTAAAGTTGAAATGAAAATTCGAGATTTTGAGTGGTCGTTTTGTTCCCTGTTACCTTAAATTATTTACCATTTTCTCTTATTATTGAGCTCGGCATTTGCTAATTCAAAAGTGAATAGTGAGAAATACTTTCAAAAGCTTTTAAGGAACAATTTTATAGAAATTTTTTAATTATTATTGAAACGATTCACACAATTATCATAAACGCCCACTTTCAGAACCATCAACCACAATTACTATCATTTAATCGACTACATACATTTACATAGCCATCCTGGCTCAAACTTTAGTGCAAAACACTGCAAATGATCATTTGTCTCTATTAATTTGAATACTTGTGCGTCATTTAATGGGGTCTAGAGAAAAGAAGAGGAAAAAGTGTTCACTGAAGGCAGATCCCTCGTTGCCCCGTGTTCTCAACTTCAAAAGGTTCGCCGGAAGTAATTACTTGTTCGGTGCTTCCGGATTTTCTTTGTATTCTACCTCTTTTAGAGGGTTGGAAGATGAAAAGCTAAATCCATAATGGCCATTTTTAGGAGATGGCTTATGGTGGATGACTTTGAAATGTAGCTATCTTCAACATGGACTTCTATCGTCATCTGAAAAAGTATTTTGATTTTGTTGAAATGTTTCGATAGGTAATTTTAATTTTTCAAAAAGTTTTTTAGTTGATCAACAAAAAAATCACATATTTATTGATATCATTGACGTATATAGATGTTAGTAAATCGAGAAATTTATGTTGAGTTATTTTACAATTTGTAAAGGTTAATCTGAAGCACGCGCTGCGTAATAGAAGGTTTATAAATTATAAATTGCGCTCAAACTTAATAATGGCAAAAAACCATATATTTATAAAAAAATTTATGTAAATTTATAATTTCTTATCTTGTCTTGAATTCAATTTAGAGCTTTAATTGATGTGAATTTTACATACAACCGTTTTTTAAAAAGGAAAAGTTATAAGTTATCGTGCAATTTAACTTTATTCTAATGTACAACAGCTAAAAACATTTTGGAACAAAATTCTAAAAATATATATATACTTAAATCAAAGATATTTAGCGGTAGATTTTTTTAGCGGCTCAGTGGCTGAGAGATTTAACGTGTCCGCCTCATAAGCCCAAGATCGCGGGTTTGAGCCCCGGCTGAGTCGTCAGATTTTCTGGATGGGAAAATCATGGGCACGCATGTCATATGATTATGTGGCATGTAAAAGATCCCTAGAGGGCCCATTTGGCTTGGTTTCTCTCAGCAAAATTAAATCTCGGCATACTTAAACATCCACAGATAGCTCAGATTAATTGTAATCTGAGCGTCAAAATTGGTAGCGAGAGCCGCCTAGATGGTGCCACAAAAAATGGCTCTTAGTCCTAGGGAATATGCCGAGTCTGCAAAGGCTTGACTGCCAATATTACAGCCCCATTAGAGAAGAAAAAAAAATCAAAGATTTAAAACTATGGGAGATCACAAAAACTGCTCAGGTTATTTTATCTGGATCTTTTATACTATCAAAACCTATCCCGTTTTTTCCGTTTTTAAAATACAATTCTTTCTATTTCCGATTCTCCTTAAAAACATTTGCGTTCCTCCTTATAAAAAAGAAGGTGTAAAGTAGATTTGTGTCAAGTAGGAGCGACCTCCAGACTAGGATTGTCAAGTGTTTGCAAATAAGCTGTGTTCTATATCAGATAACATCAATTGAATAAAATCGCTATTGTATTCGACCTTGGGCGTAACTAGAAACTTTTTCTGGAGGAGAGGTTTGAAATTTTTTCAAAAATAACGATTATAAAGTAATTAAACCAACTAAAAGTGACACGAACAATTAATTAATGTAATTAATACAATATATTAATTTAAATAATTAATATAAGTATAACTAATACAACTAAAATAAAATGAACAACTAATCAAATTAATACAATTTAAATGATTAACTCATGTAAGTAATACAATTAAAACGATGAATTAATATAAGAAAAATAAAATTATTCATTGATGTAACTAATACAACAAAACGATTTATTAATGTAAGTAATACATTTATAATGAATATTAGTTAATGTAAGTAATACATTCATAATTAATATTAGTTAATACAAATACAAATACAAAAATTGTCGACCAACAACAGGCCAGAGGCCCAGCAAGTTGGTCCAAAATAAATCTAATACATTACCAGTTTCCAATGTCCGTCAAGTTTCTTCTTAAAATCTTCTACTCTCTTCGAATGCACAACATAATCTGGTAAAGCATTCCACTCATTGACAACTCTATTGTAAAAATAATGTTTTCTTACCTCCCTTCTAAAGCTCGATTTATTCAATTTCTGATCATGACCTCTGGTCCGGCTATTTAAAGTAAAATCTAAGCCCTCCATGTCTCCCTGTTTATGAACTTGAATAACTGTATTAAATCACCCCTAGCTCTCCTGTTTTCCAGGGAATACATGTTTAAAGATCTTAATCTGTTATCATAATCAATACCAGATAGACCATTAGAATCATTTTTGTAGCCCTATGCTGAACTTTTTCAAGCAACTCTATATCTTTTCTGAGGAAGGGAGACCAAAACTGAACAGCATATTCCAGATGTGGCCTTACCAATCCCCTATACAATGGCAAAATAATCTCCTTAGATTTAGAAGTGATACTTTTTCTAATATATCCCAACATTCGATTGGCTTTCTTACTTGCCTCAACACACTGCTTACTCATTTTGAAATTATTGCTCACCAAAACTCCTAAATCTCCAACGAACTCACTATCTTGAATACTTTCTCCCTGTAAAACATAAGAATGATTAACATTGTTCTTACCCAAATGCAAGGTTTGACATTTGTTAACACTGAACGACATGCCCCAGCGTGAAGCCATGCATTCAGTAATTTTCGTAAGATCATTTTGTAACTGCTCAATATGCTCAACAGAATTTACTGTACTCGTCACTTTTAAGTCATCTTGCAAAAATACTTAACTTGCTATTCAACCCCCAGCTGATATCATCAATAAACATAATAAATAAAATTGGTCCTAGTACAGAGCCCTGAGGCACTCCACTTACAACCTCATTCCAATCAGAGTACTTTTACCATTAATGTGAACCCGTTGTTTTCTATTGGTCAACCAATTTTTAATCCAACGGACCACAGCAGTCCCTAACCCAAATCTTTTCAACTTAAATAACAAAGCTTCATGAGGAACTTTATCAAAAGCCTTTTGGAAATCGATGTAAATAACATCAACCATATTGCCTTTATCAATCTCTTCTGTAACAGTATCATAAAATTTTAAAAGATTAGTTGTACAAGACCTACTTTTTCTAAAGCCATATTGATTATCTGAAAGTAAATTATTAGTTTCCAAAAAAGTCATTATACGCATTTTCAACAATGTCTCAAAAACTTTACCTAAAACAGATGTAAGACTAACTGGTCTGTAATTGCCTGGATCAGATTTAGGCCCTTTCTTGTACAATGGAGTAACATTCGCCAATTTCCAGTCTGCTGGCACCTGTCCATAAATAAATGATGACCTAAAAATAGTCAGAATTGCATCCCCCAACTCTTCTGCACATTCAACTAAAATTTTAGGATACATATCATCAGGGCAGGTGCTTTGTTAGGTTTCATAGTTTTTAATAGACGAATAATCTCCTCCTTAGAAAAATCACACTCAATATAATCCAGTTCTTCAGTTACTTCCCCTGAAACATGCACATTTTTAAAATCTTTACTAAAAACACTAGTTATTCAAAAGATTAGCCATTTTCATGTCGTTATGGATTAACTGTCCTTGGCTATCTTTAAATAGTCCAATGGAGCTACCCTGTTTTACATTACCTCTAGCATAAGCAAAAAAATCCTTAGGGTTATCCTTAATACCCCTAGCTAGATTCTCCTCTAATGCAGATTTGTGTTTTCTACTAAGATTCTTAAACTCTCTCCTGGCAACTCTGTAAGCTTCCTGATCAACCTCTCTACCAGTTTGCTTAGCATATTTGTAAGCCTTTTGCTTTGACCTAAGGGACTTTTTAATATCCTTGGAAAACCACATAGGATACAATTTCCTTTGTGAACTTTTACGTTTGAATTTAACATGCTTTTTCACCACATCATTTAGTTTTTCCTTGAACTCATCCCATAGCTCAAGAGTATGGGTACCTACCAGACCTTTATCAAAACCTAAAGCTACGTCATGTCTCAAGTTGTCAAAATTAACATCTCTGAAACATGGGATGACTCTTTCACTATTAATCTGTATAACCTGAAAAATAATATCAAATTTAATACTATTATGATCACTCTCCCCTAAGTGATCACTGACAATAAGGTTATGAACTCTATTTTCACAGCTACTTAAAACTAAATCCAGAATAGCATTATCTCTAGTACACTCTCTAACTAACTGATACAAAAAGCAATCATCTAAAACATCCAGAAAATCTAAACCCTGTCCTTTAACAATCACATTATTGTCCCAATTAATGTTTGGAAAATTGAAATCTCCCATGATAACAACCTCATTATTGTGACAAATCTCTCTTATGAGGTTATACAGCATGGTATCATGCTCCACATTACTGTTGGGTGGTCTTACATGGGATTTACGGAAATGAGGTTGCTGACGACTTGGCAAAGCAGTGCTCGGTTGAACCATTGGGTTCAAACGCCCCATTAACTTTTGACGAGCTTTACTCCATCAGAAAAAACAATGACTTAAAAACTTGGAGGGTCCCTCCATCCCATGATTGGTATTGGCGGAGATGTCCTGGGGGCTCCATTGGCCTTTCCTGCGATAGAGCCGACCAGACGGCGCTGTCAAGATTTGCCAGCGGCCACCTGAAGAGTTGCTCCTATAGTAATGGCAACAAGGTTTTCCCGGTCTGTGCAAAGTGCGGGGTGGAAAGTGCGTCCCCTGAGCACATTCTTGCTTGTCTTTGTATTCCTAAGGAGACTTTTGCGACGGACCCTTTGCTTGCCCTGGATTTTTTGAGAGTGTATGGACTCATGGACAATGTCTAGCTGCCGCTAGACAGTGAGGGGATTAGTCACAACAACAACAGATGGTTACCATTCACATTAGTCAACTTAACCCATACAGAGTCAATACCTTGAGTATCACACTTAAAGTTTAACTCTATGCAGTTCAAGTCGCTTCTAACATACAACAACACCCCACCCCCTTTTTTGTTGAGTCTATCACGCCGGTAAAGATTGAAACCTTTAATGGTGAAAAAATCAGGTACATCATCAGTATTTGCCCAGCTTTCTGTAATACCAATAATGTCAAGATCCTCCATTGGAATGATACCCCTCAACTCATCCATCTTGTTTCGAATACTTCTAGCATTGCAAGAGAAAACCTTCAATGTATTTTCCCCACATTTGCTCGAACTGTTGCCCCTGTGAATAGTACCTCTACCCGAAATCCCCACTATGGCCTTCACCCTGGCCACTCCACCTCGAAACATACCTAGTTTTTTGAAGCAAGACTGTTCATTACTAGCCTGCTTACCTCGTTTACCCCTCTATTGCTCAAGTGCTTATTATATCACACTCACTCTATATATATTATATATATATATATATATTATTAAATAATACTCACTCTACTTGGCAACCCGAAAAACAGTATCATCACCTACCTTTCTCCTAGAAAACAGATCTAGAAACTCATGTAAGTAATGTAATGTACTTAAGGTAAGTAATATATTTATAATGAATATTAGTTAATGTAAGTAATACCCTTATAATGAATAATTAATGCAATTAATAACATTAATTGATTGATTTTATTACACTAATTAAGGTAACTAATTTTAAATAATTAGTGCACACATTTCGGTTTTGTAAATGTTTTGAGTATTGCTTAATAAACGCTTAATGGTTTTATTCATGAAATAACTAATTAAGTGCGTTTCATTTTGCAGAAAGGTGCAATTTTTTCATCTATTTTTATGCAAAAATTATTTAGAAAAATCAACAATAAGACAGTAAAGGCCCAATCGCTTCCTTGTGGGCTAAGTGGCGATGGCTCAAGCCAGCTTGAAACGATTTTATTTAGAAAATAGTAAAAGTGGAAGAATATATATCTTCAACTTGTGGTGTAAGTTAATAGTATTCTAAACAAAAATATCTAAAAATAGATTTTAAAAATTACTAATATCCCTCGAAATCACTAATATTTTTTTTTAAACCAAATTTATTGATAACTGTCGCCTAATCATGGAAATGTAGAGGAAAAGAAAAGGTACTGAAATAAAAAAAAAACGGAATAAAAACGGAAACTGAAATCCCGGCATTGTACTGTAGTTCTACTAAAGTATATAATTTTATGTATTTAGTCCTCATTGTACAAAAGTTAGTTAACATTAATATTTTCTCTAATATTTAAAAAAGCAGTTAACAATATTTAAGCAGTTAACATTAATATTTTCATGCACAAAAAATGTTTTAATGTATAAACTTTAATACTCGAATTATCATTAATATCAAATATAATTATCTTCCCAGCTCTAAAACGTTCAACAAGCTTAAAATTTTTAAATTATTTTTACAGAAATCTTACCGTTTTTACCCAAATAATCTTCTAGACTATATTTTTACTAAAATACATTTATTAAACTTTCATATATGTAAAATTAAAGCATTCAGAGAAAAAAAAGTATATGTGGGCAGTTCTACCACAGTTTCATATAAGGTATAACAAATTTGTCAAAATGAAACTTAAAAATGTAACTTAATGTGTATGCTTATTAGTGTTTCAAAATAACAAAAAAATGGCAAAGATAAATTGTAAATTTTTTTTAAAAAATGCAAGGGATGGGTGTTGTTCTAGACAAAAAAAAAAGGTTTCTTGAAAACCGGTTATTTTAAAGCTAATTAATCGATTTGTTTAATCGTCTAATCTACAGTCCCTGGACAAATTATTAGACGCACTGTATTTTTTTAGTAATGATGAAAACATACCAAAGAACGTCATATCATTAAAAAAAGATGTCGATATATGTATTAAGTATAGCAGATAGTATTTTCTATTCAATAGCTTAAGTTTAGGAACACAAATGTCATTCTAAAGGTATTTTGTTCATCATTGATTGATACATGAAATCTTTTGCAGTGCGTCTAATAATTTGTCCAGGGACTGTATACTATAAATCGTTTTAAAAGACAGTTAATTTTTACGACAATCTGAAAGTAAATTAAAAAAGAAATAACGGATATAAGAATAGAATTAGAAAAGGATAATTCTATGCACTGTTAAAACTGAAGATGACAAATGTTGCCATTTTTCACCCCGGGGTCCCATTTGGCACCCCAAGTATTTCAATCGCCTTCGGTCGGTGAATCTTGGGCTTGTATTCGCCTAGGGGCGCCATTATGGTACCCTTAGGGGTCCCGCTGACGGGACAGCCCATTCACCAGTGGGGGTGCCAAGTGTCACCTTCAGTTTTAACAGAGTATAACTTAATTTTCAAGTAAACAAACTTGACATATTTAACCATTTAATGAGTTGAGATAGATAAGTTAAAGATATTTTGTGTTTTTTTTTCTTTCAACATTTGTATTTTATGCAAAGAATTCTAATCCGTCGCATCACTTTTCAAGTATAAATTTTACCACCGAAAAGTAAGTGGTAAGAAATCTTTGTTTAAATAATGTTAAATTCACAATAAATACTAAGAACCGCTACATTAACCAGTAATATATATTTATTATGTATAAAAGGAGGAAACAGTCTAAATTATAGGTTTCTGATATCCTATACTTTTCAAGCAAAAAAATTAAATCGTACAGTAAAACGGGAACTTGATAGGTGCTGACAAACAGCCAAAATAAGTATAAAAGAAAGGTCTCTGGAACCTTTTAACAAAAAATGAACTTTGAAAATCATAAAATTCTGTAGAAGATACTTGTTAAGTAGTACAGTCCCTGGACAAATTATTAGACGCACTGCAAGATTTCATGTAAAATATTAATTACCGGGTGATATTGTACCGTTTTATTATTTTAAATTGATTTGTTTTTTATTTTCATATTATCCAATCCATTACCGATTTATTTGACATCAATAAAACAGCATTAATTTAGAAAAGCATAAGTTTATTAAGTTTTAAATAAAAGTGAAATTAATGTTAATAAAAGTCAATATTTAGTTGAGCCACCTTTAGCCGCTATCAAAGCTTTAATTCTGCGCGGCATGCTATCAATGCAAGACTGTACTGTCTCCTGCATTGGAGGATGATGATTCCACACATAAATAATCTTATAATAAATAATTAATATAAATTAATCTTAATCATAATTATCTTAAAATAAATACAAATATGTAGTCTACAACAATTCTTTTAAATAAAAATCAATAATATTGTAGTTTAAATATACCATTATTGCATAAAAACTCTTAAGATACATAAAATTACTAAAAAAAATACAGTGCGTCTAATAATTTGTCCAGAAACTGTAGTATTAGATCAATATAAAATTCACAGGGATCTATTTTTTTTGGCAAATAAATCTATTTTTGTGTATCGAACTAAAAATTTGACGTTCAAGACAATGGACGGTAAGGAATTTCCTGTAATATTTCGTAGTTTAAAATATTTTATACATATTTTTATAGATAAATGTTGCTGTATACTTGTATAAGGACCAGTCTTAATGTATAATAGGAAAAAACGAAAAAGAACTATTTATTTTATAACAAGTTAAGCCCCACGGATATGAAAATAAAAATTAATAGAATTGCTCATATGTAATTTTTTAACTCCAAATTATTTAAAGCTTTACACATTGATTTAATTCGCGTATTTTTTTGTTCTTTATGTTTTTCTGTGCCCTTTCCTGTAAGGGAAACATTCTCACACTGTTTTCTATAGGTTTACTGAAAGGTGATTTGCTTTTCGAAATTAATAATTTATATCTAGAATATTGGAAATTTGTTACATTTATCATGGGACACCCTTAACAATGTCTCAGATAGTATCTATAAATTATTAGAATTATTATTTTAGAAATTATGCAATGAATCAAAATGGATTCGTAATAACTTCTTCTATAAAGATATTTTTTATAAATAGGTTAGTGGTCGATTTTTAACGCAGTTAAAGCTTGATTTTACTTGCCCGTGTCTTTTAACGTCGCGTGTCGGTTTAAAAAATTTAATAGCTGTCCTTGTCTAACCGAACAGAGGTGTTTCCACTTATCAGGTGTCCGGCAGACAGAGCTAAAAAAAGATTTGAGGGTTGCTACGCTTGACGAATACCACTCCATTGGCAAAACCATCTGTAAAAACCTGAAGATATTCATTAAAAATGTTTAATGAAACTATCGACAAATAACAATTTGAAGATAGACGGACGCAGAGAGAGCTGTTTCCAATGTCCCTATTCTTTCCAGAGCTTTTTGAAACACCAATTTTTCCTGTCTGTGGATCGTGTCCGAGACTCTCATCGCAAGGCGGTATATACTTCATAACTTCAAAGGTTTTTAGCTATCCGCGATACAATTAAATTCAAAGCTTCCAGAAGAAAACTTTAAAAAAAAAATTGTGCTTGTTAATACTAAGATACTACATTTACGTATGGTAGAGTGGAATAGCGTAAAGTAAATTAACTACAAAAATATTTTTTTAAAATAGTTTTTAAACTATATAGTAATAAAGTTTAGAACTCACACATGCCAACTTATTGTTTGTTTTACTCTTCCGTATTCTATCGTAATATAGAAAATATGAACTCAGGTTGGGATTTCATTAAAAATTTTAGGGTTTGAAGATTTCATTAAATTTTTTTACAAAGTTTTCCAAAACTGTTCAATATTAGATGTTGCCATTCATTGAAGAATTTCACATTTTTTTTTAAATAAAATTTTTTTTATTTGGATTTTTTATGTTAATTTTTCGTTTGGTGAAATTTATAAGCTATTTACTTTTGAAACTGAAACCGTAAACCGAGATATAATTATGCATTAATAAATATTACATTAAATATTTTTATAATTTTTTTTTACAATTCAATGAAACCTATCGAATATTTTGAATTTTAATTTTTTTTACTGAAAAAGGGAAAGATTTTTAAGCAAACGGTAAACTAGATACACGATTAAATATTTTATTGAAGTATAATTTTACAGTTCATTTTTTAAAATATTTTAATTTATTCAATGGGCTTTTTTAAATCGAAAAATATAGCTGGTCAGGCGCAACAATTTGGTCATTTTTAATTATGGTCAATTTTTGATTATGATTAAACTTTCAGAAATTGTACTTTTTGAATTTCCGAGTTCATAAATATTTTTTAATATCTTAACTTAGTTTAAGAGTTATGCTTTTTTTTTGGAAAACTGCAAAAAAATTGCTTTTTATGGTTACTTAATGAGTTAAAAAAATATATATAAAATCAGTTGTATGGATATCCTTCAGTCAATCCTTCTTATAATATATGAAAAAAAGCTTTTAAATAAGTGTATTGTGTAGGAAAATAGACTAAACTCACTGTTGATAATTATTTTTTATTGAAATGTTAAAAATACTCTAGTGTGGATACAGAGAAAATTAAATCAATGTAAGTCATGTTTCATACAATAAGAATTTGGCACTTTCGTTAGCATAACTTAAAACATTTGTTGATATACTTGCTACTAACTTAATATGCAGAGATAATGATTTATAAAAAATGCATTGGAAACTTAAAAGAAGGTTTAATAATACTTACCTAGATGAAGAAGGTCAGTGTACTAACCAATAAAGCATAAGTTTTATTCTAAATTGAGGAGGAGGGATATATAGCAATTTCGGAATGGTAAAAAAGCAAGCAATTTTCCTAAAACCAATTGAAATGCATATTAAACTGAAAATATAAGTATTCCATTGTTGCGTACTAGATAGTGGCCATAGTTAAAATTTGTTTTTTTTTGGTTTGGCTAGTTTAAATAACCACCGTACTAGTGAGCCACTTGGCTAGATTGATCACATTGCAAGAGGAAAATATGACTTGTTTCTAAGCACATAATGATTAGCCTGAACAACCTTCATTGTTTTTTAATCATTCGAATCACAGAATTTATATGGGCATTATAAATATAAACTAGATTGACAAAACAAATAATATAAATACAGCAATTTCAAAAGATAGAAATTAACCTAAAAATTAATATTTAAAAAAAAGTTTTTTAATGTATGTTACCGTTAATAATCAAGATCAGTAAAAACCAGTATTCTCCAGCCAAAACTAGTTTTAACTAAACCCTTTAGTTAAGACTAGTTTTCAATAGCTAACAATTAATTTCCTTAACTAATACATAGTTTCAACCAAAAAGATTGGTAAAAACTAGTTTTATTTAGTAACAAACTAGAGATTTATCTCACATAAATATGATAAAATTAGATTTAACTGAGTATGAAAATTCTTTTCATTAATTTCTTTCTTTTTTTTTAAGAGGAAACTTTTTATTCAGATTTTTTCCGTCATATGTAAAAAAAAATCAGTGATGGAATTTTGCAACCTTAATGCAGTCAACAGTTGTTGACAAAAAAACAGAAGCATGTTCTGGTGAATACAGCAAAAATAAAAAAAGTAACCCCTTATCCTCATTTAATTATTGTTTCTCAAATGAAAACTAGTTTTCCACAATCTTTTCTAAAAATTTGGATTTTAACTGGTAACATATACATTTCTACAAAGTACTATCAGAATATTAATGTAACTTGCTGTATGATTTCATATTTAAAGTAAAACAACCTCATAAATACAGTAGAACCTTACTAATTTGACCTGCTCAAATAATTAAAATCAGCAATCAGAGTTTGGACTGAATGTCAGGCTGTGTTGTGTTCCAGCTCAAGTGTTGTCCTTTTACCTGACTATAGTTTGAAATTAGAAGGTACCGTATTAATGATTTTGTTTAATATACACATTGAACCATCACAAATATCTAAGAAAATACTCAAAGTGCAAGTTTAATTCAACTAACAATTTGCTTTTGTCTCTTGTGTTAGCAGTTGTCATATTGAACCATACATTTTAGAAAGAGAAAGAACAAAATTTCTTTCTAATCCTTTAATTTTGAGCGACGCTGTCAGATACCTAACAACCCATACCCCAAACCCCTACCCAACCCAACTGACCTAAAACCACAAAAAACTTATGTGGATCATGCAAAGGTTACCTTGAATTAGAGGTCTGCATCCTAATAGAAAGTAAAACTACTTTTCAATGCACTAAATGTTCTCTAGTGATGGTGTTGATTATAAATGTTAAAATAGATAATCATCACCTAGCTGTAATTTTGTTACTATAATGGATAATTATGCATAAACTTTTATTCCTTATAAGTTTTATCAATAAAAAATCATTAAATAAGAGGACTGCTAACAATTTCTGTTGTGTAGCACTGAGATGTTAATTCAATCACAAATCAACAAGAAACACCAATCTTTACAGTAAAGTATGTGTATGTATCTTTTAATGTATAATATGTCTTAAGGGTTCTTTTAATTTCCTTATATTTGAAATCAGTGAATGATTTTTTATTAACAATAATTAGTGTTCCCCTGATTACTTCTCACAATATTGAAAGTGAGAGAAAATTTTCAGTTTTGTATAAAGTATAGTAACATATATTTATATGTTATGAATAATAATATAGAAATATAGTTTTTCATCTGCAAGTTATTGTTTTGTAATACTATTCCCACATATGTTATTAATGATCACACAAAAAAAACTAAAGTTGAAAAAAAAATGTAGGCCAATTTTTAAAAATGTTAGGATTAAAAAAAATGTAATGTAGCATGTTACTTTAGACTTAGGGTTTCTTTTTGGTTTGGTTGAATTAACTTTTCACAATAATTACCCTTAATTGGGAAGTCACGTGAAGGGACGATAATTATATTTCTTGTTTGCAATTAGCAAACGTTTTTGTGACTGTGAAAATCCTAAATAAATAAAGAACTAAATATACATAAATAGTCAATGTAAATATGTATATAACAATTGAAATTAACAACTTATATTTTGTATTCTTTGATTATATACATATCAACAGCAATAGTAAATAATCAATTCCTTTTTTAAAAAGTTGCCAGTTCCAAGAATTTTTTTAAATCCTAGATTAAAGCATTATCTTTTCTTGGGCATGTCCTTTTGAAAGTTGTCTTACATACAAATAATATGCTCTGTATCATTTTCAAATTACTGTTGATAAAATAAATTACAGTATAATTTATACAATTTAAGCTAAAAGTTACAACATCATATTTACATTACTATAAAATTGAACGAAATGGAATGCTTTTTAAATTAGTAAAAAAATTACAAATCTAGAAAAACAATAAAAAGTGAAATGAAATTACTGTAGTAAATGCTTGTGCATACAAATTCAAAGAGAGAATTAATATTGTAATTAAAAACTTGGTCTACTAAAATTTTTCCTATTGTGCTGTAAAAATAAGTAGCAAACAAAAACTGTATGCAACTGAACTAAATTTAACAAGACATTATTTAGATTTTATATAATAAGGAAGTAATATAGTATATACTTTTCAAAAATATATTTGAATTTTTTTACTTGGCATTAGGTTTTACTCAATCTAAATTAGTTAAGTACATTTGAGACAATCAATGAGAAAAAAAAAGTTAAGAGAGAAATTGATATAAAAAAATATAGATCAGATATTAATAAAAAACTAATTTTCAACTACAAAAGTGTAAGATTTTAATTGACTTAGTTTAAATATTCAAACAAGATTTTCTTTCACAACTTCATACTTTTTCATAGGTAATAAATTATTTAAGGATACATTATAAGATGATGAAAAAAATATCACATTCATTAAACAGATTTTATAATCTAAGCTAATTTCAAAATTATGGTAATACAATCATTTTAAATCTAATTTAGAATACTAACTACAATGAATACCAAGAAACTGAAGTTTATTATTTAAATAAATAATATTTTATGCAATGAACAAAAAAAAATATATCACATTTGTCAACAATGATGTGTCAGTTGCACTTGAAGTACATAATATCGAATTGTGATGAAGCACACATTCCTTACGGAAATAATTTGTCTCTTAAAATATTATAGAATGTGAATTTAGTAAATACTAATGGTGACCACTTTGCTAATAATCCTTCTTATTGATTGCACATAATAATAAAAAATATCCCCGTACAAGTTATTTATTCTTATATATATATATTAAAATTAATTATTAGAATAGATTTTGTCCCCACTTTAGTAGGACGTTTTGGGAAAATTCATTTTTAACTAAAATTTACTTACTGATTGAATTTCCTACTATGACCAAATGACTTGTGTGATTTGAGGATGTCTTTTGGAATAAAAAAAGCTTATGCAATATTCATTTTAACTGACAGGTTATTAAGGTGTGCAATTCCCTCTTACCCTAAAATACTCATTTTTTAAGGCATACAAGTTTTATCATATAAGTGCTTAAAATTTGATTTGTCTAAGAATAAAACTGTATTGGACTACATTTAGGCAAGTGTGTGTGTTTGTGGCCACAATTTTTTTTTTAAAAATACCATATGAATAAAATTATAAATATGTTCAAACAAAATGTTTGGAAATTTAGTTAAGCAGCGTTTTATACAAAATAAACACAATAAAAATGCTATAGCTATAGGAAAGAGGTTGGATGCATGAAAAGTGAGACTCTTCGCTTTATGTTAAAATATAAGTAATAAATGAAAATTTTATCATACTTAAATGTGATATAAATTTAAACTTGGTCAATTTGCAACCTAATTACAAAAGAACAATTTGTTTAGATTTAAAAAAAAAATTATAACTCTTTTCAGTACAATAAATTTAATTGTTTAAAAAAAATTTAACCAACAAAATACTAAACTTCTATAAATTAAAAATTTAGTCCTATAAATTGAAGTTACTATTAGTCTGTCTAAATATTGTTCAATGTTCTATGACTAGAATTGCATGGAATTAGTGTACATTATATAAAAAGTCAGTTTGCTCTATATACTTTTTGGACTTTTCTCCAGTTAGAGAGCATATTTGGAAGTTATTAAGTGTCAATAAAAATCGTTCGTACATAATTATATTATATCACATATATTGTTCAACATTTACAAATATATAAAGGCACTTAAAGGGTTATCTTTGGCTTAATTTTAAAGTAACAATTTCCATAGAGGGCAGTTGAATCTGTGCATCTTTTGAAAATTTACTACCAGTATACATGAGGGACAGTGAAACTTCTTCAACAACGTTTCCAAATAAATTAGGAAACAGGTTAGATATAGAGACCTGAAAAAAAAACATAAGTTAAAACTATCCAATATGAAAGATAAACATGCACATTAAAAACAGTTTATGTTTCTCAGAGATCCAATACTTTCCAGCCTTTAAAATATAGGAAAAGTAATAGACTGAGTGCAGAAACATCAAGATAGTAAAATAAAAATGAACAAAACCAAACTTACAGTTCCATTTTGCGTTGTGCATCGGCCCCAGGCTTTGAAATTACAATCAAATCCAATTCGATGTAAAAATATGGCAGATGAATTTGTAGGCACAAATAATGACCCTGAAGGGGTTGGCAATGTTCTAAGATTTAATAAATGGATGTCACATGGTAATTCTACACCAACAGGAGTATAACTTGATTTTAAAGGTGCATCTGGATTGCGCAACACAATATTTGGTTCTGCCTCTTTGTCAAGTCTCATTAAAATGAAAACTGGATGAAGAAGAGTTAAGGAAGCATGTTGAGCCAATAAAGTTGGATAATTGGAGTTCTTTTTTAAATTATCCTAAAAGAGAAAAAAAATATCAAACACAAAAACTAAACAGCAAAACATCCGGTTAATATTTTGTAATGATCATTGTTATAAATATAACAATACAAATAATTTAACAGAAATATTTTAAAATACTAAGTTGTTATGAACAATTTTTAAACATTATAGAAAAAAAACCCAGAAAAATATTTTAAACAAAAACCCTTATTCACATTTTTAATTAAATTTCAATATACACTTGAAACATTCTGTTGCCTAATTATATAATAGAAACTTAAGAACTTTAGAACTAAAGTAACCAGATTTTATCTTTAGCATTGTTATCTTGCAATATATTGTTAAAAAAGTACTTCAATATAAATTAATGAATATAAAATATAAACATAATGTTACATAAGCTTTACACTTTTTACCTTAAAATTATTGGATCGTTGTTCTAAAACAATACGAAAGTATGCTGGTGTGTCTCTATTATCAGTAACACCTTGTTGCAAACCACGATTATCATCTTGATTCAATCTTCTATCTAAGAATACTTCAAACCAACCTATTCCATTAAAAAAACCGTTAGAGAATACATTTTACCTTAAAATAAAAATCACGGTAAAGCAATTGCATGTAGGCCTAAAGATTCAGAAAGCATGGAATTGATATCTTTATCTCTCTTTGATACTACTATACTATATGGACAAAGATGGAGCGAAAAACTCTTTTACATAATTAATGTGGAAGAACTCATTTACACAGCTTAAAGCTCGATCTTTGGGCCAAATTGATAACTTATTTGCTTTTTTTTTAACCTAAGCTTTGGGTTACAATTGTGTCAATAAATAAGCTTTAATAGATTTTTAATAGCTAATACTATGAGCTTACCAGGTTGTAAACTAGTTACTCCAACTGAATGACCAGTTACAAAGGTGAACCTTGTAGATTCATCTTCAAAGTATGCCATAGTAGTAATTGGATATACGTTGCCTTGTATAGGCAACTTTTTTAAATATCGTCTTTGAGCCATCTGAAAGGGTAAATTCTAAATAAAAACAGTAAACAAATATACCTGATAAATAAAAAAAATAAGAACAAGCAGGTAACCTTCATTTTTTATGATATGTTAGCAAATTAAAATGATTAACTAAAACTAAACTCCTCGGCGCAACAGCCCATTAGTGGGCCAAGGCCTGCTGTGCCCATTTCAGCTTTGGTGACCTAGAGCTCTGGGGTACTAGGCATATGTCCCGGTAAGGTGGTCAGCCTCACGAGGAACCCCCAGTGTTTAGTTCCCAAGCATGCTTGATACCCAATTTATCGACCCACTTAAGAGATGAAAGGATGGATCAACCTCGCCCAATCCGGGATTCGATTCCCGGACCTGTGTCGTGGCAATGCGAAGCTTTACCACTTAGCCACTGGGCCTCAAAATGATCAACACAATGGTTAATAAGGAAAAATATAAAACGATAGATAGTTGCAAAGCATATAATATGTCGCAGATAAACTTTTGTGAAACCAAGATTCCAACATAAGTTGAATAGAAAAAACTAATACAAAAAGCTCTAACTTAAAGGTTAGCTCTGGGTTGATATGACTAAAATATACTTTTTCTCTGATTAATTCCAATTATCCAAATTTCTAATTATACAAATGTGGTTAGGTCCTCAAAATGTGTTGGATAAATGGAGTTCTACTGTACTGCATAACTCGTTTCTTTCATTCTCCCCCCCTTCCCGGTTCATATCAATGAAAACTAAACTAAAATTTCAATAAACAACAAGTTTAAATGATCCATTTAATGATTAAGATAAACAATTTAATTAAAACTTTAAGAAAAATTAAGATTATATTTCCCTAAGATTTCTTCAAATATTGGTTATCGGCCAGTGCAATTTCCCATTAGAAGAGGATCGTCTGCACCTGATCCAAAATGTGCAATCCAATAATGCTTCCTGATTTACTTATTTCGCTGCCTAGTAATTTTCACACCATCCACCGATGAGGTTGCATTATCTCATAATGATTGACAGTTTTTTTTGCCTCTGCGTGATAGGAAGATTGGCATGTTTGCTTTTGTAGCTCAGGTTCAGGCCAATCGGACCAACCAGAATATTTTCTTTTGATCAAATGTCCGTTAGTAGTGATCACAAGAACAACCTAAACCTGTTGTCTAAGTAATCCCAAATGGAAAAATTCCCTGATATTTTACAAAATTCGAAAAATTCCCTGAGAATTCTCTAATCTTACCAGAATTAAAAAGTTCCCTGAGAATTCCCTGATTTCCAGGTTTTCCCGGTTCTGTTACCATCTGATATTGCATAACTGTAGCACAAAAGCTGTTGAACAAAGCAGTAAATATTCATATCAGGAGGTAAAGAAGTTTTGCATTTTCACGCGGAAGCAAATACCATAAGAGAACCTTATTTATTGATAAATTTCAAATGTCTTGACAACCTTGCAAGTACATCTCTTACCTTGCTATCCCTGGACCCTAAAGAAATCTCTTAAATACTGCATTGATCAAATTAAAATACCTGGAGACCATTGAGATCTGTATAAAATTCTTGATCTTCATTTGTAATATTGGTGATGAATCGCATAATCAGCTCCTTGTTTGTTTCAGAAGCGATGTTGATTATATTGTAAACATCAATGCCAAATCCATCTATACCTTTTAATTAAAAAAATACAGGTTGGTTTATAAAAATAGAAACTATAAAAAGGGTAGTTAGGTAAAAACAGAAACAATAAATACTAAATAAAAATAGTTTAAAAAATACCTGGTGAGTTTTTTAAAGTAATATGATGCTCCACTTCTTTTAGCATGACAATGACTTCGGACATCATAGGACCTTGGATTATGAAGATCTCAGGTTTGTTGTATTCAACTTCCTAATACATAAAATTGAATTGTAAAACTGTAGATAAAAGTTTACCCCAATGTTAGACATCAGTCTTCCTAATATGATTGATGAGGTTTTATAAGAAATATTGTAAGTTTTCTTTTATGAAGAAACAACATTCTGACCGTATAATGAAAAAAATAGTATGTTTTTATAATAGATGTAAAGGTTTTTTAAAATAAATCAAAGGCAACATCCAAATTTCATTCTCTTAATATTCAAGTAAAGTTAGCCATATATACTTTTATATTTAAAGCATATTTTTTAAGAAAATTGTACATTAAAACATGCAAGAATTAAAAATACTTGTACTTTTTGCTATGTTGCATATCCACCTTTATTGATTTTCAGACCTTGTGAATGCAGACAATTAATAAATATTTGTAATGCATTGAAAAATGTTGGAAAACTAATAGCAGACTCTTTTGAAGAACCTCTTGCATAGTACTCCACTTTCCATAGAACTATATTTGCAAAGTAATTACTCTAGCACAAGGACTAGGTGTGGGAAATATGTGGTGTACACAGCATCCTACCAGCAATATTGAAGCTACGTGGGTTGAATTTGGTTTTTGTTGCTCAAGTTGCAGCTGCCTAAAGTGAGTCACAGGACTTTTTTGCCTGAAGTGGGACATCAGGACTTTGTGTTAAATTGGTTGCTAATAAGAAAGATATTGAATGTTGTTGTCCCTGTGTGGAGATATGCGAGAATGAACAATTTGGTGTGTTTTTGTCCGCAACCATTTTGGAGGCATAGAATGATAGAAAAAATCAAACAGGAACTTCTAGGCAAAGTAAATACTCTGTAGCAGGAGCAGATATGGGGAATTTGTTCCAACTACCACATTTTAAAGTAGTTTTAATGCTGACCACATATTTGTAGGTTTGTTTCAATCACCTACAGTTTTTGCACAATATAACTTTAAATCTGAGAAAAAATCATTTTTATAGGACTAACAAGTGATAAAAAAATATTGACCTTGTAATCGATTATAACTTTATTGACCTTTGTTTGTAAAGTTCATTTAGCCTTCAGTTATCAGTCCAGTAAGTTAGAAATCATCTAACTGCTCCAACCCAGACAAAAAAAAAATTACTGGATTGAACAATTGAGGAAAAATGGATCTTCTTAACCCTCTGAGGGATACAGACGTATAAACCCGTAAACTAAATGTCAGGTTTTCCAGCAAACAACATTTTCTTTTAAAACTTATAAATTTTATAGTTTTACTAAGCTTTAAATGTTAAAGTATGGAGCAGTTGTTTATAATCATCTGCTACAGCAATAAAATTTAAAATAATTTGAAGAAATAAAAGATTTAGTTAAAATTTTAATCTTGTACAGTGAAAACAAGATTACACTTCAACCAAATTGCATATCCTTTAGAGGGTTAAATATAGACAGTTAGTAATGAATTTTCAAAGCTCTGGAGCTGTATGTTAATATGAAAAAAAAAAGAGATTAATTTTTAGCATGTCTTAAAATTATCTTTTTTTTCTTTTCTTATTAGCTGTTATGTATAACACATTTCAGAATTTGTATTTTGGAAAAGTCTAATGCACATCATTCAAAAATTTCTTAAAATTTGTATACATTCTTACAATTTCTTAGGCCATTTTTAGTACAAACACAGAAAATGAATAAATTCAGTAAAAAAATTCATGCATAATTAAGGCATGCAAAACATCACATTTAGAAAAACCAATAAGATTAAGCCACTTGGAGTATAGTCCTCCCAGCACTTCTTGGCATCTATGATGTGTATTTTAGATGAGTCCAAACTATCACTCGTAAAAGGAGAAGGGGTAAGGAAGATTTTGATTTAATCCAGAGTTACTATATTTGGCGATTCATTGCTTTTGCAGGCGCATATTTCTTTAAGGTGTAGAAAAACAGTTTCTCAAGTGAAGTGCAGTTGGAACTATATTTTGACTTAATAGAGTTCCCCAAGGTGATACTGAATTTGTTAAATAATACATACAAATGATACAAATCTATTGATGATGAAGTCAAGATAGAAAAGAAATGGATGTGCAATTGATGACGACCATCAGCAATTAACTAGAATTCGCCTTTCACAAACCCATTTGTAATTTTAGTGTAACACATTATTTCCAACCAAACTAACCCAATAATCCCCTGTATTCGCCAAACACCATGGGATTGGCAACCCTGCCTCCTTTAGGTTCTCTACCTGTATTCAAAGTGGAATGGTCCACAATCAAAATATTTGGGATGCTTTGAAGTTACAGCCGGACTATACTTAAAATCACAATTATCTAACTAAAAAATAAATAACAATCCTTATACCTTAGCCTCAGTATCCGGAAGAAACAGATAAGCTCCACTTTTATCTTTTCCTTTTGTTCTAGTTCCATATTTTAGAAACTTAATTTCTAAATCCAATTCTCCACTTAAATCTTGTGAAGCAACTTTCTGAAATAAGATTATATATGCAGTGGACAGATGGAGTGCTTAAATAAGGTTACTTCAATATTTTCAATGCTTGTATAGGTTTCAACAAATAAAAAAGTTAATTTGAAATTATTTTCACAAGGATAATTGAAAAAAAAGTACAACCATGTATGTAAAGGTAATAATGGTAAATAAAAAATTGATTCTGAAAATTTTAATGGTATTTGTGCAGCATATTTTTTATGCAACAGAAATAATTAAAACTTAAAAACTTTTTCATTTTTTGCATCTTAATAAAATTATTTATACCGTGTATTTTCATTCAACACATTTGCTTGTAAGATAAACAATGGAAAAATTTATTGATCATACAACTTGAAAAAAAGTACTTCAAAGTGTGAAAAGCTTACTTTTAAATAATATGTTGGTTTACATCATAACATATAAAAAGTTCAAAAAACTCAAATTACTAAATTAATTTCTTTGAGCTAACTTCATTAATTTGAGCAAGTATGAAATTGTATTGTTAAATATTTATACTTTAATGTTCCATCCTTAGATTTATTGATACTATAAGAAATTCTATATAATTATCAATAGTGACAAAAAAAATCCACAATTGTTTCTGAGAAGATTAAAATAATTTCTAATAGTTTGTTATAATGTAATAAAGCAAAGCTTAAAAAACATGACATATAAATAGTATTTTCTTAAAATATAGGGATAGACATTTTAATAGGCTTAAAACTTCTAGTTGATAAGCTAAGCAAATGAGCTAGAGTGTTAACTTATTTTCACAGGCTATAACAGAAATTATTGTTTTAAAACTTACAGTATATTTTATTTTTTTGATGACGTTGACCTAATGGGGGAAAATGACAAATTTCTCTGAAATCCCCTAATTGATTTCTCTGACTTACCAAGTGAGTTGGAACCCTGCAAATAGGCCATGGATGGACAATGCAGCTATGACAGGACTCAATATAATCTGGCTACAACTAACGCATTATATGGTGAAATAATGTTGTTCTCTGTTTTGAGACTCATTGAACAAAAAAATATACATAATTATTACTTTACAAACAAAACATAGAATAAATTTTTACTGTCCGATTTCTATAAAAAATTATCACTATGACAATTTATTCAATGTTAATCAATAGAAAAATCTAAAGCATTAAACTTACTTTTAACATACCAGTTTTCCCAGAAAACTCAGCTGTGATATAATCTGATTTAATGAAAAATACATCTTCATTTTGAGGAATGATTAAAAAATCTCTGAAAAAGAATAGTTTTTTAATACTTGATTACAACAATGTAATTACAACACACACACACACAAATTCTAAACAGTATATGTCTTTTTTTTGCAGAATGATTTCTACCTAACTTATACATTGGTTTATGAATTTGGAAGGTTATTTGGTTTCAAATGAGAGTGAAAGTCAGTTTATTATAAGTAGATCTGTTTATATATATATAAGGACATATGATAAATATTAAAACTAATTGCTTTTCATTAAACATTTATATGAATTGAAAATCTTGTTTTACTTAAAATAATAAGTTTTTATACACTTACGGGTTCGAAGATGAGGATTGAGCATTCATCACTTTTACTACAGCCCTGTGTGCAATAGCTTGTTCTAGTTCAACTACATGAATTGAATATGAAGTAAGACTCAAAGGAGGCAAATCAGCATAAAACACCAACTGAAAAGAAACATATTTAATAAGTATGTAATGTTAATAAGTAACTACATAAAGTTATAAATTTAATTATTTACTCTCATTAATTTTCCCCCTCCAAATATTGAATATTAATATAAAAAGAATGCAATTTTTTTTCATACAATTGAGTTGGTAAAACAAAAAGGACAAAACTTTCTAGCAGATAAAAAAGATATAACTTGATTAAGTCTATCTGAAATATTTTTGTAAGCTTTAAAAAAAATACAAAGTACATTTTTATGCATCCATATATGTTTACAGAGTTCTATATTATCTGTTTTAAATCCAAATACTTTTTTTATAATATAATACACAGCTAATTTTCTCCAATTATCCTAAATTATAAGAAAATGAACTTACTTCAAATTCAGAATCATGAATTTTTCTTTTCTTAAATATGGGATTGACTTGACAGGGAATTATATTTTCATTACCATCTTTAACAATAACATTAGGCGAAGTAACAATTACTTTTATGAACTCAGTCCGAGATTGTCCAAGAGAATTATATAAAACTATGTATCTGAAAAGGAACAAAAATAGATTATAATTTTTTTTTTTAGAAAATAGGCAACAATAAATTTAACCTTTCAAAAGAATGTATACAACTAACTCAATCTTATTTGTAAATACCAAAGTATGAAATACAAAAAAAAAAAAAAAATTACCTGTCTTTTCTTTCATGTGAAAATTTTACAGCAATTTTTTGTGGCAATGCATTTTGAGTTCTATACTCGTCCTATAAAAAATTATTATAGGCTTGTTAATTGCAAAAAACAGCTTATTTAAAAAAATACCAGTAGAAAAAGACTTTCAGAACAAGAGAAAGGAATAGCTAATTCTTGGTTTAAATGACAGCTGCATATACAAAAATTTACAAACATTTTGGTTTAATTGTAAGTAAAATTGAAACACCTATGAAAAATAAATAAAAACATAAATGATATTTAAAAAGATGTGTAAAAAATATAGCTGTTTTGAGACTTAAAAAAAAATTCTCTTTACAATGCAATAACTCATTGTTCATTGTACAGCTTATAAATTTTGTTTATACTTTGAACAAAAAAAACAAATTGTTTTGTAAACCTATAAATTAGTAAGGCAACCGGTTAATAATAGTTCTGGTTAATAACGGTTGTAACATAATAATATTCATATGAAATGCTTACAGTTTGAAGCAAAGCTATTTGTTCATCTAAGACGTCTAACACATTAGGAGACAAGAAGAAAACTGCACATTGACCAATAATATTTCGAAGCTTTTGTAATGTAGCAACCATCCTAAATGAAAATAAGTTTTTATAGGTTAGTTAAACAAGTTTTTATGGATAGGTTTTGCAAAAAAATTATCTAATTGAATCTTAACATATTTTTAAAAAAATGAAAATTAATTGAACTAAAAATAAAAAGTTAGTAGGGAAATACAATTTTTTATGTTATTGTTAATTCTAAAATATCAATTAATACCTTAAAATATAAAGGACAATTAAAATAAAAATACCATTTATAATATGTAACATAGAATTTAAAATAATGCATGTTTTTAAAATAAAACAGGCAACAACAAATTTTTCACATAAATAATTGATTATTAAAATAATCAAATATTACAGCATTACTAGATTATTAAAATAATCAAATATTTTAATAAAAATTTTATAAAAACTAAAATTTTGGAATTTTTTAATATTAATAAATGTCTAATTAACACAATAAAAGTTCACAGCATTACTAGATTGAAGGGCATACTTAGAAGCATAATCAAGGACTACATGATCTTTAGCGGTTCC
The DNA here is from genome assembly GCA_019343175.1 of Oedothorax gibbosus. Taxonomy (NCBI): domain Eukaryota; kingdom Metazoa; phylum Arthropoda; class Arachnida; order Araneae; family Linyphiidae; genus Oedothorax; species Oedothorax gibbosus. The sequence goes on along the minus strand of JAFNEN010000622.1, from coordinate 208,417 downwards.
AGTAATAGCATCATGATGTTGGAAAAGTCCTAATGTTCTCCGTGATGACACAAGATCACTCATCAAAATTGAAATATAAGGTAGAATTGATGACATTGTTTGCTTATCTATTTTTGCTAACATCAAACTGAATAAGATTTCTGCACCTCTGAAACATAAATTATGCACTTTACTAACGACAAATTGCTGAGCAACATTCTACAAATCAAATATAATTTAATTGTTATTGAAAACAATTGTGAAATAGATTTTTTTAAAAAACAAAAATTAATATCACAAGACTTTTTAAATTTAGTTCGAATCAGAGAACACACTTCTTTAATTTCCGAGTTTAGAATTAGTCTTTCAATTTTTACCTTTTCAAATTTATGAGTTATTACTTTTAAAATAAGCTGTAGAAGATTGCTTCTTTATTGACAGCTCTTTGCTCCACAAAAAAAGGCTCAATTTTATGGTATGATTATATAACAGAGCACATCATTACAATGCTTTATTAACTTGTTAAGTTTAAGAAATGAAAATTCTCCGGCCATAAAACCGTTATTTTTTACTCATTGAAGGCCCCACATAAATTCGATTATTCTTATTCGATTGCGATCTTCATAAGAAAGAAGGCTAAAACATTCCTATAAACCAATTTTAGGAAATGCAGAAAAACTTGATTCCCAGTTCTTTGTTCTTTCGTTCCTTGGGCAGACGTGCATTGAATCAGGGAACTGTGTCCTATAAATTCTAAGCATTGCTGGATTTGGTTCGGATCATTACTGGCATGAATTAAAAACCTAGTCATTTAATAACAGCAAGAGATTTTCTTTTAAGTATTCATTTACTTAGTTTTTGTTTCTTAAGTTTAATCAATTATTTAGGAGCGGTTCTTGGCCAAGTAGATTTAGCATAGTTGCTTCATGTGTTGGCTCTTTATATTTCATTTATGGGCAATTCAATAGTTGCACATCACATTACTAGCGATATAAAATTAGCTCTTCCCCTCATTTGGGAAAAGGCAATGAGAGGTACTCATTCTCAATATTCCCAAACCTAAAACGATTTTTACAAAACAACAAAAAAAAAAACCACTTCCAAAAACATAAAACAGAATGTTAATAAATGCCTTATTTATTTTGTGGGGAAGTACTAAACTAGGTAATATTACTAGGTATTTGTGAATAAGTTTAGATTAGAGAATTTTTAAGGCAAATTAAGTTTAGCTAAAAAGAAAAACATATACTCCCCAGAATTTATTTGACAACTGATAACGTGACACTCCCCCTTCAAATAGCAAATACAAGCACAAAAAAAAGAACTCAAGAGGTTTTGCCATTTCAGGGTCGTCCCTGAATGACTTTGCCTGACACTGTCAATCAATGTTTTGGAAATAGGTGAAGTTGCCACAGAATTTCGATTTTCCCAGAGATTGTACTGTGCTTCTAGAGGCAAATAGCCTTAAGTAGGAGTAATAATTATATTATTACATAATTTGAAAATATTAAATGAATAATTTTAATACCGTAAGTGAGCTTCCAAAGCTCGATCCATATTTTTATAAAAGGGCCTTGATGTAAAGTAACCACTCCAATAATGGTCATCTCTATCAGCATAAGTAAAAAAATCTCCAATCAAAGATGGAAAATCAGAAGGCATATTTCGATCATCTACAACTGTATTTTGTCTTAAAGTTGTGAAATAGTCTTCCAATGTCCCAAATTTTGCCTAAAAAGAAGTTGGCATGATTAAAAAATAAAATAATTACAAAAAGACAATTGATTAATTCCTTCTTAAACTAACAATGTGCGTATTAGGTGGAGATTAAACATTTTTTACTACATTTTTTTACAATATAATTGAGATTAAAAAAGATTTCTTATTAGAGAAGTAAAAAATAGAAATTATTTTTATACAATAATATGACTTGCATATTTATTTTGACCCATTTTATTTACATGACGTATTTCAGATAAAATTTAAGTCGCATGTTTTAATAGACATAAAGTCACAGTATTTAACAAAATAATTAGAAAAAAAATTGTAAGAACTGCCTTTACCCCTTGATAACATAAGTATTTTAAGCTTTTTAAAATTCTCTGATTGTCAAAAAACAGATTAAAAAGTGTGACACAAAAAAGTTTTGATACATTTTTATGGAACATTTTGTAATTTATCTTATAGTTTATAGATTGAATTTTACACAGAATTGAAATTTATTCAAAAGTCCTAGAAATTTAAGAAACTTAACCGTTTTATACATTGTATTTAAAATATGCTATATATATTAGCTTTTTATTTAAAAGCTACAGTCAGACAAACAAAGATAAGATTACTTACTTCAGCATACCAATCTTCTCTACTATTTATGTAATCAAATAACTTTTGATAATTGTTAAATTGTTGGTCCCATTCTTGAGGTTTGTCAAAACGGAAGTCATCACCCAACTGAATCATTACAACATTAGTGCGAAAAAGTTGGGATTTTTTTCTATACTGGTCCAATAGCATCCATGCCCTAAAAATTACTTAAATTTTAATCATATAGGGTCACATGGGGAATTATGGGTCAAAAAACAACAACATCCTTTTTTTCTAAAGTATGAAAGATAAAAAGATTTAATATGGCATGGAGTAGCCTTAAATAATTTAGAATAAATAATTACTTTACTTAAAATTTCAATATTTTTAATTTTATTTTAATTGTTGAGTGACCAGGATTTACCCTGGATTTGGGCAAATATGGGTCACACATGGGGTAAATATGGGTCACCCTTTTTATTATAGTAATGCATGTCAAAACTAAATAAATATTCCAAATTATCATTTTGAAGCACATAAAAAGATTGTTTAATTATCTGATACATTGTTTTTATGAAAAAAGATATTTATTTATATAGTAGGATTTATTCTTGGAGCCTGTTACACTTTGTCTCTACTCTAAGCCCACAATTCTGAGCAGAATTTCTTATAACATTTGTATGCTACGTTTATTTGATTATTATCTACAGTAAAGGGATCATTTCCATGTAAATTAACAGGCCCATAGAAAATGTATTTGTTTGAAATTACTTCCAAGTTGTCTCGTTTCAGCCAGCGAAAATTTCCGGCTCCTTGCTCCAGAAATTTCATTTCTACATTTTCTGTGTCCAAATTTTGGTTATTTTACAAATGTAGAAAGGGTCATTGTCGTAATATACAGCAAAATATTTCTGCTCTTCAATTACAGAATAAATTCCTTGCAGCACCTTTTTGGCATCTTCTAAGGAGGAATTTTTTTACATCAGTTTTATAGAAACTAATTCCTTTTCATTAGATGGTTCTTCGTCACTAAGTTCCAAATTGGCTCGTTTTGGGGGACTGTCAATATCATCTTGGGTAATTTAAAGTAAATACAAATATTATTTGCACAGAAAAAAATAAAAAAAAACACCTAAAAAATCAAAAAATATCACTGACCAAGAATTACCCCAGTAAACTGGGGGATAAATCCCTATACTTTTAACTAATCACTTTTAAAATTATTAAAAAAAATAATAATGAAAAAATATATATAGGAATAAATAGCTTAGACCATTTTCTATTGAAAATAAGCACCAACAAAATAGTTTGTTCAAATATGTTTCTCTAGTATGGATCTTAAAAAAATAATGTTTTTCAAAGACAATCTTTTTTGAAGATGTTTTTATATTAGTGTAAAAAGTATTTTTTCTATTATTTGCTGCAGAGGTTACATTGTTTTTGAACTTGATATAAGAAAATGGAATGCATAAGGATGACTTGGCATAATGTAGTTGTTTTGTAAAAACCATTTTTAATTCTTAAAAGTTCGTGACCATTATTTACCCTGAAAAAAGAGTGACCCATAATTCCCCCATGTGACCCTACAACTATTATTTATTAATAAAAATACTAATGCATAAAAGCTAAAATATATTTCGAAAATATGTTTATTTAAATAAAACAACCAAAACCTTATGTAACTTCTAAGAATGAAGACCGTAAAAAAATACATATTATTTGTAGTCTGTAAAAAATTTTTATATATTAGTAATGCTTCCATAAATGTAATTTGAAACTTAGAGAGTTTCTAATCTTCTACAATAAATTTAATAACTAATTCTTTGAATTTATTCTGTTTATTTATTATAAGCCTATTATGTTATATTTATTATGTGAGCTAAAAATAAAATATTTAAATTAAGTGTTATCAAAAATTTACAAACCTGTCTGCAACATTTTTCTCAGTAATTGGAACTGGTGGCATCCTCCATGGACAATTAACTTTATTACCAGGTAGACGTTTAAAATCAAATTGGCAGCATACTTTTGGGTCTGGGCCACATGAATGAGGAATATCATAGCTATAAAAAGGCATAGTGTGACATAGAATATCCATTGTATGGTTTTGGTCTGGAAAAAAATTAGAAAAAATCACCAATTAGTAAAACTTATTGCAAGGGTAAAAATACAACAATATTGTTTTGTTTTTATTTTATGAGTCATTGACATTGATTTCAACAACTATTGAAGAAACTAGCACATAGTATATTAAAACTTAAGCTGTTTGGGTTGACTGGATGCAAGATGCAGATTAACATGCCGTCAAATGGGGTAACTTCAGCCCAAGCATAAAACCCTGCACTTTCTTTCTGAATACTTTTTACTTATAGGTCAAAGTAGAGTGGCCACTAATTGACAAAGGAAAGCACATTATTAAAAGGTGTTTTATAGAGAAGTTATTAGTTTGAAACTAATGAAGTTTAGCTGTAGTTTCAAAAAATACATTATGAAAAATTCAGAGCACACTTATATTAAGAAATAGAAAATAATAGAAGATTTCTATCTCTGCTTCGGCCATTACCATTTAAACATTGAGAGATTGAAGAATTACAAATATTTCTTTCTATAAAACCTTACCCCAAGGTTGTCTCCACAGGAATTCTAAACCTTTATTTGCTGCTAAATACTTCTTCATTGCATAATGTACTCGTTGTATTACCATATTATCTAACCCCATTCTTCTTAATAAATAAGCCATTGTTGGAGATAGGCCAAATGGATCTATAGCCCATCCATTCCTTGGCTTGTAATCTATAAAAAAAATATTCTTAAATTTCATGAAATTTACTACTTTATCCCCTCAAAATATGTAATATAAAGCAACTCGATAATGTATATATAATATTCCGAATAAGGGAGTTGTTCATCACCCAATTAGTAACAAATTCGGTAGACATATCAAGCCGTTATAATTTTGACAAATAATTGTTAGGATAGAGAAAAAGTTACTTCTGGTTTTAAAATAATAAAAACTATTAATACCGATTGTAATATTTACTTAGTTAAACATTAGAAATTTGACTATTTTTCAAGTAATGTTCAATTAACAGAAACCGAAGCAATAAATTATAAACTTTAAAAAGACTTTCTGCTACATTAGTTATTAAATCTATTAGGGCTAGTCCGATGCTAATGCACGGTTTGCTTTAAAAAACTGCGACTAGCTGCCGATATTTTCTTAGAGAAAAAAATGGTTCATCAGTCTCGAAAAAGAATAAATGATGATGGAAGTCGATGTTTTAAACAGGGAAGAAAAACAGAAATTTTTCAAACTCAAAATTTTGTTTCTATTTGCACTCAATGCCAGTTACCAGAACAACATGAGTAATGCCCTTGTTACTTTAATAATATAGTTTTACTTCAAGATGAATCGGTCCCCAAACTTCAACATTTCTTAATATTTTCTAGTTTGTGGCGAAATCGCAGTAGTAATGTCTTGTTATTTTTACAGTTTTAGTTCAAGAGATGTATCTATCAACCAAATTTCAGCATCTCTTAATTTTTTGCTTATTTGTGGCAAAATTGCAGTAGTATATTTTATTTTTATTGTTTTAGTTTAGGGCGGATTGGTCAACCAAACCTTGACGGCTCACATTCTAGTTCACAGCGTAACCCCGCAGTAGGGTACTATTTTTTGTTACTTTAAAGTTAAAAAGATAATGGCCGGTACGGCAGTGTTATGATTTCACAGCCTGCTACTTACGCCTGCCAAACTCCATAACTACTCAATGAACTAAAACACAAATCCTAAATAAAAGAACAATAAATCGAAGACTGTCACAGTTTGAATTTTGTCATCTGCCATCAGCATTCGAAACTCTCGAATGGCAAAAAAAAATAAGCAGGCCATCTGCAGATTAATCTGCCATCAGTCAAAAAGCACCATTGGTCAAGCCCTAATATCTATAGAGGTTCTATCTGTATTAAAAATATATTGCTAGACACAATTGTTTTGTGAGAATTTTTTTAGACTTAAACAGTTTACCTATTGATTGCATATTTTAATATACTCATTCCGTTGACAACAAAAATCTTTGGCGGCGAAAGTGTTCGATCAATCTTTAGTAGACAAAAAATCAATTTTTTCTAGGAAGTATTAGAATTACAATGATTTGTAAGCTTAAATTAATTTTTTTTAAAAATTAAAGTGATGCATACATTTAAAATTTAGTTCTAAATTAAGTTCAAATAAATGTAAGGTAATAAGTGTAGTGTGGGGTTGTTTCATGTCGTGGATGGCGATAGCTCCAACATGTTTTGGTATTCGAAAATAATTTCTAAGAATATTTTTCTTAATGAATTTTTTAAATGCCAATTTCTTGCTGTGCTGTTGGTTGATCAAGACATTTGTTAAAGAAAGCTTGCATAGAAAGAAAAAATTATTTTCATCTAAATCGGTCATTTTGAGAGTGAAACCGCGAAGCAACCAATGAAATCCAGTACGCATACAAATACGACAATACGAAAACAAAAGCGTTACATCATCTGAAACATTCCCATTCGTTTAATTAGTAATTAATAATAATTGAACTAGTAATTATTTAGTAGTTAATGATTAACTAGTAATTATTTAGTAGTTAATGATTAACTAGTAATTATTTAGTAGTTAATGATTAACTAGTAATTATTTAGTAGTTAATGATTAACTAGTAATTATTTAGTAGTTAATGATTAACTAGTAATTATTTAGTAGTTAATGATTAACTAGTAATTATTTAGCAGTTAATGATTAACTAGTAATTATTTACCTAGTTTATAATTATAGTTGTATAAGATAAATAAATTTTATTTAAAAAAAAATTAACAATTCGCATTAAGCAATTGATTGGCTAAGTAAATCACATGAGTTAACAAGGGGGGGGGGGGAAAGGAAAATTAAGAAAATAGGGTCTCCCCTAATGTTGCCTGCCCTCCCCCTCTAAATCAGATCCTGGGTGTATGCCCTTGAAAAGTATAATAAATTCTAGTTTTTCCAACAAATACTAAGGTAGTACTTAAAACTAACCAAGATTCTGTTCTAACCACTGATGTCCTTCAATCATTTGCTCAACCATAGCATAATAATGAGATGTAGCTTCATCATTCATTACCCAACCACCTGTGACTATTTCTAGTTGCCCATCTGCCAAGAGCCTAGAATAAAACATATTTCAGAATTCTTTAATAAAAAAATTAATTAAACATAAAACTTCAATTAAACAAAATATTAATTAAAAGCTTACTTTTTAACTGCAGATTGTGTGTTTGGATCCACTTTTTCCCACCATGTTGCAAAGAAGGATACTTCTGCCCAAATAAACTTTCGTTTTTTATCGTCTTTCATTTTTACAACCATATTATTTAAAATGTGCTGTGTTTGGTCTTTAAAATATTTGTCAAATGTTTTGATCCAACCTAAATAAATATGTTTAAAATTACTAAATTTAACATAAAAGACAAGATATTAAGAAATATTTAAACCATTAATACAATTTTATTACCTGGGTCATTGTGAGAATGAGGAACTACAAATATTTTTAGCTTATTTTGTTCATTCCACTGATGAGGATCATATTCAATGTTCCATCCTTGTTTCCAAACGCCACCATCTTTATTTTCAAAATCAATATTTTCATAGATATCTAAAGTCTAAGTACAAATAAAATTTTGATTTCAGAAATAAGGAAGGTTTTAATGTTATATTACAAGTGGGAACATTAATAGTTTTCTACACCTTACAAAATTGAGTATTATTATAAATATAACTGCATAGAGTTCAAATTACTAAAATATTGAAAATTTTAAGATCCACCAATTAATACAAATCTTAAATTGGTAGGTTTTAGTTTGGTAACAATAAGCATATCCGTAAATTTTCTATTATGACCTTAAAACTTCAGTCAATGCTCCTGGGAATTGCATAATTTTTTATTTCCCTGTATGTACATGCTAAGGTGATATATTACCAAATATATGATTATATATTTGGTAATACATCACCTTAGCATGTACATACAGGGAAATAAAAAATTATACAATGAAGAAAATGAGTATAAAATAGCAATTGGTATTACAATAATATGCAAAACAAGTAAAATTAAGCACAAAAAAAAAGTTAATAGCTTTACAATTACAGTAGAACCTTGATCTTGAGCCCCTATGTTATAGCGACTAAATTGTTAAAAAGACTGCTTTGGAAATCCTAATTATTTTACAACAAGAATGTAATTGAAAATAACTATTTTTAACAACCAGAAAGTATCCATTTCCTCGATACTGCAAACGAATATTTGCTAATATTCGTGATAAAGTTACAAGAAGCCATTTTGCGAGTTAGCCTCAAAGTTTCAACTTGTTGGAGTTCGAACAAGTAAAACCTGTTTGCTTGCAGATAATTAAAATATATTAAATTTTAATGACAATTTTGCATAATTAAACATGCAAATTATGTAAGATTGTGTTAATGCATGTACATAGGCTTTGCCCTCTTTAATTAGTTTTCTTATTACAATTTGTTTAAATGTGCACTTCCTATAACGATCTCAAGTCGTTGGTCCTTGGTGGGTCAATATTGAGGAGGTACTGTATTATGTTGATTGTTGGATATTGAAAAAAAATTATGAACATTATCATGCATTAAAAATAGTTTAACACATCCTATAAGCATGCATAAGGAAAATTTCAATTATGAAATTATTAAAAAATTAGTTAAATGGCATCTTACACTTTCATCTGCAGAAACAAGAGGTTCTGAACACAACTGGCAATCATGAATGGAAAGGCTAGCTATACTACGATTGGCTTTATATACAACAGGACCTAGATTTGCTAAATGTTGATTGGGTTCTACTTTAATTACACTTCTAACTGTATCTTTAACTTCAGCTAACATTTCTCTATTCCTTTGTAATTCTTTTTGTAGGTTTTCTAGTCTTTTTTCCAAAAGTGATAATTCACCCTAAAACAAAATTTTACAAAATATTATCATTTAAAGATATGGTTTTCTTATTCTGGAACATTAAAAAAATCTTTGACCCTCTGAGGGATATGCAAATTGGCTGAAGTGTAAATTTGTTTTCATTGTGCAAGATTAATATTTAAATTTTTAAGTAAAAGTTTAATTTCTTCAAATTTTAAAAAATTGTTTCTGTAGCAGATGATTATAATGACCACTACATACTTTAAAATCCAGTAAAATGTATAAATTTTTACAAATTATGTGTGTTGCTGGAATACCCGACAGTCGTGCGATGGGTTTATACGTCTGTATCCTTCAGAGGGACAAAAAAATATATATAATGAATTAAATAATAAAATAGAAATTACCAAAATAAAATGTTTAAAATTTTAAAGATATATAACTACTTTCAGACTTAAAACAAGTTCGTTCTTCCAGACCAAAAAAAAAAATAAAAATAATAAGTGAAACCAAGAACGAAAATCTCAAAGCTAATACAGTTTTCTAGGTTTTTACTACTGATGACAGTTCTTGTTTTGAGATCAGATGAGAATCTTAATCACGTATTTGAAACTGGAAAATTATCTATTTTATAAATAAGCACCACTAACTCAAAAATACAAATATTTCATTTTAGTACTAGGTCCTCAAATTGAAGCTCTACACATCTATCTTATAGAAAACTTATCAAGTTACTTTATCATATAATTTCGGAAACTGTTACAGAAAATTATAAAACTCTGAAAAAGTCTATTACATAGTACTATTAATACTAAATTAGATTATATATCAAATGTATGACACTTTTAGATTAAAGATGCACTATAGTACAGATACTCGTTAAGGTCCATTGAGAGATATACCCAAAAAAACAGTGCTACGCATAGACCGGCTTCATAATTTTGAACTATAGTCAAATGTAACAGTCATTAATTTAATTCTCATTCACTCATTGGAAACAGCGTCAGGACATAAGACCATGACAGATTTAACATGCTCCAGCCTACTTTGTTCAGGGTATTTTTTAACATTTTGTCTAATTTGATAACATAGTAGGATTTGTTATGTCAAAAAATACCGCCGATATAGAGCTTTATTTTTTCACATTTGTGTTCACGGAAAATAAATGCTGTCTGCCTAGGTCATTCCTTTTTTTAATATAATTATGGCTTTCTTATGATGATTAAGTCAATGCCCACTATCACCACATAGCACAATTCTTCTGCTATAATTTTGATTAATAATAAAATTTGATAAAATTCAGGCACAGGAGACACTATTCCAGCTAAAGCACTAATTGTACTGAATTTTATTTTTTAGAATTAACAGCATTAAATAAAAATTCAGGGTCAAATCTTAGTCACTGTCCAGGCGACTTTTTGAGCATGGCGACATTTTGAAATTATCAATTTTCCAAAATCTGTCTTTGCTAGTGATTTTTCTCCGGGAACCCTAAAGCTGGTCTTGATAAGTTTCTGCATGTGTGCAACTTCTATTTAACATACCCTTCTTTCGCCAGGATAAGTTAATTATCGCTCTTTAAAAACTTTCCAAATTTTGTAATTTATCGCCGGGCCAGCAACTAGGATTTTACCATGTACTAAGAAACAGTTTGCCATAGGGTTATTTTATTCGAATAACAACTTTGCAACGGATAAATCTTTTAAATTACTCTGTGAATAGTTTTTTAAAAGTCACATTATGAACATAGAATTGAGAAAATTGATTGCAATCAGATACGTTTTCTGTATCGTATATATTGATTTATAATGGTGTAGCACCTTTTTTAAGTTCTTTTGTAAAGTAGTTGTTTCACCAGGGTAATATGAAGACATGATCCTATACAAGAAGTACACGAGTCCAAGTAACACCATTCCGCTTACAACAAATTTAGTAATAACATGCTTTCTAAATTGAAAGACAGAAGTCCCGAACCTAAATCTAAACATGTTATAAATAAACTATAAATTAGAGACAATTACGAAAATGGAACAAAACTAAAAGCCACAACGAACATAAATACACCCGTCATCCGAAAACTAGATATATTTTTTTAATACTTATTATTTATTATTATAAATACGAAACAGTTAAGATAGCAGTTACAACTGCATACGACTACGATATATCAGATGTGCGAAACCGACGTCCCACTGACCTCTACGATCAATGGATCGCAGAAAGCACCCTTCTACTAGGTGAGAGTTTGAAGACATCTTTCCTCCTAGGTCAACCCCAAATGTAAGTCTTGCAATGGAGACTCTTATGGAAATTTGCCTTTTTTAAAAAAATTCTGCGCATTAAGTTTTTTTGTTTAGAGATTTACTGTACCTTTTAAGCAATCATACTTATATTGTAATTGCACAAAAAATATGGCCGGGTTCTTTTATACAGAAAAATATCATTTTTTAACCTCCTTTGCAGCTCGAACTTTCGCCAAATTTAGCGATTTCCTCGTTTTGATCCGATCAGTTTAGTTTAGTTTAGTTTTAATTTTCGTCGCACTAGAGCTACACGAGGGCTATTGGCGACGGGCGTCGTAATTTAGAACCAGAGTCAGGTGACGAGCCGACTACTGAGTAGGCACCCAACGCAGTGGCGGATCCAGCGGGGGTAAATGTGGTAATTAGATTTTTTAAGATTAAATTAATAAGATTTAAGTGATTTTAATTAAGATTTTTTTTTAATTTACAGAAAAAGAGTACTTCTCCGGCGATTATTTTAGAAAACAAGTTTTCTTTTTAAAGCAAATTGGAACACAGAATACTCGCTCTTTAAAAAGAACAGATGGGTCATAGTTGTAGTTAATATTCCCAGGAATTCGCTACGATGTGTATAGAAGGAAAGCCAGGCAAAGAAACAAGAAATAACCATTGGGATACCATGCGTGCTTAGGTTCGGTGCAACAAACACATCTGGCAGGTTTTTGTTTGACAAAAAATAGAACGACAGCCGAAGTCACAGTTTCAATCGCACAATGAAGGGCAAGCCTAGTTCTTTAATATCAACCATGAGGCCCTGGCTCCACAGTACAAAAAAAAAGTCAGTGATGCGTATGGGTGTCATTTTGTGAGAGAAAAGAAAGGATTGTGTAAAGGAGAAGTCCAAGTGTAAACATGTGTCACGGTCATTTCCCCCTAATTTGTGCCACTGCCATTATGCCCGTCAGAAAAAAAGATAAGCTTCGCCACTTTTGAGGATTTCACTATGTAATTATTTAAAAGTCACAAGTACGTTTCTCATAGAGTATTGAAAATAGAGGTGCTGCTGGACAAAAACCGGTTGGCCAAGTAAAGCTATCGATCTCTTTGTAGTAAGCGTGAACAAACTAATATTTAGATGATTAGTCCTGGTCGTCGGCCTGGTCATCCCCTACAAAAATACTATATATAGAGCGTATGGCGACATACCATTACATCCAAGCATCCTGCTTTAGCCTGGCCTTTCTTTATGAAGGCAAGAACATTTTTATAAACTTCGAAATTCTACACTATTTTGTTAACTAAAAGTTTAATTTCTGCTCTACAGTCTTTAAGTTTAATACTTACTTTTTCCAAAGAGAATATTAAAAGAAAACATTGTAATTAGAATATTTTATTGTGTCTAAAATGCCTTAACAAATTGAATTTCTAAAATATAAAAAGTTTGCAAATTTTGTAAAGTTTGTAAAACTGTGTGTGTATATTTGCCGATTTGATATATAAAACTTAAATCAGTTTCTTTTTTATGGGGTTTCATGTAAAATCAGATTTCAACTTAAGAAAAGGTCAATTAAAAAAATCGACTTCTTTCATATTACTGTATTGCAAGTTTAATTTAAAATTGTTCCCGTTTTATTAGATTTTTCCATCTCGATACATTCTCCATTAAATGAATAGATAAATTGATAGATTTTATTTTACAAAATTTCATATTCTTAAAGCATCAATTAAACAAAAAAAATTAAGTGGTTTGGGTTATTTTGCATTAGGGTGTTTAAAAGTTTACATCTTGTGTGGAAGCTGTATATATAGTATATATATATGTGACTGTATATATGTAACTTAGAACGTATGAATCAGGATAAAGCAGAATTTGCATTATCGTCGAATTTGCATTATCGTAGAATTTTTATCATCTAACGGGATTGGCACTTTTAAATATACACAGAGATCTCTCTTTGGATGTCCAGAAAATTATTGATAGATTTAGTAAAATTAAACAAAGGAAATTTAGATTTTTTACTTTAATTGCTGCATAAAATTTGTATATGTTTACTTATACAATGTATTTAAAATATCCTGTTACACTTCGGCAAAATAAATGTATATTTTCTACTTCAACATTGAAATGCTTTGTTCAGATTTCGAAAAATTAAACGTGTTTAGTATGAAAATGAGCTTTTTGTGCCATTTTTATGCTATTATAAATATGAGCTTTTTTTTAAATCTAAAATTGCATTTTAGGCTTTTATACGATTAATAAACTAAAAAATCTTAATAAACTTAAACATACTTTTATGAATAAACGCAATATCTGAGTTTAAACGTGCGTTAAAATAAATTCATATTGTTAAATTCCAGATCTTAATCTTATGAAAATTATTAAAATTTTGCACATTGCATTTTCAAACATATGAGATTACTCTTTTTAGGGGCTTAATATTTTAGCTTCCACACTACGTTATAACGTAAAAAGTGGAAGGCATTATAATCGTTCTGTCTGTCCGTCTGTCACCCACTTTCACAGAAAGAACCACAAGTCCCACAGACAAGTGGGATACGTCATTTTGAAGCAAAAAATTAGATTAGACTACATTCCAAATTTCATTAAAAAATTTAAATTAGAAGTTTATTTAAATTTTAAATAACTAAAAATTTATTCTACATTAAAATAACATGCAAAATTCCATTTTTATTCAATATTTTCACTGTTGCAATGTCGTTAAACGTACGAGAAACTTTATTTAAAATAAAAATAAAAACTTTTGAATGAATATTTATTTATGCGATATAATTTAGTTTGGATTGTTGTAATATCACAATAGAGATCTTTTAATGGTTTATTATGTATGAAAAAAGATGCATAGACAATTCTAACTTGGCATAAGAAATATGAAAGTTTCGCTTTTATTTTTAAAGCATCAATTGCACTAATTATATATTTTTCGAACTGTAAATTAATTTAACAAACGATGAATAACTGAATTTTCGAAAGAAATGTAAATGGGAAATTGTGGCGACATAAAGATATTTAATAAAAAAGATTACATGTTGAGCACAGATGTTGTGTGGAAGCGGTTTAAGTGACAGGTTCTGTAACAAACCTACTTGTTATATAAATTATTAAAACATTTTGTACAGTTTTTTTTTCATTTGTTTTAATATCAAATCATCTATAAAAGAAATATGTCTTTAAAAAATAATACTTTCAAACAAGTATTTGAAAAGAGTTGCTAAGATTAATTATTTAATTAAATTTATGAATTATTAAAAATGATTTATTAATTATTAAAAATTATTAAAAAAATCCCCCCCCCCAAAAAAAAAAAAAAATATCCGGATGACCCCCCTATGGATGAACTCTGGATCCGCGCCTGACCCAACGGAACCTTTAAGGGCGACATCGACATCGTACGCAGCGTCGGGACTTTTGATCCGATCAGTGGCAAATTACCGCAAATAAGAGTTCATTTTTTGTATTAAAAATAAAGGATTATTGAAAAAAAATAATAATCATCATTTTTTACTTAATTAACTTTTAGTAAAAAATTAGAAAATAATAAGATCAAATTTATACTTGATTAAAATTAATATTGATTGAACGAATATCATGATTAGGTTCGTTTTTTAGTACATTAATTTGTATCTTTCTGTAACTTTTTTTTCGTTTGATAAAAGGAAATTACTTTTTAAATTTTCTGATAATTTTATCTTTAATTTTAAAGAAGTTAATTTAAAATCTATTATGTATAGTTAATTATAACGGTTTCGCATTTATTATTTATACATAAATTGCAATGTTTTAAAATTAATTATGAATATTAATTTTAATGATTTAAAATATATTATGAACATAATTTTAAAATGGTTTAAATATGTTTGTGTATAATTTATAATAAGGATTTAAAATTTATTATTCATACATAATTGTAATTCTTTCAAATTAATTATGAATATCAATTGCAATGATTTAAAATTATTATGAATATTAAATAAAATGGTTAAAAAGCTATGTATAAGTAATTACAATTTAAATTGATGAAATATAGTTTTAATTACCTAAATATTGTTTAAATAATTAAATGCCAATTATTGTTTTAATGGAACAATTATATTTTATTAAAAGTAATCATGTATGAATATTAATTAAAGTACAAAAACTTCACACGCTTGTAAGGTAAATAAAAAGAATTTAATAATATAACAATAATTTTTTACTGACAAAAGTTGTAAAACAACAATCGACAAACAACCATTCCATTATATCTATATCGATCAATCACGAAATCATGAGACTTCGATTTGTATACATGATAAAAGTTCATCACAGAATAGATTTATTCATTAAAGTACAACGAAAAGCGACCTTTTTTAAATCCTAAAAAGAAAAAATATATATCAGCGCTTTGTAACTTGAATCGAAATTATGACGCCCGTCGCCAATAGCCCTCGTGTAGCTTTAGTGCGACGATATTCAAACTAAACTAAACTAACTGGAATCGAAATATCAAGCGATAAACAACGCCAACTTGGCACTCCTGACATCCAAAGTCATCTCAAAATAAGGCATCAGCTCTAGATATGGTAAAAAAGTGATCAATTTCACTCATATCAGTGGTCGGGATATTGAGCTTGGTTTGTGGCACACCGGTTTTGTTGGAACATTGGTTGAATAAACTTTGCACTAAGGGTATTAGTAAACGATATTAAGTGTTGAAACTGGGTGGTTTGGTTGGTATATACAGGGTGGTTATAAAATAACGCTCGCTATTCGGAGTGGTCTGTAGCTTGAATGAATAATCCGAATGCAACAAGCATTGAGACACTTACGAATTAAGAAGGGGGAAAAAGAATGGAATTATAAAAAAGAAACTCGTCTCTTGACCAGGATTCTAAATTACGAGGCGTAGCCAATTATGGCCGATTACGGCCAACACAGCCAATTACGCCTCGCAATTTAGACATTCTCGACTCGTAATTTGGACGAAACTGGACATTCGTTGCCACTGATGTCTCAAAAGCCGGTTCGTCGACCAGCATTGCAGCAATCGATATATGCTAGGCAAGTCTCGGTTTCCGGTCAGGTTCCCCAGATCTGCTCCGTCTTCACTGGAGAGGCCTGGCGATCTATATCGCAATTGAAGAGCTGAGTGGAAGAACGTGCTAAGTGACATTTTTGCCAAAAAACGGAGTGTCTACGTACACGGGCACCGTACGAGCATTGCGCGTACAGGTAGTGACTGCGCAGGACCGAGCATTATTAGCAGTTTGAATTTTTTACTTCACGGACGTTGTAGCTTAGTGGTAGCACAAGCGGTTCGTGATCAAAAGGTCCCGGGTTCAATTCCCCTCTCTGCAGAAATGCGTATGTTTTTTTACAAGTTTTTTTTTATTTCTCCCAAGAAGATCATCGTTTTAAAGTTGTCCGGGAAAGTTCACTTGCATTTTTTAAGTTTTCATGAATTATTTAAATTTATAATTTTTTGAGCGTTTGTTACAAATGGCTAGAACTGATGTTTTTTAGAGAATTTTTCCCCCCGTTCCCCAAGCGAGTGTTGCGCCCTACAATACTGTCCCATGTTGGATACTGATGTTTTTTTAGAGAAAACAAAATTGCCCGGTGCCCAAAAAGAGTAATCTCAACTTTCAAGCATAATTCCCGTGCCCGTGCACGCAATGTATACATGGTTCCAGTAAGTCTCGCCTTGAGCATGCGCAGTTAATACCCGTACACGTAATGCGAGAACGGTGCCCGTACGCGTAGCCTCTGCCTTTGAAAAAAATGAGATTTTTGTGTGAATGATCATGTTATTACCTGCTTTAAACACAACAGCTTTCATTTTTTTAGAAAACATTCGATTTCGTATATTTTTCGCATACGAAGTTGGTACGTGCACGCGTTTTCGTCACTTTTTCAATGGAAGAACGTGCTAAGGATCCTTAGCATTTTCTTCCACCGAAATCGCCCGATTCCGGAACGATCGTTTAGTGGAAGAACGTGCTAAGTGACACGTTTGCGGAAAATTTTCTTTCGCTTGCATTAATAGCAAAACAAATGGTTCTTTTCTAGTTTTAATCAAAAAGAATTCAACAAAATACAATTAATATTTCCTAATTAACTTTATTTATTAAATATAATCCATGAAATAAAATTTATATTGCGTAAAACTGGGTTTTGAGTGCATTTAGCAAAATTGGAAAAAAAATGCATTTTGATTTTAAACGGAGTTTAAAGGTTTTAACATTTTATAAAATATCGTCTACTTTGAATGTCGCCTGATTTTTATTGTAATAAGCTTAGATAATTTAGCATCGAACAGATGGTATAATTAAAACAAAGTCGCACCTGCTCTGTGGAGATCGCACAGTTCGCGTTAAAACAACATTGCACCGAACATTAAAAGCATCTGGTTTGTTTAAAAAAAATGAATTATGGGTACAAAAATCGTTATAAAGCCTTTTACGTTTGATTTCTAAAGCTATCGAACGAATTTTGTGCAATGTCCTAAACTCCTAAAATTATTAAAATGGAATTAAGAAGCTAAGAGGAAAGCTGAAATTTGCAGCTTATACGGTAGGTACAAATTTAATCAAGAGATTGCTTTGTTTTGTAAAACTAGAATATTTTTATAATTTGATGTAAAAAATAAAGTGACAAAGTATAAAACGTTATAAGTTTTTAATATTTATTAAAATATCGATGACTTTAAAAAAGTACTATGCATCACGATTGTAAATATAAATTGTTTAAACTATCATGTTCTACTGTTGTAGAAATGCTGTAAATTAAAGTAGCTTTCTTAAAATTGATTAAACCCTTAATTGAAAAGAAGAAAGAAAAACGTAAATAACATTAGGATCTATATCTTGCCATACAACTTATTTTTACTTTTTTTTAATATCAAAGTTTGTTTTTGAATTCGATTATTCTTATCTAAAAACTACTTAAAAATTTATTTTGCGAAAACTTACATTGCATTATTATCTTTTTTTTATAAGTCTTTGAAATTTAATATTTATTTAATATTTATTATTAGTTTTTTAAATAGGTTATTTTGCATGGTTTATAACTTTTTAAAAATGAAATTGTGAGCACAGCCTTTCAATTGGAATTCTTTAAATTGAACAATTATTTACTGACAATAATTCCTTGTATTTCTTAAATTGAAAGTGAAACTTCACAATTGAAATCTTAGTTGTTGAAGCTGCTAAGCTCATTATGCAAGTCATAATAATATTTTATTTGATAATATTTTTTACATATATTTTTGCTGTGCTTATTTTTCTGCTTTACTAAATTATCTTACGTGTAATTTTTTTTAAACATTAAGTTAACAAAATGAATTTCTTCAATAGTGTAGTATAGAAATTGGCCTACGGTGCTATACCATATACTTGTTTTAATTTTTTTTACTTTATATATATCATGTAAAATATATAGAATTTAACGTTTTAGTATTAGGGTGTAATAAATTTTTTATGTAAATATTTTTAGGAAACAAATTATTTATTAAAAATTCCGATATGTATTTTTGTTGTAATTTCAGTATTGATATATATATATTAACTATCTATATTTTCTAATTAATTCTAATAATTACTAATTTATAGTAAAATACTTTTTTTTCTTTCTTTAGTTTGCATTATTGTATGCATTTCATAATTTACTTCAAATATTTTAATGCTTGTATCATTGCCAGTATTTTATACTTACTAAAATTTTAAAATAGTTTGTCATAATTATTAATTTTTTTAAGTTGTATTACTTTTAAAATAATAACTTATAGTTAGTAAAAAATGATATTTCCAATCGGATATTTTTATTTTACGTTCATTATGTATTTTATATATGTTTGCCTAAATTCTTCTTCGTGTAAAGCAACTTTTGTAAAAAGAACAGGTTAAATAACTGTTCTTTTTAAAATAATAGAACAAAGAGCAACTGTTCTTTAAAAAGAACATAAATATAACATCTCTAATTTTATTCACATGCATTTGTGTTTCTTTTACTATCTTTTTGTATACTTTTCATAAAACTGATTTGTCTTATTATTCTTCAAAGTATTTAGTTTATAATTTCAGTGATAATAGTATTTTTAAAAAAATATTTTCAATTAAAAACTTACTCATTAAGCAAGAAGTTCTAAAATAACTTATATAACCTACTTTCTTTTAACTTAAATACTCAAAGATATCCTGATAGTAGGAACAGACGGACGAACAAAAAGTATAAGATAGGTGACTGATATCTTAAAAAAAACTAATGATGTGTAACACTATATATCAATACGCTCATTTAAAAGTTATATATACCTTATAAAGTATTTTCAATACCTTTCAAACCTTAAAAGTTCTGGCAGCTACTCCTTGCACATGCACAATATTGTAGAAAACTTTATTTTGACGTCCGACTAGTACAGGGAACACGTGTATCAAATTTGAAGTCTGCATCTATTTTCGTTGTTCAGCAATACCTTTAAAACAAAAAAAGTTTATAGAAGCTTCTACTTGCGCATGCGCAATTTTCTCAAAACCTTATGATGTCCAACAGGAACTAGGAACCCGTGTACTAAATTTGAAGTCCGTAGCTCTTTTATTTCGAACTGTAAAGTAGTTTCAGACAGACGGATCAATTTCCCCCAAAACCCCCAATTTTTTAGAATGAGCACCCTCCAAAACGTGTAGAAAGCACAAAATCTTCATTTTGGATTATTGACCCACATCTCAATAGTTTTATTACCTTATATTTTATATTAGGTAAGTGAAAGTAATAACTTTAAAAATTGGACGGGTACAAAGGAAGTTGGGGGGGGGGGGGGGGGTAGGACGTACGGACAGAAACAAAATAACAGACGTACAGGTAGGTGGTCAAACACTATACATTGTAGTCATCTAATTTTTTACTTTCGAACCAAAAAAAAAGAATTTTCAAAATCAGGCACTTTGGATCGGAAATTGAAAGGGATATGGACGGACGGACAAAATGATGGACGGACAGGCAAACGATTAAAAAGTATAAAAGAGATCTGTGAAGTCCTATCTTCCAAACAGAAAAAGAATTTTGAAAATCGGAAGGTTAGTACAGAAATTATGAAACGGGTATGGACCAAAATTACCTCAAAAATGTTACTTAGCACGTTCTTCCACTAAACGACTGCCAAAATCTGAAGCACTTCGGAGGAAGAACGTGCCAAGTGCATGAGGTGTCAAGCGCGTTTTGTAAATTTCGTGTTATTACGTAAATTACGGTTAAGCCAAAAGCCACCAGGCATTTTGAAGAACCAAACTAAAATATCATGCAAAAAAAAAACTGATTTTGTGAATGACAGAAAAGTTGCAAACTAAAAACTTTGAAGCTCATTATCTCGTTTTCACCTTTTTGTCACTTAGCACGTTCTTCCACTAAGCTCTTCATGTTTTGCATTGACATAATCAAAGTACTTAAAAGTATCAATTGCAAGATATTTTTCTAAAATTTTATATACACAACTTTGATAAAAAAAAATATACCTAAGAATTCGCCAAGAAACTTTAAGGGGTGCACAGTACCTCAAAAATGACAAATATTGGGTTTTTTATATTTGCAAAAAAAAAAAAAAAAGTTTGAAATCTTTTAAATAAGTCTACCAAGTTTTAAAAGTGTATCTATATTTTTAAAAAAGTTTTTCCGCTTTTTTTTTTGTGGAAAGGTAGGATAAATCCAAAGAGAAAGAAAATTTTAAATGTGTTTTTCTCGGTGTTAAATTTTCCTTGATAACAAGTTTTTCAAAACGCTATGGCTTTTTTTAATTGTTTATTAAAGTCTAAGCAATTTTGTACGCAGTCTGACAAATATGTTGACATTAATAATTGGCATTAAAATTGTTTTCAAAAGTAAGTCTTTTCTCTCTATATTAAAAAAAAGTAAGCTCTTTTAAAGTGTCCGGAGCCATAACATCATGAAATATTGATGTTAGAAATCCAAATTTTTTTGGGAAGGTGTGTCCCCCTCGACCTAAATTTTTTTGTTTTTCAAATTTCCAATTAGTTTTTTAATTAAAAATAAAAATTAATTTTTCTCTATGTTAAAGTATAGGATTTGAAAGTGTTAGCAGCCATAACATGATGAAATATTGATGTCAGAAACTCAATTTTTTTTGGACAGCTGTGTCTTCCTTATGCCTCGATGCCCACTTATTTGTTTTTCAAATTTCCAATAAGTTTTTTAATTAAAAATTACAATAAGTCAGCCACAAAAAAAAATCTTATTCCTTTTCTGCAAAACGACACGGTAAAATCATCAGAAAAGCGTGATTTTGTTACGCTCTTTTTAAAGAACAATTGCTCTCTTTTCTGTTCTTTTGAAAAGAACAGCTCTTTAACTTGTTCTTTTTACATTGGTTTTGTGTTTATATATAGAAAAGGTTCACAGATTTTTTTGAAAATGATTTTGCCTTAAAATATAATATAGCAAGATAGAAGGTTTATAGATTAAAATTATGTAAAAAAAAAGATAGTAAAAAATTATGACAAACTATTTTAAATAAACATTTAACATAACAATTAGTCTGATAAACATTTTCAATAAACAAATTTTTTTTTATAACAAAATTATTTTATTAATTATTTTATTTAATTCTGCTAAAGTGAAATCACAAAATGTCCTTTTTTTTTATAAAACATGATTTTTTTTAATTATAAAAATGATTTTGCCTTAAAATATATTATAGCAAGATAGAAGGGGTTGGCGAGCGATAGCGAGCAGGGGGCGGAGCCCCCTTGTTTATAAAAAAAAATACTAAAATTGACATTTTTCAAATATATTAAAAAAATTTGGGATTTTCTAGATAAATATTTTTTTAAAAAATAACTACTAAAGATAAATCAAATTTGGATGCCATTTTTTATATAAAACAGTGTAAAGTACATAAGAAAAAAAATTGGGTTAAAATATTTG
The DNA here is from genome assembly GCA_019343175.1 of Oedothorax gibbosus. NCBI lineage: Eukaryota > Metazoa > Arthropoda > Arachnida > Araneae > Linyphiidae > Oedothorax > Oedothorax gibbosus. The sequence continues at coordinate 186,018 of JAFNEN010000622.1, read as the reverse complement.
TATTTAAAAAAGCCTTAGCATTTTAAAAAGTTCATTTTTTTATTTCTTTTAAACAACTTAAAAATTAAATTAATTTTTAATTTATTTTTGTCATATATTGTTTTTAAATATAGTTTGAACTAATAAAACATTAAATTATAGTAAATATGTCAAAATTAAAAAAAAAATTGAAAGTGGTACCGTGTCCCCTGAATGGTCCTCAAATAATAATAAACACATTAAGTAAAATTAGATAAATATTGCATTTAACAAATTGCTTAAGTTTTCAACAGAGATGAGGGCACGGCCATTAACTAGTATGTAGACTCAGTTTATTCTGTTGAAAATGTGGTCAATTGGTCACAAAATTTTACGTTAAAGATGTAATGTGACTTTTATAAAAAAGCGAATGCTTTCAATCCACGCTTTCCTACATTGATGAGTTCTTTGTCGAAGATCAGAGATAAATTTCCAGGTTCTTCTGTTTCCCCAACACATAAAATATAAGGCTGTTTTTCTTGCATGGTACCGACAACTTCTTCTAAACCGCCATTAACCTATTAAAAATATCCAAGCAACCAAATTAATAATCATTTACATTACAAAAAAGTAAAAAAAAAAATATTCATGTTAATTATGATGCACATAAGAGCTAATATATTTTAAGGGGATATTCATAGATAGGTAATAAAAATAGACTAACAACCATTGTGCTTTAGACTGGATTTTTGGTTTCTATTTTGATCCTTCTTTCTTGCTAGCATGGGTTGGTACATATTCAATAATAAAATTTAAAAAAAAATAGAAAAGAATAAAATTGTAACATTTTGAAAAAAATAAAGTACTTTTATTGCAAGTTTTTAAAAACGTTTTACTCATTTTTGCATTTTTGTGATATGCATAGTTGCACACAACTGATTTCACACATATAATACATCATTGACTGCTCGTTAAAGATTCCAAAATTTTTTTAAATAAGTAAACTATTATCAAAAGTAAACTATATAAAAACATACTTCAATAAATTTAATGAGTGCATCAGAGGCAAACAAGGGTACCGAATATTTGGCTTCCAGAATCCTACAGAAAAATTATTTTTAACAATTATGAAGAAAAAATACATTGATTAAACAGATCAACAATATCATATTATAAAAAGAGTGTGATTATATTACAAGTCCTATTTGCCTTTTTTGTTATTGAATGTTAAATGTAGATCAAAGTACAGATCAGGCAACATTAATGTCATTCAGAAATTGTGTAGAGCATACATACACATTTTGCTGACTTACAATGTCTACCGATTACGAAGTTGTTAAACCCAAAAGTTGATTATCTCAAACCAGGAATTTTCGACTAGTACTATTCACACTGATCAGATGCAATTTGTCAATAAGATCATGAAAAAAAAGTACCTTTCTCTTTTTTTCTGAAGCCTGTAACTGGCAACAAATCTGCTAGCATTAGCAAAACACTGAAGTTTTCTAAGAAAGTGGAGAGGAAAAAATAAATACACTGTGTTACAAAAGTTTAGACAATGACTTCATTTAGCTGTAAAATTTAGAATTGTGATAGTAGAGTTACAAAAACCTCCTAAACATATTGAAAAAGTATTTTAAATTGCTATAATTGAAACATAATTGTTTGATTTGCTATAACAATTTTTGTTCATAAAATAAAAATTTGTATGATGCAAAAGTTTAGGCACAAATACGATATTATGCTAATTTAAAGTAGATAATGGCCTAATTTCGCATTTTTTTGATGAATTGTATTTTTTTATATGATAAATTAAAAAAACACGATATCCGGTGAACTAAACAGAATATTGGTTCAATTTTACACCAAAAATACAATATAGCCACTTTAAATCTTTATTCAATTCATATTTGCTTCAATTGTACAATTTAACACCTCTAAATACGAACCGAATGCCTATACCAGTCCATCACCAAGTTTGAAATGAATTCGTATATTTAGAGACATGTATTGACCGATTTTCTAGATGAAAAGTGCAGTATTTCCCATATAAAATTTCCCATCTTTTTTGCACTTTAGTACAATGTAGAGATAGTCACCTCTTCAAAAACGACAAAAAAGTCTGTTTCCATCAAGTTAATTCCCTCCACACCATTATAAACGTTCCTCCTCGTTTTTGTAGGGAAAAAAACAGTATTTTTAAAAGCTTATTTTTCAATATTCGGTTAAGCCGAACGTGTTTAAATAGCACTAAAGAGACCTGTTAAATTGTAACCAGTTCAAAGAAACCGGTGTTTTGTCAAGAAATTTCAAACTTCAGTATAAAGAAGGAACTTTCGTAATGGTGTGGAGTAAATTTACGTTAAAATTACTGACTTTTTTGGCGTTTTTGAAGAGGTGACTATCTCTGCATTGTACTAAAGTGCAAAAAAGAATAATATGTCGCTATTTTGTGATTTTATATGGTTTAGTTCACCGGATATCGTGTTTTTTTTAAATTTATCATATAAAAAATACAATTCATCAATAAAAATGCGAAATTATGCCATTATCTACTTTAAATTAGCATAATCTCGTATTTGTGTCTAAACTTTTGTATCATACAAATTTTTATTTTATAAAAAAAATTGTTATAGCAAATCAAACAATTATGTTTCAATTATAGCATTTCAAAATACTTTTTTAATATGTTTATGAGGTTTTTGTAACTCACAATTCTAAATTTTACAGCTAAATGAAGTCATTGTCTAAACTTTTGCATTGCAGTGTATGGATAAATGAGGTAAAATATTAAAAAAAACATTTCTAAAACCTAGAAACTATCAGTTTAATTTGGAATTGGATATGCGGATTTCACTGTTGCATATTTTTTGAGCTTAAGGGGGACCAGACCCCAAAAATTTTAAAAATTAAAAAAATGACATTTCAATGTTTTTAATGTGTCTAAAAATATGAAATCTTAGCTTTACAACGATATCTTACAATAAAAATGTCAAGTTTTGAATGTTTTTTTAATATTTTTTATTAAACAAACGTTGTTTAGCGAAAATCCAGGCATGTTTTATAGGTAAGAAACCAGCATTGTTTACTTTAAACGCTTATATCTCGAAACTTACTTTTTCAATGTTCATGTACCTTTTTCTCAAAATCTACTATAAGTATCAGCCTAACATTTTTTATACGTATTTAAGAAGGTGCTTTCTCCGTGCAGAGGAATGCATGTTACATTTTTTAAAGTCCGACTGCAGAGGATGTTGCCCTTAAAAGTTGGGTTGGGTGCCTACTCATAGGTATTAATTCGTCATTTGACTGTGGTTTTAAATTACGATGCCTGTCGCCAATAGCCCTCATGTATACCTCTATACGTATATTGTAGTGTACTCATTACAAATACAGACAAACACATATCCATGCCCGGGATTTGAACCCGGGACCTTCTGACTGCCTGGTCAGCTCCCTGAGCATTCAGTCACCCCTACGATATTGGTAATTTAATCGTTTCTGGCTGTATTTTAGGCTTCTTTAGAAGCTTTAACACAGCCAATTACGCCTCGTAATTTAAAGCCCTGGTCAATTGACGATGTCGACACCCGAGCAGGCACCCAATGGAACCTCGAGCGACATCGTACGCGCTAACGCTGTGTTGTAACATCGAATAAAGACAAGTGTTCGTATTTTTACCAAGACTTTAATTACAAAACTTTGACAAATTACTCCAGCTGACAACATCTCCGAGCATTACTATCACAGAAAAAAAAGATACACTAAAAACATTAATAAAATCCAGGCAGAGAATTGTAAACATGCTGCCCAAGTAAATACCACACACAGAATTAACAAAGGTTTACAAAAAAAAGTGAACGAGTATTTAATATATACATATGATAGGTAAAATAAAACTTAAAATTAGTTTGTAAAGTATAGAGAAAGTCTTAATAGTACGAGGGTGGTTAGACGCAACTAGAGACGAGGCACTAGTTTGGACTCGTATAAAAGGATAGGGTGGCACAGAAGAACAGACGGCGAAACCCTGGTATGTTCGAAAGTCGATAATTTACAAAGATCTGGGCATAGACCCCATTGACTCAGCAATCTTAACTGCCTCACATAGGTATTTCAACGCCATGGAAGCATCAGAGCACGATAACATCATACAAATAATTGACTACGACTGCGATTTTATTTACGACTCCGTACTGCGATTCCATTGGTAGTTTTGTTTTCTTTCCGTACTACGTGAAACAAGCCCATTGCAGAGGGCCTGACATGAGCTCAGCTTGCTTTGCTTCTCGAAAACTTCGCCAGGAAACCCGCATCAACCACCAGATATTATTCCACCGTCCACCTCATCGAAACACAAACAAAATAAAAAACCACCAACCACGCATCACCAACCCTTTATAAAGCACCCACCTAGCCGACTCTAAATTTGCATAACCTAACTAAAAAAGTACCAAAAATACTGAACTTATTCTTGGGATCCTCTAGTTGGCCTCTGTCTCTAAAAATTAGATGGATCCACTTACGTGGGTTTGTCGTGTCTGTCCTACTTGACGAAGGTTTATAAGCGGGTCTCTGACCAAGCACACAAACCTGAATATATATGTCTATACCAACCAACTACTGAACTTAGTTAAAACACCACAAGAACTAGAACTACACAAAAACTAAACCGCTTACGCAGCTACAACGGCTGTCTGGACTTTGGACTTCACAGATTTAAAGAGCGCGTATGTTTAATTTAGTATCGTCGCACTAGAGCTACACGAGCGCATATGTCAATCCCAGTATACTCGGGTATTTTAGTTGAATTTAATATTTTTATCTACAGGATTACATATTTTCGTCTACAGGAAAGCAGTGACTGCCACCGGGATCGAGCCAGCGCCTAACGCTTGCGATTCAATCTGGGCTAAAAGCGTGTCCAACGCTATACCAACTGGGCTACCAATCCCCTCCTAAGATATGTTGGTTGCTGGTTGGTAGACATATATATTCAGGTTTACCTAAGATATTATTGCTGCACAGTTTCTGAAGTTATGTAAATTTTACGTAACGCACTAGGTTACCGTTCCTGAGCTAGCCAATGATTGAAAAAGGAAATGAGGAGTAAATAGTTATAAAAGTAAGCTAAGTTGCAGAAAATTTCATTCGGGATTCCACTCCTTATCACATTGCTTATAAGGTTTGAAATTTAAAATCTGGCCGCTTCCAACATGTTAAGTAAGTCATTATCATTACTCAAATTCTTTTCCCAGTGACTTGTAATTTTTTTTTCAGTAACCAATTTTAAAGGTTTTGCGATTCGCTAGTTAGTCTTTTCCTGCTGAGGTTAGCTTTAAAATAGACTAAAATGTAACTATTAGAAGAACCTATTGCTAATTGCTGGCTTAGAAATATCTATGAAATATTAATCTCCTGTCCAAATTTTTTTTTTAAAACTTAATATTTTAAATGTTTGGAATTCGTGATTTGCTTCAATGAATGTAAGAGTTCGTAGCACACTGAGGTGTTTTTTAGTCTTAATTATCAGATTTAAACTTTAATGTAGGCTCTTGCGTTGCAGGTAGCATATCTAGTAGCCAGCTGTAGCAGTTTTGCTACTATTCGGGTCCTTTGAGGAGCCTTTCACTGATGCCAACTCGGCTCATGGTAAGTATGAAATAAGACATTGCTTCATGTGATATTTTTTAATGAGATTTTTTAGATATTAATATTTTCTCAATGTTATGTAAGCACTCCAAACATCTTGCCTAATGAGTAAGCGAGTACGAAGTTTAGCTAAAGGGTTTAGTTACAGTACGCTATAAGAATTTCGGTACTTGGTTGTAGGGTTACCTTAAGTCGGATTGTTCTAAACTGTTATTAGCAAGTTCGAGTAGTTTTTTTGTTGTAATGGATTTTGACGTACTCGGCAATATGCTGTTTAAGGTGCAGGTTTATGCTCTAATTACTTGGCACATAGCGCAACTGGATGATATTGCTTTTGAATCGATATCGATTTAAAACCTAAAACTGTAAATGGCTTAAGTATATGGTTAATTTCAAATTAAGAACTGTATAATGTTTATACCGTTACCCAATGAGTAACTAATTGGTTACGTTTTTATTAAACGGGTACACCACGATATTTAATGTGGCTAAGTCTCCGAACTGAACAGACCGGCTGACTGCAGCTCTGTTTGTTACAGTAAGTAGTTAGCTTGATATTTCTTCCTTTGACGTTAAAATTATTTTTTATTGGGCTAAAAGTTTAGAAATACTAAAATATTTTGCTTTTTATAGATATCTTCTACTGCAAGAAATTAGCCGGTTCATCCTTCGTATGACCGTGGTTCAAAATTACAACGGTCATTGTCCACCTTCATTGATGACACTTGCGTCGAATCGCATGTCAAAGCTTTTTCTGCTCTACATGTAATGGTAAGTACTGCGCTTTTTAGTCGACTTTAAAAAAAACCTGGTAATATTAGTGTTAATTGGTTTGTGTAATCTTGCATTGCTTTTTCGTTAATACAGGAACAGACGAAAATCGAAGTTGCTGGTACATCACTATCCCTACGAGATTAATCGTCCTGCCGTGGCACTTTCCAACAGTTCGTGTAGTACCGAGAGCGGTTCCAAGCGAAAGCGGATCAGCGGTGAAGTGAAAACGGTTGATTCATCCAAACATCCAGCTTGAGACGACCAGAAGTGTCTTTGTAAGTAAAACTAAGTTTTTTAATCTTGAGAACCATCAGTTATAACTGACGTTTGAAATAAAAGGCCCCAGTGTAACTAGCAAAATTATAAATTCCTTGAATTTGTCTAGTGTCGCTATTTTCAGCATTTGATAATTGGCAATATAATAAAATGCATTTCCGTGTTTATTTGTTAACTAATTTATCCTTAATTAGAAACTTTCAATTACGAACCCTAAGTTTTATTAGTGTGTATAGTTTACTTAGAGTATCTAAACTTACAATCTTCCTTTTAAACCTATTGTCTAAAATAGTTAACCTTTGAATGTTCTTACAAGAGTAGTCATTCAAATTTTTCTAATAAAATTGAACTGGCTATAAAATGGTTCTTTCATAGATTGGGATCTTCAAGTGTGCTGCTTTCTACATCGGCTTGGATCTACATCGACTGCATAATCTACCCTTGGATCTACATCGATGGAGTAAAACAGATCGACACAGCAAAAGAAAAGATGAAGGTACTGTTTATACTCTAAGTTAAATTTCGATACGCTTTAAATCGAATAGCATATAAGTGAACTATTAATCTGCAAGCAAATTGGTACCCCCCCCCCCTTCATGGATTCGCGAGCATCTAAAGTCGAGGGTTACAACCGCTTTTGGTAAAGGGGCAAAATTATTGTACAAGCAAGATTCGGGTTTAGTTGGTTGCTCCAGTGTGATAACGCCCTAATAAAATTATTTTCATATTGAAGGATAAATCGGTAAGTATATGAATGAATTTAAATGACAAGTTTTCCTGATTGCGTTTCAGTAAGGGAAAGGTTTCAATTCATGGTTTTCTAATTTCTTTCAAGTTTTGGAACAGATTTCGACTTTGGAACAAAGTTTATTGTGGCTAATGGGACATTTAGAGTATGATTTAATGCGATTCTGCACTATTTAACACTCGCTATGTAAGTACTTTGTTGCCGCGCGTGACTTGTTATAGGAATAGCATTATCGAATCTTTACAAGTACGGCCGTCCAGCCCGTTTTATAAGTAAAAGGGTTAAGGCTGTAGCATTGTTCTGATATTCGATGTTTTAATTGGGTAAAAACAGATTTAGAGTAACTTTATATTAATGAAAGTATTAACGATTAGCTTTCAAGGAGGATTTATATTAGTTAGGGTTTATAATTTTCTAGTAAGTGTTAAAAAAATAACTGCCTTTTCACTGCTTCCTCTATCGGAAAGTAATTTTAACATGGGTGCAGGCCAGTTACAAGTACTTAACAAGTCGCTTGACAGAGGTTTACAATTAAATGGTCCGTCGACAAGTCTTTTGCTTGGTACATCGTAAATTCAAAGGCAGCCTTATTCAAAAACTTAGTTTCACACAGGAAATAACCCTAGTAATGCTAACTACTCATTGACCTTATTTGTTTAAACTATAATAAAGGAATTTTGCTTATGAGCGCTCTTTAATCCCAATTAAAAACTTGTATACCAAACCTTAATAGTAAGCGTCAAACTGAAAATCGTCAACTTGACTCCGAATTGGAAACTAAAGTAGCTCTAAACTAAAACTTACTTCCACCAAACAAACTTGGAACAAGGGCTTTATATTCGAATGCATTGGGAACAATTATGGCTATAAAGAGGCAAAATTGTTTTTTCTATACTCAAGGGTCGAACATGGCAATTTCTGCTTGCGTCTACGTAAGGTGCGAAATGAACTCTAAATCGGTGGTATTATATTTGTGTGGCTGTAACGGGACTTAAGTAAACCAAAACGGACTATCTAGTATTCATGGATTGTTCCCTAAATCGGCAATCTCCAACAGTGCTGCATTTTTACTTCAAATTAAAACTTTACATCATGCGGTGTACCAAGGAATCCTTTAAAAAAAGTTAGATTCCGCAAATTTTAGTTTATTCTTAAAAGGAAAATATCCATTTCAATACTATATCAATGGATAAATGAGACTAAATAGGTTTCCGTATAATAAACGGAAAATTTCAACGATGCAAGTTCATTTTAGTAACTTGGTAATTTCACTACTAAAAGAGAATCTTTTATAAATTTCAATTTTAATCCATTATCGCAGTTGCATATCTGTAGGATGACGTAGAAGTTAAAGAATTTGCAGAGTATCGTAAAACTAAAATGTATTTGAAAGTATTCAATGTCTTCGCGGTGGTCGCACTAGAACATTTAACCAAACTTTAAGTCTGATGGTTCTGTATCTCTAAAGCAATTTTATTTCAACCGAAATCAATCTAGTACGATGTGAAATTCGGTTACATTTCAAATTCGGAATTTCTGTTACATTTAAGTTGGCATGTAAAATATTAAGAACCTTTTTGTCAACGTTATTAATCCCAAAACTAGAATCGCCACAATGTTAACAGCCTGTTCTAATATTAGTGTAGTTATGTTTATAGAAACTAGTACACAAGTCTAGTATAGTAATCTAGCTTCAACTAAATACGCATCTAGCTTCAACTAAATACGCATCTAGCTTCAACTAAATACGCATCTAGCTTCAACTAAATACGCATCTAGCTTCAACTAAATACGCATCTAGCTTCAACTAAATACGCGATTACATGTTGGTTGAGGTTTGTTACGAGTTTAAAATATAGGCCGTTGTTAAATGCAGGAAAAATTTTAAATGCGTATTTTAATTTGCCTACTATTCCTTTGTTAAACACCTTGAACGTTTTCTAAACGACAGCAGTTGTATTGTCATCGGTACTTATCTACAAATTTTTAATTACTTTAATAATCAGCCGAAGATTTTTAATATAAAACTTGGAAAATGTGTTATCATGCCCAACTAATATAAATCGATAAAGCTGCAGACTATTTTAGTTGGTTACTAAATCGAGTGTTCTAGGTCTTATTTTTTTCCCGTGCCGGCAGTAGCTTTCGCGTTCAAAGGTGATTCATTTCCTTTGCAAACGCTCGAGGTCGTTACTATATCTAAAATCATCTGCATTCAAAATACTTAAAACCCACTTGAATAAATCAAAGTAACATCTTGGATTTTCTTCTGGCTAAATTAAAATTTGGCTAATATTGAAATATAACTATCCAAATCATGACATCTTTTGATACTTGCGTCTATTTAAATACCAAAGATAAGTACCTATGGCATGGCACTAAATAACTAGTTTCCCAAATTCCAAAGTTTCATCTGTATACATTTTTATTTGTAAGGTAAAAAGAAATTCGGTAAAATCTCCGTAATTTTTTTTTTAAATGTGATTAAAATGTTAATGAGTAAGCTGTTAATGTGAATGTTGTAAACCAAATCTAAAGGCTTAAATTTTGCACGAAGGAAGGTATTAAGAAATTAAAACTTGAATCTAATGTCAATATTCTGAAAATAATCCTACCTTTGCACTAAAATACGCAACTTTAGGCTATTTCAAAATATTTTAATAGTATACGCCAAGCTCGGTTAACAAACCTCAAATTTTTGCTAATGGACTAAATTTTTAAAATCTTCACTTGACAGCGGCTTAAAATTAGGACCTGTCAAATAACCTTGTTTAATGCGGTGATTGTTAAAAATCGCCTGTTTGCAATAGTTTTTAGCACTAAATAATGAATGTAACTTGATAAATTTAAATTGTGAAACCCACTAAAATATCCAGATTTTAAAACCCTGGCACTTTTGTAGTGCAGGGAAAATTGATTACTATTAAGTTCAGGTAATGAATTCATTAAGTGTAAAAAAAAACTCATCTACTGGGTAATTATTCAAATCCATTTTATTCAAATCATTCCAATCTTTAACATTTTCAGGCAGTTTATACTCTTATACTTTAACAACAATACTTGGTTCTGCGTCATCCTACTTGATATGTTTTGCATGAAATTAACTATAAATTTATCCTAATTTTTAGGAATAGTGTACGAGCTATCCAGTCTTTAGAGTTGTAATAACTATACTGAAAGTTTCAGTCACCTACTTTCTCTTACTAAACGCCACTGGCAGCATCTTAACTTCTACAGTTACTTTAAGTAAAAATTACCAAGTTATTCGCCCTGGAACACGGCCAGTTATAATTTTAAAAGATAATTCTGGTTTTAATACAAATGCCTAAATTACTAAGGTTCCTTTTAAGACACTGGTTTAAAAGGGTTATGCATACTAAATTATCTGAACTTTTAACATTGGGAAATTATTAAGTCGAATGTGTCGGTCGATTCAATAGCTCAATGTTCATTGTACAAACTATTGGGACTAATTGTATACTTTAAAATTTTAATCTAAACTGTTTAACTCGAACCTCATGCATATGCTCCTAACATAACATCGGTAAGAAGAACATATGAATTCTTCTGTTAAAGTGAAGATGATAGTAAAACTTAAAATTAAAATAACCTCCTTTGACATTTAGTTCAATTTAGTTTAGTTGGAATTATTGTCGCACAGAGCTACCAGTTCAGTAGTTGGTAAATAAAATGCTGTTTATAAATTGTAGTATTCATTTAAACTTTATCGTGGTTATCAATAAGTATAGAACTCGTACGTAAGTTCCAATTTATATTCGGTGGTTTAAACTCTTGTTTATAACTTCTGTTTTTAAATGCTGGTAATTTCTTGCAGTCATCCACACATTTTTATGTGCCGCAATTAACTATTAGTTTTTTCCCTAAAATGTTTAACATAAATAATTCCAATAATTTGGTTACTGAAAGAGTATTAAACTTCTGTGCTAGAATCGCTTCCATATCATACGCAAATTGATTATATTTCATACTTGAGAAAATATACACGATAGTTTAATATTTCCGATCTAGAGCTAGGGACTACCCTTACAAACGATCATCGCTTAACCACGTTTCAGAGTTTAGAGGCCCGTTGCCAAAAGTATCTTATTCGGTGCATTTACCAAAAACCTGTCGAGTATAGAGTGGCTGGGCGGATTTGAAATGCGTCGCCATTCATGACTTGTCTGCCTTTTGCGTTAAGAGGCCATTAGTAGAAAGCGTTTGAGATATTGATGGCTCGGGATCTTTCGTAGAGGTTTGTTTTAAATAGCAAGTATCTTCGTTAATAGCCTTAAACCATTATTCGTAGTTGCCTCGGACGTTCTATTCATTGTAATCGAGTTGAATTAACGTCCCACTAGAGCTGCACGAGGGCTATTCTATTCATGAAACATATCAACAAAGGCCGGCTCTGTATTCAGTTTCAATTCTGTACAATTTTTTTTGGACTTGCTAGTCTCGGTAATCTATTGCTCTTAAAGACTTGGAAGTTTACCTGTCAACGAACTACTCATTACTGAACCTATTGATCCCAACGCCCCTTGTAGCTTTATCTGAAAAAACGAAACCCTTATTAGTCGATCTTCAAACTAAACTCTCAACTACCCTACTCCCTTAATGACTTATATCCGCCCCAATCCACGCCAGTGAAGCTTGAAGGGTTAAAAGCATCTTGGTTTTTAAATCTACAAAGCTTAAGCTATTGGCACTTGTCTTTTTTTAGAAGTTAAGATATTTAAATTCCATTTAACTTTACTATTTAAGAAATATACCCGATATGCTTTTTAGGGAAATTTAAATTGCATAAAATCTAAAATCAAACGAGTTATTAATGGCAATTACGCTTAAACTTATCATGCATTTGAGATTTCGGAAAGTCTTCGATAGTTAAACTATGTTCAAGTCGCTGATTTAATCGTCGCCTAAAAGCATTCAATTTATATAAGATTATGTTAGCAAAATATTTAAATTTTACATATTAAAACGTATGTATAGCTGAAACTATAACTCCTAAACTACTGTTTACTTTCAAAATTGAGCAATCTGTTTAGATAGTATGCGCCTCCAACAGAAGTTTTCTTGTTTCTGCATTGCGTAAAAGTTGCATATTTAAAAGATTTACAAGATTTTAGTTTGCAGCTAAATCGAGTATTCTAGGTCTTATTTTTTTCTTTGCCGCGGCAAGTAGTTTTCGCGTTCAAAGGCAATTCTTCGCCTTTGCGAATGCTCGAGGATGTTGCAATCTAAAAAAATTTTCCTGCACTTGAAGTATTTAGGGCCTTTAAATAATGCATAGTTTGATTCATTGCAGCCGGAAACGAATTCTTAGATTAACATTAAATGAGTATAAGAATACGTTATTTGATTACAGATAGAATAATTAAAATCCTAAATACATAATATAATTGACTTTGACATACTTGCGCAAAATTAAACAAAGATATATGCCAATGACTGTTCTTAGATTAAAAACTAGTTACCCCTGATCGTTTTTTTTCTCCTTATTTTCAAAGTGTCGGTCGTAGGTAAATTTCGATTGTGAGGTAAAAAGAACAAAGGTAAAAAAAATCCTATTGCATTATTGAAAACTTCATTTTTAATGTAAAACAAATTTTGTTCATTTGAACCTGTGCGTATTAAAATCTAGCTGATAATTTTCATGACCATTTGTATCAATTATTTGGTAAAGGCAGTGTTATGAAAGATTTCGCAGCTGCAGAACAGTTTAACCGTTTTAAGTGAGATACTAGTGAAACAATACAAAATATAGTTACATGGTAGATTTGAGAGGTTTACGGTTGTTGCAATTCAACATTTTAAAATGCTAAGTTTTTGGTTTTCTAAGGCTAGATTGAAATGCAGCTATAATACTTTCGGTTTCCGAGTAATGAAATGAAAATGGACTGGTTCTAAATTATGACGCCCGTCGCCAATAGCCCTCGTGTAGCTAATGTGCAGCGATAATCCAAACTTGTTAAGATCTAGTGCGATGCTACAGGAATCTATTGAATTAAATAATGCTTGATAAATTTCTCGTAGTTTCACTGATAGTTACGAACGTTGACCGACCTATTTTTGAGTATCGCTAACACCTTTGGTACCGAATAAAAAGTTGAGCTACACTAAAAACTAATCTTAAAACCTTAATTTGTCTTGGATTGTTCAGTACTATGGTCTTTATTAGTCTTATTTTCTGACGTAAATAAACCCAAGCCGAAAGTTAACTTTCGCCTGGAAAATTTTCTTGCCAATAGTTGGTAATGAGTCGACTTGCTACTGTAAATTACAACTTGAATAGATCTATTAGGCAGCCCTTTATAGGAATAATTTCTGGAATATTTGAATCGCCCCCTCCCTCCGTATTCCCTAAATTTTAAATTAATGGGACTAACATTTTTTAGGCCTAATCTATTGACCACTTAAGAATTACAGACAACGTTATTTAACTACTGTTTAGTACGAATTCAAATCGGAAGCCATTGGATTATCCCCGATCAAGGCTAGTTATTAATCAAGCAGTTACTTTCCTATAGATTTTAGGTAAGGCGCTATGAAATTAAATCTCAACTTTATAGCACTTTGTTAAAAGAAATCCAATCTTTTGGTTTCTGGATACCCATTTTGTTGGCAATTAATTAACATTAATGAAGGAAAGTATAAGTTACGAAATTAAAAATATATAACCACTTGAGCTAAGTCTTCTGGATTGTTAATACTTATAAAAAAATCAAATCTTGTTTAACTAAGGGGGCCCCAAGCTAATAGCTCTAGTGCGACGATAATTCTCAACTGAAGCCCGAATTCTATTAAATTTGGAGCAGATTAGCAGCTAATCTTTGATTTTAGGAATTTTTACTTGCGACTGTGCATAAATTGAATGAAAGAGTTCCGCTATTTTCAGTATCGCTTGCCAAGATTTACAGATACCGTCGTAAATATTAGCGAAACACCAATCAAAACGATAGTGTATTTAACTATTAAAGCTCTTGTTTCAACAATAACTTATTCAAACACAGACCAATGGTTAATTACATTGAAATTGTTTCAAATATGTACCCACAGCAGCAGCATAGTAAAAGGTTTGGAGATTGAAGTTTTTATATTGGGATTAATTGTAGATTTCTAATGTAGGGAAATTGAGTTCTCTAATATGAGAACTGGTAATACTTAGTCCTAAGTCATCAATTGTCCTTAATAAGGTAGCTGGCAGTTTCAAACTTGTTAACTGTTTTAACAATCTCTAGTGTCTCTTCTTAACCACGTTTACATATTGGGTTAATAAGACTAGCTCACGACAAAAACTTAATCGAACATGTATAGTCATTTTCAAAATTGTGTGTATTTTATGACTAGTTTAAACTACTAATACAGCTTTTTTAAAAAATTCTTTAACCTTTTTAAAAATGGATATTTTTAGTTTGAAACCAATCTCATTCCGGGTTACGTCAACCACTTTTTTAAAAGTGACGATGCAGTCAAAAGTTTAATACCAAATTATTTCTATTTAGTATTGGAATTTAATTTTAGATTCCATTTTTATTCAACCAGCTCCTAGTTTACGCCAGTAGCTCTAGAGCGACATCAATTTAACCAAAACCTACGAGTTCTCAAACTTAACCCTTTCACTTCTAAAACTGACCAGGCGGCCGTACAACTAAGGATTCGATAATGAGATTCCTATCGCATATTACGCGGAAACAAAAAATCTTGCATAGCATAAGTATTAAAAGGTCCAAATTTTAAGTCGAATAAATTTAATAGTTACTATAATAAATTTCTAGGTACTAGTATGCATCTGTGTGCCTCGTTCGATGCATTGGATTAAAATAATTTGGAATTCCATAATGTTATCCGGAAATTTCCATTGGCCTAATAACAAATGTTTGCAACTAATTCTAAGGCAATCAGGATCTCAACATAATGTATTGATGTAGGTTACAAATAAGAATTTATTTAGGAGTGTTTTCAATAAAGGTTTCACGGAGCAATTAAGGTCTGCCCTCGTATGTCGTGTCAAAAGAACAATGGAATCGAAACGTCTCTAAAGGTTGAATGTCTAGGTCCTGCTAATTCATTTGGGTACATAATTACAGAAACATTACGGAGGAATAAAGTACTTGCTAAAAGTCTAATACAGTATAAAAAGGTAAATTCAATCCACTTTACGAAACTTCACAATGAAATTTTGGTAATGATTATGTGCAAATAACTTCGATGCAATGCGAAGAGCTAGCCTTCGTGTTGCATCATAAGTTATCCCTGATCTAAATTTGGCTTCACATCCATCCCGCCTATTTCCGAATGCGAGAGGTTTTCGTAGCTAATCATTCAAAGATGCATGTTCTGAAGCCCTATTGTTACATTTATCCTTTTCGAATTGTATTGTCTAATTACAAGCGTTTCGAAAATTTAACTTGCAGTATACTCAGTGTTCAGATGTCGAATAACCATCTGTTAAGTGTCATTCATGAGTCATTATTGTCTTAAAAGAACATTTTAACAATGTTTGAGTTTTGTATTTGTCCCCAAGTGTTCAGAATTGAATGTGTGAATGAATTTCTAATGTGTGGGGCGGGGAACTGCTGAAACGTTATATTGAAGGTAGTAGGTGCGACAAGTCTGCTGAAAAATATCGTAAAACGTAATATTAATGTGTTTCAATTTTACTAGTCATTCAAATAGTATGTGCACATCTTTTTAGCAACCTGAATGTTTGGTTATGTGGTCTGAGTACATGAGAATGTTCACAGTTGTTTTTTAGACATATTTTGGATGTTTAATTTGTACCCTTGAGTCATTTACAGAAATTCAAACGGTCTTGTTTCCAAAAAGGTGGAGGTTCATTCAAAAAGGTAAGAGTAAGTAATTTTTTTATTTAATTAGACACAAAGAATTTCACCGGTTTGTCTTGACTCAATGAGCTTATGGAGAATTAGAGGTAAACATCTCGTAAAGATGAGGTTTAATGGTAATATCTTGTATGCATACAAGTTTTATTGCAGGTGCGGCATGTTACTACTTACAGCTTCTTAACTGCTGCATGTTAATGTTGAACTTGCTGTAAAATGTTTCAGGTGTCGACTTATGTGTAAGATGTCGACGAAGAAATGTTCGACCTATTGTGATAGGTATAATATTTGACTGTAATAAAATATGATTCAATGATTGTAGCCATGTTATTTTAATATTAAAGTATTCACTTGATGCCTTATTTCTCTAGTTATTGATCTGGGTTCTCGGATGTATTTAAGCTTGGTAAAAATTGTTCTAGGTTGACTGAAGTGAGGTAGTAATTTATACTGTGTATATACTGTGTATAGACAAAACTGGTATTAACTTGTGTCAATTTGTATAGAACATAAAACTATTAGTGTTGCATGTTAATTATTTGGCCTACTGTTTCTTCACTTCAACATCTGTAAACTGTCTGAAGAAATAATGTAATTCGTTGGACTATGTATTAAATTCTTAACTATGTAATAAAATAGTCATTTTAAATCATGCTGTCAGGTTTATAATTAGTTACGTATTGGAAATCTGTCTTGTCGCGTTTATACAAATGTTAAATGTTTTGAAGCTTAAAGGCTTTATAAATTACCATGAAGCAGAAGTTAAGTTCCCATTCTAGAATTCTAATTAACTTTATTCCTCGTCAAAATTAATTTACTGATAGTGAAGTTTTAAATTTAACATTTCTGAGAATAAAATCCGCAAGTGTTACATCTTTCTATGTTGGGTTTATTCGTTGAAGGGACAATTTCCGAATTTTGACATTGCTTATTTTCAGCTTTTGAAACTGTTTAAATTCTTATACCTTTTTTATATTTGAATTGGATTCCAAAAAACTTCCGTCTAATTTTATATCTTGTCGATTGTAATATTTATATAAATCCTAGGGCATGTTTTATTTGGCAAAAAATCTTGGATTAACATTAAAATTTGTTAGGTTTAATTGGAGTAAATTTTTAGTTTTTAAATTCATGGGATTGAAGTTTGTAAATGGGAAAATTTAATACTTTATCACTGCGATTTGCAATTTTCTATTTCTGAAAATGCTCCCAAAGTACTTGGATATCTGTACAGAAATTTAAAGTAACTAAAATGTAAGGTTTTAATTTTTATAAATGCTAAAATATTAAATCTTAACCTATGCAATAGATATACAGAACTCCAATTATCCGAAGCTTACTCGCATAACTAGTTTCGAGAAAAAGTATACATTTAAATCTGTAATATTCAGGGATTAGAGTAACGCGTTACTTGTAACATTAACTTTTTTAAGGTAACGTCGCTTGATTTTTCAGAAAGTAACTTAGTTTTAGTGGTAACTAAAAACTTCGTTGCTCATCCCTCTATTCACCGATTTTTTTCGGCACAGTTCACCGTTCGGCTTGCATTTAATTATTTAAAATTTAACTTTTAACAACGTTGAATTATCGTTCTTACCTTATTCCGATTATCCCCATTTCTTTAACTTTGGTTCTCTTTGGAAAAACTGAGATGGTTAAATTTCTATTTTCTTAGTAACTTGAAGTTTCTAAAAGTAACACTTCATATTAAACCTCCGATCGTAGACCCGACTTTTTCCGTATTTTGTGATTTTGTGCATCAGTTTTTCTTGCAATAATCTTATTTTAAAACCTTATAATTTAAAATTCTTATTCATAATGTACTTTTTTTCATCCGGAAATGTTTTTAAGATCATCTCTTTAAAAAAATAAATGTTTCATTTTTCAAAAATATTTTATTTGAAATAAATTACATTTAAAATTTAAGCAGTGAAAACGACCATACAAATTTGCCCATTTCCTGTCCGTTCAAGAGGTAACTAACAGTTTTAAAAGTAACTTCTCAATCCCTGATAATATTGTTGAACTGTGAAATCATGCAGATCTAGTTTCGGACCACTTCCATTCCATGCATTTGGTGTTATCCACTAACGATAATACAGCACGTTTTCTTTAAGACTGTGGTGAATTATAGATATTGAAAGTTCACAGCGCTGTATTTTTTTTAATGGAGTACATAATATAAAGCCGTTCCAGTTAATACAAAAGATTAGATACGACATTAAAAATATCTAATTTGTTACGACAAATCTGTAGATGAATATTAAATTTCTTACTAAAATAACAATGTTAAAGGCGAGATTTGGCGGCGTTTTTACTTAGTTTTTTGTACATTTTCTTAAATCCCTCTGGCAATTATATGTGCGTCAATGCAGAAAACGTACTTTGATTTGAAAAAATTCCTGCTCCATAGGAACCGAGTCAGTCGGAAGACAGGTAGGGAAGCAAAATCCCAGACTAGCATTGGTCGATTCTCACGAAATAAGCCCCCCGCCCCAAACCATTTTATACTTGAATTATAATTATCAAACACACACACAAGAAGTTTTTTATCCAAATAGTGCCAACAAATATGTGAATTATTTATTTATTATTAAACGTGTGATCGATAGTTTCTATCGGAATGTATTGACATAGAACATTACAAGAATCAATGATGTGTGTCAATTGAATATCTGTGTACTGTGGTTTTGGTTTAAATTGCATTCTTTTAATTGTAGTTTTTAACCCCAACATTGTTTAAACCTACACACCACACATTTTAAAACTGCCCCCCCGTAAGCTATTTACTTTAATGAATATGAGTGACAACTGTAAAATATATGCAGCGACTAGTTTTTAAAATTATAAGTATGGTTGAAAGTAGTCTAAAGTAAATACTCATGGCTACTTTTCCATTTTCAATTGTCCAAATTTAATTAAGAAGTGTTTTCATAAACAATTCCCATAGAAAAAAGTTTTATATGGGTGGACTGACAAATTATTTTTACCAAATGCGAGTTTAATTAAAAATCTAAACATAATCCATCCCCCCTCCCAAGTATTGACCTCATGCTCAAATTTCATTGTAAAAAAAAACCCAAAATAAATTACATAACACTTAATTATATATTTATTTGTTACCGCAACTTCATTACTTGGTTAAATTGAAATATTCTCCCCGCAAAATTACTTGGATAAATTATTAAAATTGATTAAAAAATTAAAATAGCAAAAAAAGGGAAATAATTCTAACGTGTGATCATGTCGTTCTTAAGCTTATTTATGGAAATATGCCTAATTAGTAATCCCTTTCAATTATTATACCATATTTAGTTGTCCTATGAATATTTTATTCCTAAAATATCGAATATATAAAAAAAATTATGTAGATTTTTAGCTAATATATAACAATTCGTTATGGTAGTTGTCGCGTTTTAGTTAGGTATATATTCCGTTTATCATATTAGAGAGAAATAAAAGGGTACATATTCATTAAGTGGTGCATACAATTAGAGAATATAAACTTTTAAAAAAAATCACATTTTCACGTACTTATTTCTTGTGAGAAACTTTTTTATTTAATTATAGCAACTTAATTTTTGGTATTAGAATGTGTTTTTCACTTAAAATGAAATATACCTTACTATTTTTTAAAAAAATACATCCCTAATAATCAAATAGAACCAATATTCTACCATTAATTGCCTTAATGATGTACATTCTAAACTAAAAGCTCAAGGAAATTAGAACGCGTAAGTGAAGCAACGAGACAACTTTTTTCATGAAATATTCATTCAAATGAATTTTTCATTTCAAAGTATTATTAATTTAATACAATAAACCTTAAATTGCGCAATGATTTAAAAGTGTTTTTAATAAGATTGTATTCTATAAAACAAAATACTTATATTATCTTGATGATCCTGCTATATCGTAGGCTTCGAACAGAATTCGCATTCTTTGGAGGGGGGGGGGGGAGAGAAGGAGCGTCTATAAATTAAGTGACGTGTTTAGGGGGGAAGGGGATCGAGCCGAATATATCTTATGTGTGTGGGGGGTAGGGGTCGCGTCAAAAATTACATAATTTTCGAAAAATCAACGTAAAATTGTGAAAAAATGAAGTTAGATTCCCGTAAATTTATTTCTCGCCTTAAATTTTCAAAATCTTAATGATAATATTGATCGTGGCTTTCCGAATCATTCTTAAAAATGTTTGGGAAAAAACCGGTTCAGGCTTTTATTATTATTTTTATTGAATTCAGCTGGTTTCTTTTCTTTATTAGTTTCGTTTCAATTAAGAGCAAAGGACAGTTCAAAGTGTTTTCACACTTCACAAACAAAGAGCAGCCAATATGGGCATTGTATGTAAGTTTTAAGTACTCCCCACCATCATAAATCGGGGATGCAGCTGCTGTTTAGACTATCTAAGTTTGGGCTTGGACGACAATTACTACACTCTTAAAACAAAAGAGTGAAATTCACTCCTATAGGAGAAGTGCATTTTCGGCACAGGAAAGGAGTAGAAATTAACTCAGACTGAGTTAAAAACGCTCGTTTTAAGAGTGAAGGACGCAGATTGTTTTCTTTTATTTCTTTTACCCACTCCGAAAAAGAGTGAAATTCAATCCTATAGGAGAAGTGCATTTTCGGCACGGAAAGGAGTGGAAATTAACTCAGACTGAGTTAAAACCGCTCGTTTGTTTTAAGAGTGTAGGTGTTTTGATGTTTGCCAGGAATCATAGGTCCAAATCAAAACTTTCATATAAAAATGCGAATTTTGTATATGGTCACGCGAGATTACGGGGGAGGGGAAGGGGAGGGCTTGATCCAAATATCACTATGGGAAGAGAGGGTAAAAAAAAAAATCGTCAAAATCGCATGACGTAATTTATGGGCGCCCCCTTTCCAGACATTATTGAGTTTCTTTTGGTTACGAACTTTACATACAAAAATGTTTGCTGTGTTGAAAGTGAAATTAAATGAAGGTTTTTTTATTGAAAAAAATTAATGTATATTTTACGATATGCTAATTTTGTTTTGAGGATTCATACTATGCGTAACATTAAGAACAAATTTAGAATAGTTTACAAGAAGCTGGTATTCCCGTTCAGAAAGCAATACCTACTAAATGTTTCTTTGCATATTGAGTTTTTGTGGGGGGATTCCTAAAAGTGTGTCAGTTATAAAAGTTATCAACAAATTCAATTTATATACCCAGAAACTGCCCCTGGATATTTTTATGCGGAACTACGTCAGTTTTTGCAGATCAATTACAACCGACTTAAAAAAATTTGCGAAATTCGGAATATTTTTGTTTTTATCGTAAGATAGACTTCACAGCAAACGTCAAAGAACTTTTGCTATAAAAACCTGTCCTTTCAAAAAACTAATTATTTCATTGGTTCCGTGGTTTTTCCGTAACTACGGAACAAGAAGTATTCGCACGCGAAGTGTCTGGCTATAATTCTAGGCAGAGCTGGTCACGCGACAGAAAAAGCGAGGTTAATTCCCGATTTCTAACTACAGATTATTGTTCCCTACCATGCTTTTGTTCGGAAATGAGGTATCATTTCGTGTTAATATCCAAAATAAAAAATTCAGCCAAGGCTCTTACCTTTTTTTGTGTCTTGGGTGGCATGCATAACAAAAAGCTTTATTAATATATTGCGAGAAGGGATTTCTCTAGACCACATGTTACAGGCCAATGAACTTTGCAATTTCAAATTCGCATTTTAGAATTTGAACATCTTATGGTTTCCCGGGACTTCAGATTTATTGAAAAATATTTTGGCTATATAAAACTTATAATGTTAAGTTCAAAAGAGTTAAAATGTAATAATCTTCATATCACAGGAACGGTGGGACCTATATTTGTTCCGCCAAAGCAAATGATGCGTTCTATTACCTTTGATCATTTATTATTTCATGCACCCATTCATATTCTTCCAATGAATAGTCGAGTGAATAAAAAATCGAATGACACTGAAACAATGAAAATTATTTTTTGCTTGTATCGTTCTAAATATGGACAAATGTAATACATGAACATACTATAAAATCTTAATTGTATTTGTATGTATATATGACAACTCGGTAGTTCCAAAAGTTTTAAAACTCGAGCAAAACTCGAGTTCCAATAGATATGAATAACTTTCATAAACGTCTGAACAATTTCATAAAAATTATTTTAGATTTAATTTAAATAATACAATTTATATTGATTGTTATGAAAATTTTAATAAATACAATGAATTTTGATGTTTTTTATGTGTTCTTTAATAACCGAGGTTAATAAAAGTATTTTTGTAAATTTATATATTTCATGCAATTTAATTTATTTTGAAACTAATTCAATTATATGTTATTAATATCTGATGAAATTTAAAACTCTGTTTACATTACTTCTTAATAGCTGAAATTTTCAAAACTATTTTTCTATTTAATGATGAAATGCGTTTCATTTATCAAAAAGTTGCTAAAAATAATTTTATGATTTTTCAGCATTTATAGGGAATCTTTTTAGAATTAAAATGCTCATTGTCACTTTAGTGATGAAAAATTATGAAGTTCTCAATAGTTTGTAACATCCCTATATACTGTACAATGTAAAATAACAAATTTATATTTCTATAGAACTTTATGTATAACTTAAATGCAATTTTAACAATATAATGTAGCATGTTTCCTTGATCTTAAAACCCCAACACGTCTACGGAATACTTGGTACAAAAACTGCAATTATCCACACTCTGACTATCCGCACATTAATGGTATTATCATGCTCCATCCATTCATCCGTTCATAAGCATGTAAAAATAGATTCATTTTCATTAAAATAAAGCACTTTTTAGCCTACTTTTCTTTTTTTAATTCGAAATAATTAAAAAAATGAAAAAGTAGGTATTAGCATGTGGTCGATGTCCGTCTGTCTGTCTGTCCGTACCCCCCTTCCAAAATCGGTTCTATTCATCTGATCTGAATAATTCTTTTTTTGTTCGAAAGCGATGACCTCAGAGACCCAACTTTCATAACTTTTTG
Organism: Oedothorax gibbosus; assembly: GCA_019343175.1. Taxonomy (NCBI): domain Eukaryota; kingdom Metazoa; phylum Arthropoda; class Arachnida; order Araneae; family Linyphiidae; genus Oedothorax; species Oedothorax gibbosus. Next base: position 162,741 of record JAFNEN010000622.1, on the reverse strand, counting down.
TCCGCCTGTCTGTACGTCCCGGATGGACATAAATTTACTATCTGTCGGCGAATTTCCCATTGAATTAGCATTGGAATTCAATTTTGAGTCATTTAAATCACTGTTGCCAAATCCAATGGCATGAGAAACTTTATTTAAAAATATTGAAGCAAAATAATTTTTTCATGAATGAGTTTGGAATGACGTCATAAAATGTAGCACAATGTGATTCTTTGATTGTTCATCAATTGTTTACCAAGAAAGCGGCAAGGCATATTTTTGCATACAAATTATGCTTAGTTTTAATTTACATTTCATATTTTTTTAATGCAGTTTGGAGTAGTTTCATTACATTTGTTATTAATGAATATTTAATTATTCTTCGAACTACAAATAAATCGAGCAGACGATAAATAATATTAAGTTAATTTGCGAAAGAATATTAAGGAAAATAGTTGATTTTGGCTTTTAGAAGTTTATGTTACAGCTGGATGCTGTGTTTAGCGATTTTTTTTTCTAACGTATATAAATCTAGTGTAGAAACGGTTGTTGATGATATTTACTGTTAAAAACCTAGTTGTTTCCCGATTAGAATTTCAGTAAGTATTTAAGTAACAGGAAAGTAGGCTATTTTAGTTCTTTAAGAACTTCTTGTTTCTTTTAAAAAATAGTTTTTTCTTCTATTTACGGCACACACGCAGTAATTAATTTAAATATAACTGTTTTCGGAAAATAGACTATCCATATTATGATGCTTCGAATGGGACGGCTCCAATTGATTCGAATAATTGGAGTGCTAAAGTGGTCTTATGTCTTCGATGCAGTGTATCTTTCTTATGATATCTGCTGTAATGTATATCATTAATTAACGGTTATTTGTAAACATTCGGTGGATAGAACTAAGACATGAAACTTAATTTCAAAGAAATTGGAAACTATTTCTATCAGTTATTATAACCAATTATCAATAAACACTTAAAATTATTTTTCAAATTTTAATTTCTAGAAAAACAAAAGTTTAAAGTGATAAATCCTATACAAATGCGCCTAGATCTTCATTTTCAAATTGGAAGTTGATTTTGTTTCATAAGCGAAGGTTTTTTTTTTGTGTGTTTTTCGATAAAAAGTTTAAATCCACGCGTTTTTAATACATTGACTTAAACAAATTCATTTATAAAATCCTTTAGAAAAGTTAGTTACATAAGTGCAAGCTGATCTTTTATGCACGTTTTCATGTAAATTTTGGATATCATATTATTCCGCAAACACAAAAATTCTAAAATGTACTACCCCCCCCCCCCCTTCCTCTCCAAATTCCATGAAATCAAGTTGAGTGTTAAATTTAAAAGCAGAAATAACCCATGGGTAGTTTCAGCCTAAAAATTATTTTGTTTATGTATATTTAGTTTCATTTAAAATAATTAACAAAATAATTAATTTAAATTATAGTTCTTTAATGCGAATTGAGTATATTTATTAAATAATTTACAAACATTAAAAATGATAAATTTTTGAAGTGTAATAATTAAAATAACTGAATATAATTGTATTAATTAGAATTTTATAAATGTTTCAATAGCAACACTGCAAATATATATAAATATTTTTTTTAAAGAAAATTCTACATAAACCAAACTACGGAAAAGTAGTTGTTACACGCTGTTGATTGAAATATAAAATTTGAAATTTATAATTTTCTTCACATTATTATAGATTTTTTTTTTTCAAATTATATTTGTATTAAGCACAAGAAAAATAGTTAGTTTAAAAAATAACTAATACTCTATACAAATAATACAATTAATTAGAAAACTAATATTGATGATAACATAAATAAACTTAATATCTCATTTTAAGTAGTATTTTCTTACCCTATTTTCTGCGAACAAGGCAATTTTAAATTTGGAAGACACATTAAAAAAAAACCCTAAAAGAGTAAGTTTGTGTAATTCCTTTCAAAAATGAGAAAACTAAACAAATAAAAAATAAAAAGCAGTGGATAAAGTTACGTCTGCTATCTACTATACTATGTGAAGAGTAAGTGTTTAGAATAAATATACTGGATTAGTTAAGGGCGAATGAGCCCGATCGACAGCGGGTCTCCAAACCAAAGTGCCTCTGTGTTAATCCAATGGAAAAAAAAATATTTTCTACACCTCATTTTCCGGCTGTATTGAATATTTTTACAAACGTTTTTTTTATATAAAAGTAGCTGACTTACAAGTCTCTATAATTCAACTTTTTGAAATTGGTTCGAATATATATTTTTAAATTTTCAATAAATAATGTTACACAAAATATTCGAACCAATTGCAAAAAATGGGATTATAGAGACCTGTAAGTCAGCTACATTTATTATATAAAAATAAACTGTGTAAAAATATTCAATACAGCCGGATATTTTTTTTTCCATTCAATTAACACAGAGGCACTTTGGTTTGGGGACCCAAGGTTGATCGGGCTCATTCGCCCTTAAGATTATTCATCAGGTTATGCATCACTTTGATGGTTCGCATTATTTATTTACAAAGTTTCACAAAGGCGTTATATTTTTACTTTCAATTACCTAATATGAAATATAAGGTAATGAAAGTATTGCGATGGGTTCGAAAATCCGAAATGGAGATTGTGTTTTCTACACGTTTAGGAGGGTGCTGATTCTAAAAGGGTCTTCAAAGCAACTCCTTTTTGGGGACGACCAGGAGGAAGACCTACAGAAGAGGTGGAACGACTGCCTGTACACGTGTTTCCAGTGCCTGTCGAACGTCATAATGTTTTCGAGAAAATTGCGCGTGCAAGGAATAGCTTCCATAGGCTATGTCCTGACTACGACGCTAAAGACCACAAAGGCAACAAAACTTGGCAACCGCCAAGCGATGCAATACCGGCCGGTGTTTTCGCCAAATCGTAGGTTTGTTTTAAACGCATGCTTCTGGGTGTCTTTTATCTGGACATTTAAACCGATGCTGGTGGTGTGCTAGAAACGTGGAATGGGATGAAAATATTTCATCGCTTGCTTTAGCGATTTCAACATAGAAATGAGAAAATTTAATTTGGTTAGTAATATTAAAACTCAGTGCAAACAAATTTAATTGTTGGTTTTAATAACATAGATTTTTAACTTTTATTACATTTGAATTGGAAATACTTTGAGTTTTTTTATTCATTTTTTTAATATTTTTTATACTAATTAAAGTTTGCCCAAAATGAAGAGCTGAGTATATTAATGACCTACCGGACCCGTATACGAACCCGGGTTTACGGAATAAGAGCAAGAAGCGCTGACCACTACGCCAGAGTGATTGTGCATAATATTTTTATATCAAGAGTTAAATAACAAATCAAAATTTTCCTATATATAAAAAAAGAAAAGCCTTATAATAAAAAGAACGTGTTACAGCTAAATTTTTTAAATAAAACATCATTTTGAGTCAAGCACAGAATCAATAAAGGTCACATAAAAAAGTGCTACATTTTTTTTAATAAAAGACAATAAGTATTCAAAATATTATATAAATGATATTTTAATAAATAAATAAAAATAAATAATCTTTACTAGTAAATAAGTTTACTAATAATTTATACCAATAATATATTATTGTGTATTAAATTGATTTCTAAAAATGTACTTAAAGTATCCCTACTACATTGTCATAAAAATATTAATGCTAATAAAATGAAACCTAATCTCTATATATTAAAAAAATATATCATCAATAAATGTTTCAAAATATCAAAATCTAAATTTGTCCACCTAATTTTAAATATTATTTTAAAACTCCGCTGTTGACAAAATAACATTTAAGTCACGCATAAGTTTTTAAAAAAAGGATTAATAAAACACAAGCAAAAATACTTTGCACAAATCCCAAACTAAATGCAGAAATTTACAGTCTTGAAAATTTAATTTTAATTCAATTGATTGAAAAGTAGTTTATGTACTTCTACTTCAATTACCTTTTTTATTATTTTTTTCTCTTTATTTTTTTATTGACAATAGCAACCCTACAACAAGTTAACATGGCTTTAAATGCAAAAGTTGCCAAAGTTGTTGGATCTCTTTACTTGCAACTTTTTTCAGGGTTACTTGGCGAGAGTGGAATTTTAATTGCTTTTTTGTTTCCGATTCGGTTATTTGAAAAGTTCCAAATGATAAATTCGGTTTTTCTCTCTCAAGTTACCATAGCGCAAGACACACCGAATCAGAGTATTCTCGTAGACATTTGAGGCATGCGTTAATAAGCTAAAACACCGTGCGTCACAGTTGAGGTGCAGTAACCGTGCGTCAATGTTTTCGTTGACGCATGCATGTACAAATGGCGGTGGTTGTTGACCGGTTTTTGTTGCTTTTGTTGCCTTTGTGGCAAAAGTGGCGTAGTCAGGACGTAGCCATAGAACTTTTTAGGTTTTAAATTTTTTTTAAATTACCTTATGAGGTATATAACTGCTTTTAACTGTTTGTATTGATTTATTGAGCGGTAATTGAAAAACGTGTAGTGTTACAATCCCCTAGTATTATTTTAAAAAAGCAGTCGTAATTTTTAAATTACATTTCAGCATTTATTACTGAATAAAACGTCGTAATAAAAATTATTGCTTTTGATTACGTTTTTTTTAAGATAAATTAATTACCTTTCACTCAAATAACACATGGAAAAAGACAGTAAGAAAATAATAATTTGCTATTTTAAATTAAGCAATAAGTAGTTTAAAGATAATTTATTTAAATATACTATCTAATGACGTTTTCCAAGTCTATGCAATTAAGTATTCACTGCTTAAGTGCTGCTTTTTTATGAAAATTGATTTCAGCAAATCATCATATGTTCACAAAATACAGATGAGAATAAACTTAGAAAGAGGAAGCGGTGTCTATTTTATGCTAGTACATGATGTGCATATTAAATTGTGTGTTTAGAATAAGTACTCAGTACCAGTGAATCGTACCCGTCCAATCGTGATTGGAATATATTATGCCATCAAAAGTGAAAGTTGTTGGTAATTTAGATTACGAAAGACCTACTTTTACCTCATCACATTTTGTGAATAATGTACTAATGATTTCTTAAGAGATTTAAACTAAGGTAATAGTAGGTACATCAATAACAATTTAAGTAAATGGTTCAGTTGCAAAACTAATATTCTCCAAAGTATTACTAAGATATAAGGTCCAGTACGTTCATTGGCGACTTTTGACGATTGTAAATTCAATTGGACGAAGTCGCCAATGAACGGGTCTTAACCTGTAGCTGTAGTTTAGTTATACTTTGGAGAATGTGAGTTTTGAAACTAGATCTTTCACGTAGTATAATAATTAGTACAGCTGGGGAAAAAGCGATCCACCCCTCGTTACTCGGCTGCTATTGATCAGGGAATTTTGTGGAATTTGTCAAATTTCAGGAAATGGCGTAAGGAATTGAGAACTGGCAACAAAAATTGTATAAGAGGTTGTCTACATATTAAAATGAGTACCAACTTTGAAAATTCCAATAGCAACACCCAATTTTTTTTTTATATAAAAATGTTTATCATCTTCAAAATACTCCAGATCCAAAAGAAAATTAATTTGCATTATTTGTTGAGATATAAGCATTCAAAGTTGAACGCTCATAATGTTAAAAAAGTTTACCGAACTTTAATTCATACCTCCACAAATAAAATTAAACAGATTTTTTTTTCATTATATACTTCTTAATCTTCCAAAAACAAATAACACAAGTTTTTTTAAAACAATTTTTCATTTTTAATATTTTTTATTTAAATTTAAATAAGAAAAAATAAAATATGAATAGCAACCCCAATTTTTTTTACATAAATCGATAAAGTAGATCAAGTAGAACCAAAATCCCGAATTTTTTAATTCAACAACAATTATTTGCCGAGTTATTGTAAAAAAAACTGAAAAAAAAAACGAATTTTAGGGACCGTGTAAAAAATTATTTGGCAAATTTGATCCTAACTTGCATTATCGTTTGGTGGTTGAAAAGCGTTTATTGGTAAATGTTTATTAAATTATTGATGTCTGTCAAATGTCTAAAACAAATTTCTTGTTGCAAGTGCATACAATGTATTTTGTTTGTATAATTAACATTAAATTATATCGATTACTATGTTTTTAAATGTATGTTATTTCCAATACAATTTCAAAAAGTGTGTTTAATATTAAAAATTAAATACCCTAAAATATTATTGGAATTCGGTTTTTAGTATATTTCATTGTTACCACATTGATTATTTAAAATGATTAGTGCCCACTGCCTTGGTTAAAAATCATTGCCAAATCATTCTGCGTAATTTTATTTTGCTTTCCTTAAATATCGTCATATAAATTCATTGGTCAAAGATAACTAAAGTCTGTAAGCGCATTTAGAATTTGAAGGTAAGACCTAACATACCTAAAAATCATTAAAAAAATATATAGCATTCCAGAAGCTACAGGTTTTTGAACTCGAAAAGTTATCCGCTTCACCCCATCTTATATAAGGTCTCTTATTTTTTCAGAAACAATTCAGTAAAGTGAAAAAAAAGTTTTTGCAATTTTTTTAGAGTGTACGGTATGTTTTATTGACAGTAAAACAGTAGGGGAGAATGGGGGGCTAATGGGACAAAGGGCAAAAAGCGGAGAAAAATATGCTTTTTTACAAATATTTCTATATACACTACATTATTGTAACAGTTAGACTTCACATTTTGACAACCAAAGATCAGCCATTAAAAGCATGTGTTGAAGTGGAGAGAAGAATTGTTGTTTTGAAGAATATAAAGTAAGTTAAAAGTGCATATTTTTTTGCACTTTTAAAAAAGTATTAAATAAAATATTTTCATGAATTAAACTATAGTTTTAGTTAGACACATATCATAGATTAAGATAATGTATGTCAAATACTGTGGTGAAATACACGTGGTTATGTGTTGGATCATTTATGAATAATATAATACTGTTGGGTCAAATGAGACACGAATAAATCTAGCTTTGTATGCTTCTCTTGAAGAATCTATATAAATCTCTAATATCTTATTCAGTCAAGTTGCCGAAAACTTTTTAAAACTTTAATTTAAAACTTTTTGAACTTTTTTCGTTGTATAATAAGTGAAAGTTCAAGTATCTTTATTGATGACATATTTTTCCACCTGGAATTTTATTTATTACATCTGCACAGAGCATGGTAAAGATAAATAATTTGTTGTTGGTAAAATTTGCTAGAAAGCAAACTATTCTTTATTACGTTGGATTGATTTCTGAAATAGAAAGCGATGAACTCTGGGTAAGCTATTTGAAGATAAAGACGGTCTTTTTAAATTCACGTACCCTGAAAACGAGAACAAGTTTGGGATGAATTTTAGAATATTTTGTTACAAAACGCTCCTTTCCAGTGATTCAACAAAAATTACGGGGGCATCTTCAATTTTGAATTTGAACTTTGATATTTCACCTTTCAATGGGAAATAATTGTTTTCAAAAAATAAAATTTCATGTATTCGTTATGTAAATGGTGTTTGCTTTAAAATTTTATTTTCAGGTCATTTTCTGATTCCTTTTCCATTTTTTGAAATTTTAATTAAGACAACATTTATCATGTCCCATTAGACACCACATATGGGGGCTAATGGGACATTTACATGTTTGTTTAAAATGCTCATTAACTAAAATATGGTAACATTTTAACATCTGTCGAATTACTTTTTAAGTAAACGAATGTTCATTTTATGAACTTATAAAAAAAGAAATTCAAATTCTTGTATTTTTGCTGAAATACAGAGGTTAATAAAAATTTGTCCCATTATCCCCCACTCCCCCTAATCTTTGTTTAAAGTTTTTTTAGGCCTTGGAATTACTAATCGTATCTTGGTTTTGTCAAGGGTTGGGGAGCCCAGTCGGTTAAGGAGTTCGGCCTTGCATTCGGAATGTCCCAGATCCTTGTCCGGGCATCACCAAAATAACTGCCCACCTATAAACGGCCCGTGCAGCCTAAAAATGTCCGATGAATAATACCCCGCGTGTAGAGGAAGTGCACGTTAAATATGCTTCAAAGTCCAAAGCGTACGATGTCGCCCTTAATGGTTGCGTTGGGTGCTTACTCAGGTGTCGGCTTTTCATTTGACTGTGTTTCCAAATTATGACGTTCGCCGCCAATAGCCCACGTGTAGCTCTTGTGCGACTATAATTCAAACTAACCTAACCTAGGGTCGCTCGATGGACAACTCAACTCCGTCTAGCTAACTATACGAAGTTGAGTTGTTTTATTCAGCGTCCCTAACCCAATCTTGGTTCTGTCACTTTCGCCCGCACTATATAACATGTTTGTTGGCTTTCCATCTAATAAATAGCATTAGTAGTAGAACGACTTTTACAGAATTTCTTAGAATATAGTTGCATTTTTTCAAACTTTTAACTTTTCGTATACTTGATCTTATTTATTATTAAACTGACCTGTTTGCTGGCTTTCTTACTGATACCATATTTCAGCAAAACGACTTCTACTGACTTTTCAAAAATTTTACTTATGTTTAACTTTTTTTAATAGTTGATATATATTATGATATTTTTTATTGAATCCTTTTAATGGCTTTAATACTAACAAAATGACTTCTACAGAATGTCTTCGAAATATACTTTTTTTAAAGTTTTTTTTTAAAGATTATACAGTTGACCTGATATTTATTAGTTAGTCTATTTTCCTTAATTCCAACTGGCAATACTAACAGAGCGACTTCTAAAACTTTTTAAGAATTTCCTCTTTTTTTTTAAGTTTAACTTTTTTTTTATGGTTGACCTAATACTTATAGACGGGGTTCAAATGCGGAAACCTAGTTAATTTTAGGCTGTAAAATGGCAGTGAATCCTTATTTTTACTCGAAACTTTTTATAAAGAAAACGGTTATCAGATAGACAACTAGATATAGACAACTTTAACTCACAAGTCCGCAAAACCGGCTCTTTAAAAAAAAAAACCGGCAAGTTAATTAAGTTTTTCAATTCGAAAAAATGATGGTAATGTAGAAACACCGAAAAATTACAGTAAATCAATCGGTATTATGTTAGTGGAATATTGAATTATAAGTATTGCATTCTTTTCTATAATTGTATAGGATGTTAATATATTGATGCAAAATGCATACTGAAATCAATAAATAAACATTACTCTTTGAGTAATTTAAACACTAAGGATCATTCTACGTGCAATCAACCAAAAATTGTTCGATTTCCACCCGACTAGCTCACATTTTCTAAAAACCTTCGCAGATAATACTTTTTTTACCTTCTTTGAGTTCATATTTATGATATGTTCATATTTATGAGTATATATTTAGTTTTTTAAAAACATTTTTTCTTAGTTTCAGATTTATTTATTTTCGAAAACTGTAAATATCGCTTTCTTGTGGTTATTTGATGAGTTGATACATTATGAAATCAGTTATATGGGTATGGGGGGAGGAGGGGGGGGGGTTACAGAGTGGTGTAAGGTATCATTTGAAAGAAAATGTATGAACTTTTACATCATATTTTTGTTAAAAAATTTCGTTATCAATGATTTTTTCTGCCAAAACATTTGTGAAACACCAAAAAATTACCAAGTTAGTATTTTTTAATTAATAAAATATGTGATATAAAATGTTCTGTAATAATGATATCCTGTCAATATCGAGTGGGATAATGTTGGAATGAGAGATTTCAGAAAAACCATGTAAAAAAAGTCGTTAAATATTCTGTATACCTGATTTTTCCTGACCTGATTTTATAATTTCTTAAATTATTTTTTGTTATATTGGAGAAATGTATAATTTAAAGTAAATTTATGAGTTTAAATTTGATATAAAATGTAAAAAATTTCCAAAAATTTAAGAATTTTTTTCAAATTTAAAACTTTTTAATAATTACAATTATTTTAATGAATCATATAATTTCAAACTATTCTCTTAAGAATTAGCCTTTTTGAAGATCCGACAGTTACCCTAGTACTGTGTGTCTCTTTTAATCCGTTTTTATTACTTTCCCTTTTTTAATAAAACTTTTCGTGCGTCCTTGGACGATGCCTTAACATTGTTACAGATAACTATAAAAGCTTAGCATGTTTTACATCCAACATTTTCCCCCGATTAGCATCAACGACCTTGTTCCATCGGACTTGGAAATAAAATCCTTGGGGAAACAAATTCATTTTGCAGATCGCTTCTTTTAAGGGGCGTCTCTATAGGCTCGTCGTTTTTATTAAAATCTGGGTAATGCTGATGAGGCAGGGTCTAGTATTTCAGCCCCGGAAACTCACATGTGACGCACATACACACGCTATACCCTCATTAAGATTGACAATTGCATGGCCACAGTTTCTTCTAACCTGTGACCCAGTTGAGTGAAAGAACTGAGAAATAGTTGCCGCCCAAAGGTCTTCGGTTCCACGAACCCTAAAAGTAATTAGGATTCTTAGCCAGTGTCCAGATTTGTCAGAGAGGAAGTTGAGGGATATCGATCCAGAAAGTTAAATGAGTTTTTTTAAGTAAGTTCTTTGTTAGTGCATAAGATTTGTCGCATTTTATGCCTGTTTCGAGAATTACTTATTCATGTAAAGTCGTGTCGAAGTTTCATTTTTTATGTCGAATGATATAATTAAATATCAATTCGCTCTAGCGGCTTTCTTTTCCTAGTAGTTAGAGTGAATCAGACAAATGGTCTGACCGAGATTCAACGGTTATTACTCGAAAACAACAGATTGCATAAAGTTAACTAATAGTTGGAGAAAAAAAAAGAGAATCATGGTACATTTGTAATAAAGACTTTTTTTAAATTGTATTTTGATTAAAGAATTACTTAATATTATTTGAAAAAAATAGCCTTTAATATAATAAATAAAATAAATTATTTTTCTGCAGTAATATAATATCTATCTATACTTTAAAAAAAAAACCTTATTATTATGATATATGAAATTTAAATATGTAAAGGGGTCGCTCTAGTATTTTTAGATATAATCAGTTCTTTGCATCGCCTTGACAATAAAAGTTCGAGGTTATGTGGCCTTACCGCTAATAAAACTCCATTGTCCGCTTTACCTCAAAACACAGGCAGAAGGGGTTCATAAATCTAAATGGCATTAATGTTCACTATAAATGTATTAAGTGAGATAGGAAAGCATAAAGCACCATTAAAAGCTTTACAAATACTTTGAATGTTTGAGCGGATTATTTATCTCTTTACGACGCACTAAATATATTTTTTTTTCTAAAAGAGAGAACTAAAATATTGCCTCAAAGACTATTTTAAAGTTTGATGGAATCTTTTACTTTCTGGGCTAAAAAGGTGGCAATCGGAGAGCGACTAGTATTATCTTATCTCGAATCAACGGCCTTCTATCAAATTTGCTAAAAACCTTATTTAGATTTTCTCCACGCTCAAAATAACAATTCTGAGGGCGTTGGCCGATGTGGTGGAAGAAGGGGGCATTGATATTTAAGCTGCGTTTTCAGCGATTGAGTGTGCTTACGACAAATTGAATTTTGGCCTTTGAAAGAACAAACTTTTTTTGAGATGCGTCATTGATTTAAATTTTCTGTAAACTTTAAAATCTTAAAACGTATTTTATTTTTAACCCTTTCAGTACCAACTTTTATTTTTATTCTAAAAATCTAAAATTTGTGAAATAGACTTGTTATGCATCCATAATGGAATAGTAAAAAGCAGGGGGAAAAGTTTTAATTTTTTAACTAAAATTTAAGGAAAAAAATTTGGAATCATAACTTTTTTTGAATAGATTGTAAAAATAATTTTTTCGAAACTTTATTTGTTAAAAATACATAAAATTCAATTTTTAAAGATTTAAAGATGCAAGCATGAAAAAATTAGAGCCAATTTGTTTAATAAAATTGTTTCAGAATGAATTTTATTTTTCTATGATTTTCATATTTTCATTAAACTAAAACCAACCTTATTTAATTCTTCGAAAGACATTATACTTTATCTAACGATTTAAAAAGAAAGTATAACTTTAAAGTAAAATGTATCTAGAATTTGATAAAAATTTATTTGAAATAAGTTCAAGTTTAATTTGAACTTATTTCAAATGAATGAGTGAGAAAAAAATGCAAGATGATGATTCCAAATGGAATCATTGGGAGTGAAAGGGTTAATTGCAAAGTATAGGAATAAACAAAATGATTTTAAATTTTAAGGTAGAATTACAAAATCGTAGATAGAAGTAAAACTCAAATACAATTGATTAAACTACTAAAAATGTAGCTGTGTCAGTAACGATAGATTTTATCTATAGATTTTACATCAGGATAAATTTTGGGGCTGGGAGATTTCATAAATTCTCCGAAATTTTTGACTCCAAGTTTCACAGTTCTAACTACAAATCGCTTCACACAAAAGTAACACATTAATTGTTTTAAAACCCAAACTACAGTTAATTTTTAGGGGGTCGATGGTGTTCGGGTCAAAATTTTCGATTTTCTGTTTCCTATTTTTATTTTCTTATCTTTAGCTATAATTTAAGACCAAGATTATCTATTTATGATTAGTGGTTTTCTTTTTATAAGCCTTTTGAGAACGCTTTAATATCAGTTCTTACCTAAATCTTACTTTTTTTTACGTTTCCTGAAATATAGTTTTTCAACAGTTAGGAACATTTTTTCTCAGGAACTATAAAGATAACATGTTTTGTTTTGTTATTTCTTTCCCATTAATAACTCTTTAATTTAACTGAAGAATTTTAAATATCTCTGCTAAAAAAATATATAACTTTAAATCTGTTTTTTTTAAATACATATTTTTAAAAATCACTGTAAAGTATTTTTTAATAGTTTGAAATATCCTCGGTTTAATCAACGAGCTTTATATAAGGAACAATATAAAAGTTCTATAATGATACTCATATAGTTCCTGAGAAAATGTTCCTAAGTTAGTAAATTGACATGGGCGATATAGAACCATCCGACTCCCTTAAATTTCGTTTGAACTTTCAGAAGAAAGTTATTAAATAGGGGAATCGAGACTAGTTTTTCCATATTTTCTTCTTTTTGATTGTATATTTTTCAATTTTATTTATTTTGAAGTAAACAAGATGCATTGACTTCCTCACATGCTTATCTACAAATTAGCATCACTACTTTTCCAAAAAGTAAATATACTTTTTGGCAGCAAGTGGTTAAATGCAAGCATGTTAAGCCGGAAATCGTGCCCCGTATGTGGGGTAAATTTTCACAGACTGCCAAAAAGTGATAGGGCAAATTTTCCAACCATTTTTTAAAAAAGATTTAACACATTTGAAAAACATTTTAGGATTATTTACGAATATTTATTGTAAACTAAAATAGCTCAAAAGAGTATACCCAGAATAAAGGTGATTTAAAAAAAAAGCCAGTTTATTATACCAATCTATTTTAACCAATTTCATTAAATGTCATTATCATCTGGATCCATTTAAACCTACATAAACTTTCTCCTTTTGTGTTACTATACTTTGGTGCTCTTTTCTAGGAAGCTTGTCTAAGTATAATGAAAGATTACAAAAAACTGATTGCTAAACTTTGGTGTGATAGCTCAATCCCTCCCCCCCCCCTCTTTCTTTTTTTTTGATCAAGCCAATTGACACAAAACTTTGGGAGCGACATCACATTATTACTTTACAGTGTAATTATTTACAATCTAGGGGAATATTTCAGTTTCTGGAGGATTTTCGGCTACTACATCTATTCCTAATAGTTTTTAGAGTGACATATATTAATTCAGAATAGTACGAGTTCATTCAGATTCCCTTTTCATTACTATGCAGACAATTTTGAATCTAAATCAAAACTTTTTTTCATCGCGTGTTCATACGTGTTTTAGCGTGTTCATACGTTCAAAATGTTTTTTTTTTAAATATTAAGCTTAATTTAAAATGGTTGGAGCGTGCTTTTCTACAAGGCATTGTTGGAAATCTTGCCCCGTCGTCATATTTTGACTTTAACAGTACCTTGACGAGTAGAATTTTAAATTATTTTGAAAATTACGCAGAATGCACAATTACGTAGAGAGAACAGCCACCTTTTAGTATACGCAATAATAAAACTGTAAGTTTAATAAAAGTACAATTGATTTAGGTTTGAATCTAAGCATAAAAATTCACTCAACGTTGAAAAAATCACAAAAACAGCTCTAACGGCACTATTACAACACCAACTGAGCAAAAATTCTCGTGGGTGACATAAAACGGGTTGCTTCATAAACCAAGCAGCCATTTGGCACCTTCTAACGGCTCATTTCGTGTATAAGCACGGCCTACTCAACTACTAAGGCCGAAGAAGCTTTCCCAAACAAGCTCGAGGACGGACATTTTGACGTCATAGTTCCGAGTGACGTTGTTCCGAAGATGAAGACAACCTGTCTCGAAACCTGTTCGGAACCACTCGTTCACAACTGACCACAATTTTAGGGTTCCGAATGTGTACGAACTAGTTTCTCGATCTTCGGCACTGGGAACAATGATGTCAAAATTTCCGTCTACGCTCATGTTTGGGAGAGCTTCTCTGGCCTTGTTATTGAAGTTGGCCGTGGTATAAGGCCTGGTGGAAAACTTACCCCATGGGAAAACTAGCCCCAGTCTCCCCTATTCATAAAACTGAGATATGTTAAACGCTTGTAAGTATTGTTAAGGTAAATTTATCAATTTTTTAAAAATATGTTGTGATTTTGAGATATTATTAGAAAATTTATCAAAAATAAAAAAATTCCTTTGAGAAGGGGATGTCATAATAGAGTACTTTTTGTATTTTAGTTATTGATATCAGAATTATCAAATGATAATTTTTAAAATAAAATGTTGAATAACAGTATTTTAGAATAAACTTGTTTTTAATAAATTTAGGAAAATCAAAACTAAACTGAAGTAAATTATTTTGGTTTTTAAAAATAGTTTTATGCTTCTAATCACAACTAAATTAACAATACAGTATATTTGCATTTCAATATTTTATTTTGGTAAAAATTACAAAAGAAAGTGAAACATATGACACAAGTAAAATGATTATCATTCACAAAACAATATCGAGTTATCTAAGTATTAAAATCAATGCCTTACTGATTTTTTTTAAAAAAACGGCATTGAGATGTGTCTTACATATAAGTAAGGCTACTCCAAAATATCATTAATTTACAACAGGAAACAAAAAAAAATAGAATGCAATACAGCGTTTAAAAATTCTTGACCTGACCTAAACAAATATATAAAACCATGTATATTTCAATCGATGCATAATAATTTTAAAAACTGGGGATTAGCTAGTATAACTCATGATTTACCCTAATATTTTTTCTTATTTATCGCCTTTTGTTACCATAACTTTATAAATATCAATTAAAACAGCCAAGTGGTTCGTATGTTTGAGTAACTTAGGGCGGAATAATTGATTTCGAACGATGTATGCAGCTTTCATTTTTATTAAGCCCATTAAGAGGCTTTAAAATGAAGTTGATAAAAGGTCTTGACTCCTAATTAACTATGGATAGTTTTAAATATGTTCTTTATCGTATATCAATTCATAGTCATGACAAGTATCATTAAAATAGATATAACATTATTAGACATATTTTGCAATTTGTGAAAGTATCGTTTCTATTTTTTTTACTGTAAGCGTGACTTTTGTAAAAGTCGTTTTGCCACTAATGCATGCCATGTGCAAGAAAGCCCGCAAACAGATTAATCCTCCATTTTTAGCCTTACGTAAACAGCTGCGTAATTCAGCTTATTTTGATCTTTATTAAGAAGACAACATTTCAGATTAATAATATATTTTTATTTATCAATTCGTTCATTCATATATCATTCAGTCAGTTATTAATTTATTACAATGGTTTTAAGAACAGAAAAAAATCTTTTTGTAATTTCATTGTGCAGAAACGGTTAAGGAATCAAGTACAGAATAAATTTTTCCATAATAAACCAGTAAGATATAAATAAAAATACCATTTTTAAAATCAATTTAACATCATAACAAAAACAACCCACTACTGTTTTTGTAACGTTATTACTTTATCAAAGAAAATCACTTGATTCAATTTCCATTTTTCTTTTTATATAAAGGAGGAAACAGTATGTAATTGAGAAGATAACGTGAAAAATTGATTGAAAAAAGTTATAAAATATGTTCGACAGTATGTAAGAAAAGTCATACCAGCTACAGAATATAATCAATGAAACCACAGAGAAATGTGCTGTGTCATGAAAAAACCATTATAAATATTAATATATAGATTTTATATTAAGATATATTTAAAGGTCGCACAGCCTATAAGTAGAATTTAAAACACACATTCTTTTCTTTTTATTCATTTTGAAACTTATGGTTACTTTGAGGCGATGAATCTTGTACTTTTTTTAATAATATTAGAAGGATGGTTGGTACTGAGTTTGATTGATTCTTATGAATCTCGAATGAAACACCATAGAATGAGCCAAACAATATTTTTTATTCATTGAAATTAATTGCTGCTTAAACTGCAGAACAAAATCTTGTCTAATAATAATTAGACATACAAGGGGATAATTTGAGACAGTTTGGGAAATTTCGAAATGCTCCATATTACGTCAATCAACAGGCAGGTTATGCTAACTGTTATTTATGATTAATTAACATTTTTAAACCTTATGATGTACACTGCGATGCAAAAGTTTAGACAATGACGTAATTTAGCTGTAAAATTTAGAATTCTGATAGTAGAATTACAAAAGTCCCTAAACATATAAAAAAATATTTTAAAATGCTATAATTGAAACATAACTGTGCGATTTACTATAACAATATTTTTTTTCATAAAAGGGCATTTCCACGCGTGCCTTACACTACATCTGACGATTTAACAAATTTTGTTTGCATAGTTCATAATTATTTTCTATTTATTCAAAAAAAATATTGTATGTCAGTTTACCCCTGAACATATAGTATTTTTAGAAATCATAAAAAAACTTTTTCCATTTAGTATTTTACTAAAAAATAATAAAAATGCCCTGATGTGACTTACACTACATGAAAGGAAGTCGATTTTTGGTTATCATTTAAAACTCTCATTTCTTCTTCATAGTGCAGTAAATCAACATTCTACCAATGCTTATTTTAAGCATAAGGTTTAAAAATAAAAATAATTACTTTTTAACAAGTGTTGAAATATCATAGGAAATAATTTATTAGCATTTTTGTGCGTGACTTATACTACATTCAATTTGTGATTTACACTACATCATGTGAATTTTATAACAGTTATGAAAATGTAGGTGATAATAACATAACGTATGTCAATAAGTTTGAACATGGTAAGTTAAGAATTGCATACATGGTAAAATCATAGTTAGGAAAAGTTACACAACGTCCACCAAATTTGGTTTTGGTAATTTCTTAATTCCTTCTTCAATAGCAATGTATGAAAAATCTTCCTTCTCAGGCCACGAAAAAGACTTCCCGACCATTACAGACGTTTCACTCTTAATGAATAAGCATCTTTACTTAACATTTGCCCAAAAAAATATTTAATAATAATTTTTCCTACAAAAGGAGCTAAAGCCCGATTTCCAGCATCAAATTCGTTTTCAGAATTTTGTTGGGAGGTATTTACTTTTACAATTGCCATTTGTTAAATCAGTCGTGTAGTATTTTTGGGGATTTAATCAAACATTGGCAATTTTAAGTAGGTATTTGTTTAATTTTAAAAAACAGTGCAATTATTGAATGTCAGGAATCGGAAATATTTATTTTCCTTTTGATGAGCAAATATCATTTAATCTACCTATTTCGTCCTTTTACACAGTTGTCAGAAAAATACAAAAGTGTTATGTTTGGGCATATTTCTTATGCAAAGTGAAGAAATCTTCAGTAGAATGTGGGTAAATTTTCCTGGAAAGTGTGACTTCTTTTATCCCCTTTTCATTAGTATCACCAAGTCCATCAATTGGTCCGTTACCACGACTGAAGGCAAAGATGACCATGACTGGCGGAAGAGATTAACCTTAACCCTGGGGGACTGTAAGGAAAGCAATAAAGCCCCGCAGCTCATTTTACTGAGGTTTTTTTTTTAACTTTTGTGCTTATTGGTAAATTATAGCAAAAAAAATGTGGCTACTAACTGAAATCTGAGTTTTCTGCAATACAGTTTTCATGATTGAAGAATCACTGTAGCTACATCCAGTGCCTCACTTCACACCCTAGCAATGAAGTCAGTGAATGTACCAAAACCCAGGGACAAAGTTAGGATAAGAGAAATACACACATTATAAATATTAAAAGCCAAAATTTTATGAAAGGAATTTATTAATATATAGTATTAGTTCAACTTAAAATCCATATGAATGTAATTTTTAGCTCAAAAATTTGTTAGTTTGAGCACTAAACTAAAAATTTGACATTCGGTACATAAGACGGTAATGAATTTTCTGCATTGTTTTGTGACCTAAATTTTTTTTGGAGTTTCTTTGCTTTGAAATTACGTTTTGCGATTATATTAGGACCAGTCTATTAGTATAATTAGAAAAAATTGAAAATAAATATTAATTTTTTCAAAAGTTATGCCCAAGGGACATAAAATTAAAAAAAATATGGTAGAATTGCCCAAACACACGCTGTTAATTAGAATATAAAGCTGATATTTCTTAATAAAAATAAGGCTGAATTCGTGGGAAAACATTTGTTTTCCGGTTGGGTGTGTGGAGAAGGGGTCCTCAAAAATCATTTTTTAAAAAGAATAAGCTATTTTTATTTCCATTTTTGTAATTTAATTTTTTCAATTAAAGTGTTCAATGCCAATCTTTTTTTTCATCCTTTATTCTCATACACCATTTTATTTTAATCCCCTAATTTTCATTCACATACAAATGAATCTAAATTTTCCAAGAACAATAAAGATGTACATTTTCCCCAAGCCATTATGCCTAATCGCTTTATTAAATGACTTTTCTCAAAATATTGTCGAAAAGCTCAATATAAAAAACAAAAAAATTCAGAAAATTACAAAGCGACTGAAAACATTCACCCAAAAGTGGGATGTACTTCGGCACGAACATAAGAAATCACCTTAGTGAACAGCAGTTATTATGTATGAATGTATGTCATGTTGGACGGTGTTGCCGTACTGCTCGAAAACTCTTCTCATTAAACTGCGGTTCATGATCTCTGGCAGTCAGTAAAAAACTAACTGAAGCGAATGAACCTTTGATTTCCAACAAAGGACTTTTTCCATGAGGTACGTTTGGGCATATTTTAGATTAGTCTAACGAATTTCAAGAATGCAATTACTTTATGATTTGTTTCCCTTGTATTCTTTGAATTAAACGCGCCAGGAGTGGCAACTGAAAGTTAGTTTCAGTTTCTATGGCAACAAGAACAAGAGGCGGCGAGTGTAACGCAAACAACAAAGCGGTAAAAATATTTCACTGATGCTTTTGTTGAACATAATTTAAATAACAGTGTTTTGAAACAGACTGTTAGTTCGAAGCTAGTTACGTAAGTTTATAGTGATCATAATTTTGATCGTAATTACTTTCGAAGTTGTTTTAGTATTTGTTTTCTGCATACAAAAGTTATTTCGTTTTGAATTGAAGTTCTTCATCACAACAATGCCAAATTTTTAAGTGAAAACATTATCGTTGTGTTTACAAGAGGTTTATCTTCTTGTTTGAACTTAGCCATATATTTCTCGTGGTTAGGTATATGTGTTTCAAGGTTTAAAACAATATTGATTCGTTAGAAGTAGTTCATGACCTAAATATTCGGATCATCCCAATTTTCAGATAGCTCTTCACTATTTTGCCGCACGTTTATTAATCTTTCAGTCAAAAGATTTTCTGAAAAGGTAGTGTTATGTATTTTATAGATAGTTTTGATTTATATATATAGTTTTTAAAATTAAGTTATTTCTAATTCGAAAAGCGATTAATAATAAACATTTTTGCATTTTTTATATTCTATATTTTCAAAACATTCACTTTTTCTTATTGTTATTAACAAAATTTTAATGAATATAATTCTGTACATACTTCTTTGAAAGTTCAGATATTTGCAAGGTTTATGAAACTCAAATTATGTACTTAAAGTTTCAAATGATATACGTTATAAAATTATGTTTAACATGTCATTTTAGTATTCGAATATATTATGTGTGTATTAATTGTTTAATTCCTCTTAAAAAACCGTTTCAGTAGGTTAAGAAATGAAATTATTTTACTATTTTGTAAATGAAAAAAAGTGACAAGTAATTTTTTAGATCTGAGATGTTTCAGAAGTGTTTAGTATAGTTAGTATCTTTAAATATAAATACTTTGTTGCAATTAAATAACTTTGTTATGTTAAAACATTTCTAACAGTCATATAAAATTCAACTTCTATATGTGACCAAGGATTTGACATCTATCAGTAGTGTTATTTCTAATGCAATAATATCTATCCGTAGTCTAATGCAATAATAAATTCAATTGCCTTTACATGCAACCGTCCTTTCAAGGTCAATATTATATAAAAAAAAATCTGTTCTACATACATAGGTAAAACTCATAATACATATCCGGCAAATCAAGTAGATTTAAAAACTATAATTAGAAACTTTAAGTGACTCTATGAAATATTTGTATTGGATTTATGATTTTTGGTGTTCCTTATCAATTTTTTTTAAATGCTAATTAAAATTTTGGTTTCCTATGTGAAAGATATTTTGAAAACATAAAGGAAAAACAAGATTACAAAGAATACTGTGATATCTATATCAAAGAATATTGTGACATTCTATATCTTTTTTAGTAATATGAATACATCTGGAGCAAGACCAAAGAATCGACATTCCAGGAATGACGAAGGTCAGCAAAGTGATGGCAATGATGGTTCCGATGGAAAAGATGAAGATAGAAATAGGTAAAGTTCTTGATTTTTTCCACCTTTCTCAGCCTTTTTAAAATTTTAAGTGTCTCTTCTCTGTCACGAACTGCTTTAACAGGGCCATTGCAAGAACGATACAATGGTCCCTGGGCTCTGCTGTAAAAAAAGGGTATCTGTAAAATGAAATAAATTAAATTTGACACTTAAATAATATATGCATATTTATTGTTAAAATCTATAATTAAAAAAAAAAAGTATACAAAATGTTTAGAAAGCAAAAGCGCAATAGCAATAGTTAAGAATTTAAGATGTCTGGTCAACAGCTACTCATTCCCTTATCAGAATTAGCTATAGCGAGTATAAAATTTATTGTTTCATTATAATCAGAATAAGAGAAAAACATTATTAGATTTTGTTATTTGTGGCTTTGGTTGCCTTTTAAACTGTTTTTATTATATCAAAATGAAATTGATCCCAATGTAACATGATGGGAAGCTATTTCCAATACTTTCAGAGATCAGATATAAAACAGTCTTGCATAAGTATCTCAACAAGCATAACTAACCAGCTGTGTTCCATTCCTATGCAATACATTTACTTCTATGGCTAGTTTATTTTTTTCAATTTGATGCACACTTTTTTGGCCAAGCTGTCATCAAAGAAGGAAAAATTCCCACCTTCTTACAGTTATTGTTTTTACTTAATTCTTTTAAATGGTTTTAAATTTATCTCTTCTAAAATCTTAATGGTTTATTATTTGATTAGTATAATTTATTTTCTTTGTGTAATTAAGAATTTAAATTTCATTGTGTTTCTCCTCAAAATATAGCAAGTAGATCTGTATTGTTTGATAAAAATGTTCATTTACCATTTTAGTATGAGGGAGTAATTATATTTTCATGGTATTTGATTGCTATTGGAGTTGTTAACAAAAATTCTTCATCCCTCCCGTTTTCGAAAGGTTTTTTTTCTGTAAGTTTATTGTATTCAGGTTCGACCTGTGCCAAACGCTGGCCTGTGCTTAAAAGACCTATAATTTTCACATGTTTTCTATATATTTGTTGTATTGATATACAATTTTTACATTTATTTACTTTACAAGTTTTGCTAGTTGCACTCTATTTATAAGTTTACAAAGAAATCCTTTAATCTTATCTCTATTGCTGAAACAATCTTTTATTAAGTAGGGGCAGAGTGAGATTGGTCTGGTTAGTCTGTGGTGTAAATGCCAAGGAGGATGACAATTGCTGATTCTGTCTTGTTCTTGCCATACTTCTTGCTATGTATTGCAGAGGAATGGAACACAGCTGGTTCTTGCCAAATGACGCAATATGTGCGTACATTTTCATTACAAAGTTGCTGTAGGGTCCCTTACAAGTGAGAACCCCCTCACTTGACCACTTTTTAAAATTATGAAGCTTAAGTAGATGTTTTAAAGCTCTGTAAGTAATCTAGAAATATGCAACTGGAAGCCTACCCAAATGTTTCAACATTAATTAAACCAAACCAATATTATTTGAATCCTACAAAGGTCAAATTCTTTTTGATTGTTTGTGTTTAATTGGCTAGTTATGGTCGAAGAGTTAACATGATTTTGGAATTCTCAGCTCAATAAGATGCCCAAGTCATTATTTGTTAAAAAATTAATGCCTTCTATTTATTATTTAAATATAAAAAATAATTTAAACAAATTTGCACATTTTTTTTTAGTTAACTTCAATATTGTATATATTAAACAATTACTTTGATAAAGCTATATGTAGTATCAGTATAATTTTTTGTGTGAAATTTGTTCAACATTCTGACCAGTTAACTTTCTATGCCCATAACTAAACGCATAGTTCGGAAAAAAATGGTATTTTGGTTATAAGTCAAAATTGATAGTTGTGATTGAAATTTTTAAAGTTGATTGCAACTTTAATGTGAAGTCTTCACTTTACATAATTTATTGTCAAAGAATCAGCTCTCTCAGAATGTTGATGTTATTGATTTTACACTATGAATGCAAATTGCACCCTTTTAATTCTATACTTACAATCAGTGTTAGAAATTCTATAAGGAATTTCAGGACAACTTGTGCTACTATAACTAAAAACCTTCGCAAGGTTTGCCACAATTTTGGGATTATACGCTTGCTTCATTTTTTTGCGATTTACAGATCGGCAGAGTTTAAAAATTTATTGATACCCGAGTTGTGTGATTTTAATTCTGTTTATTTTTTTTTTGGTTTTAAGATTGCAATATAAAGGACTTACCAAATTTAGTATCGGTGAAAATTGTTTATTTTAAAATGGTTATTTTCGGTGAGGTACTAGTTGAAAATCACTAGAAGAAAAGTTGGTGTGGATGATTTTGAAAAACTATTCACATTAAAGGCAATTACTTTTCTTTTGTTGTCGCGAAAGTTAAAGATTTGGTCCCATTTTGGGCCTAGCCACAGTTAATTTCAAACCCCCTGCTTGCAATAATTTTATACTATTCTACCCTTAAAAGGTGTGAAATGGTGTTTATTAGAAACTCCCCTATGATGTTAAGTGTAAAAAAAAGATTTCTATTGATTAACTAAACTATATAATACTTAAAGTTACAAAGATAACTATATTATATATTTTAAGCATTGTTATTTATGATTGCAGAAATAACGAGCAGGATAATGAAGATTCTGAACAAAGGGATGAAAATGATTTGGTAATATTTTTTCAATACAACACCAGAATTTGATCTAAATGTACAAAGCAAAAATATGGCACCACCAAAAATCCCTTTGTGTGAGCCTGACCAGATTTTGCACCGTACGCGAAAAAGTGACCTATCGGAAAAACACTAGTTTTCAGAAAATCGCCTGAAGTTTATTTTTTCCATTGTATTGCATTATAGGAACAATAAGGATTCATTTACTGTATTCCAATTATTCTACCAATTCATTTAATATTTGCTTTAATCTCTAGATATTTAAAATTTCAATATTATAGAATTTATAACTCAAAAAGTCATATTTGCCCTATAGGTCACTTTTCCGTGCACAGTAGTGTGATTTGTTTCAATGATTAACTTTTTGACTATGAAATCATCATTTAAATTTTCATAAATCATATCTTACTTATCCTTTTTTTATTTGAAAAAAAACTAGGAAAATTACAGACTATTTGTACACTTTTGATAGCTAGTTGGTATAATAACACACTAAACTGATACTTCAAATTGCAGTAAGTCTAGTCACACTACTTTATTTAGAAATTCAGACACTCCCCCCATATTTGATGATTTTTTTTGTTTGGTTTGGTTTGACAAAGAAATAAAATTTAAGTTTGTAAAAGCTTTAATACTGGAATAGGTTTAGATGTTTAGGCTTAAAGGGGTACATTTTATCTAAAATACTAGTTTAAATTTGCATTTAATTAATATATTTAAAATTTTCATTAACCTCTTCCCAATTCATTATGTATAGTTCAGTAATGTTCATCTGACTGAACATATAACCAAGCTGCCTAATGCAGATACATACCTGGGTTAACAGCATGGGAGTCAAGACATTCAAACCATTGCACCCCCTACATACTGACCACTACAAATTCAATATTGCAATTATCTGTGAACAAACATTAAGGAAATTTTTATTTAAAGAAGTTAGGGAAAATGTAATAATATGTAATTTTGGCATAAAAAACTTTTATATACAATGAAAAAAATTATTTTGACCCCAAATGAGTGAGGAAAAAGTTAATCATATAAAGTTTTGGCCGCCAAATATTATGTGTATGTTATATAATAGTTTTCTTTATAAGATTATTAAAATAAATTAATAAAAGTTTCTTTTTAAGTTATTTTTTATACTTATTAAGTGTATATTCTTGATTATATGTTGCTTAATTTCTTTAAAAAAAAACAACCAGGGATTGGAGTAATGTGTTACTTGTAACAGTTACTTTTTTTGGGTAACACCATTACATTTTTCAGAAAGTAACTGTAACTGCAACTTAGTTACTTTTAGCGGTAACGAAGTAACGAAAAATTTCGTTACTTTTCCGTTACTTTACGAAGGCTGTCTGATGCCAATTTTGAAAGTCCACTCCTAAGAGAAAGAGAGAATGAAACATTTCGCATTCCCGAAATACGAGCTTTTCTTGGGAGGGTAAAAGTAAGGAATCTAATAGAATTGTCCACTTTGGCTGCTAAAGGCGTGACGGCGGCTTTCAGACAGAATTGTAACAGTACGAATGTTTTTCCTTGTCTGTTTACCTTTCTAAGTATTACATTATAAGCCCCGCACAATTACAGGCATCTACAGAAAAGAAGGGTTTTCAAATAAATCACGCTAACTGCCAAGCAGGTTGGATCCCTCAGTCCAAACCCTTTTGTGTCCCCCTGCCTGAATGGGTTCTACAACAATGACCAAGTCCTTCCCCTCGACGAGGGGTGGGGAGGGAGGAGACGGAGATTTCACATTCATTCTTGAGATACCCCTATTTCTGTCAGTACCTACCCGAGTGTTTACAGATGGACTCGTATCAGGGTAAAGGATTAAAAAAAATGTTTATTAATTATAATTTCAGTGTTTTGTTTGAGCTTATATTTCGTTTATCGTGGTTCTCTTTGAAAAATATTAAGATGGCTAAATTTCAATTTTTCTTATAACTTGAAATTTTGAAAAGTAACTGTGATTCATTACCTTTTTTAAAAGTAACTGTAACGCATTACTTTTCATATGAAGTAACTGTAACAGAGTTACTTTTTTAATTAAGTAACTGTAACTGTAACAGAGTTACTTTTTAAAAGTAACTTTCCAATCCCTGAAAAAAACTATATATGATTATTGTAAAAAATGCATGATGCCTTTCTATTTCAATATCAACATGAATATTTTTTTTAATTAAAATTTTAAATATATCTTATTTAGTTTCAGGATCCTCCTGATGGAGCTTCTCATAATGAGCAAAATGATGCTCAGAATAAGGAAAGTGCCAGCAGTGATGGATCTAAGCGGTAATTTTTTTTTTTATCAATATGCTTATGTCTTAAATTAAACATTTGTTTTCGTTATTTTGTACAGTAATTCTTTTTTATGATAAACTAAGAAATTTACAAAGGAACACGACTAGGATTTGGGCAGTTTTTCTTTTAATTATTGAATGAAATACAAAAACCGGTTACAACTGGGCTACAAATGACTGGTTCAACTGAACATGAAGAGATATTCATGTCTGTTTTTCTTGTTATTTTCTTTATTTATTCTCCATTTCTTAGGCCTTTATTGTTTTCTTAATATTTGATGTCTATATATTATTTAAAACCTTTCTTTGAATAACTTTACAATTTTACTTACTTATTTATTAAATATAATTTATTTAGTTATAATAATTGAAACTAACAATACAAATTGAAGTAGTGTACCTTTTTTAACTTCTCCTCAGTATAACAGCCCACACAGGGTCAGGGCTAACTGAGTCACACACAATCTCTGTTTTTAAGACCAAGAGGTCTAAAGTGCAAAACATATCTCCAGTTAGATGGTCGACTTCAAGCGAGTTTTGTACTTTACTTTATAATCAGCTGTAATTTCATTGGCATTCGTTTGTGATAACTTCTGATTTCTCTCTTCTTAAATTATGGTTCTTCTACATTGTTTGAACGCAAGGATCTATGAACATAACTGGATGGATTGCTTAGTTGCAGCAGATCTATGAAATTGCAGCCAATTTTAATACATTTTCAAAGCTAGTGAGCTGTCTATTAAAATTAAAAAATATAATTTTTTCAGCATAACTTTAATCTGTCAATTTTCACATTATTAGCTGGTGTACACATGTGTAGGACAAATTTCTAATATTTTTTTTCTGAAGAGTCTGTTGTCAATGGATGATTTTGATCAAAAAGCACCATGAACAGAGAGTAGTAATTTAGATTCATGACTATGATCACTTAACTGTTAAAATAAAATGTGGAATTTGTCACACACACCAGCTAATAATGTGAAAAAAGATAAAATAAAAATGTGTTGTTTTTTTAAAAATTTTATTCATATTCACAGACAGCTGAAGACTTTCAAAAATAAATAAACTTTTATAAAAAAAATTTCAAATTGGCTGCATTTTTGAAGATCTGTTTTCACCCAATGGACCCATTCAGTTAAATTCACAACTAGTTAAATTGAAATAGTGTAGATGAACTATAAACTAACTGGATAGGTATCTGAAGTCTTTACAAACAAAGGTCAATAAAATTACAACTAATTACAAGGTCAAGTATTCAAGTACACATAAATATTGTCTGTGTTAAAGATCTGTTAGTCATAAGCTAGAATTGGGAGTCGGAAGCATTCATTAAACCAATCATAATTTTTTTTAAAATGTTAATCATACTCGTACTTTTATTTTGTTCATAAATTTTGTAACATCTGGAAGTTGAAAAGTTCAAATTATTTGGTTTGTATTATAATGTGTCTCTTTGTCAGAGTCTAGAATTAATTGTACTTGAATAGTATTCCACTCTCCAAATAATCAAAAACAAATTGTCGGACACTCTTTTTGACCTATTGTCATAACATGGGAGGGTGTGTGTTGTAAACATTTAATTTAAAAAAATCGAACTTTGGGGCATTCGAATGATTACATGACTTAGAATTAAAACATGCATTTTCTGAAAAGAACTTAATAAGCTCAATAACTAATAGCCTTATTGTATTGAACCAAACAAAACAAATATTAAATTAAGAGTAACACTAAGACCACCATATCCATCCCATCAAATGAGTTTAGGAGACTAAATTAACATCAATTAATACTTAAAAACTTATGTCAATGATAAGATTTTATCAATTATATTTTGTGTAATTTCTCCAAAACTTTGGATTTCATTTGCAATTTTAAAGTTATTGTACAAAAGCAAATTTTATTTTTCGATTAGTTTGGGAATTTTTATGTTCTTAAATTCTAAATTTTTTAGTGTTAGTCCCGTTCACTTTGAAGAGAGAGAGCCTAAAAAGGTAAATATCCATATATTTGTATTTGCTGCATATTTTTCAGAAATACAATTAAATTCTTATAGTTTTTAGATGATATCTGATTTCAATTAAATTTTTGTATGTTTAGACATTTATTTTATATACTGTTGATTTATTAACTGGTATATTCTTTTTGTCATTAGTTTTTTTTTTATAAAAAATTTCATTTCGTTATTTATGCATTACATGTGGATGAAAGCAGTTGCCTATTTCTGTTTGTTTTTTTTTAAATTTTAATCTTAATTAAATAATCTTTTCAAGATGCTTGAAATTACAAATAGTATTATATTAATTGATATAGAAACATTTTACAACAGATTATTAGTGTTTTATTATTTAAAATTATACACTCAAATTATTTTTCTTAATCAATAATTTCACCATTCAACTTTCAACATCAATAAAAATTGTCCTTTATGTACTCTTATGTATTATTGACAAAAAACTTATTTATATTCCCAAAATTATTCCTTAGAGCACTAGTACATCAAGCTACAAGCCACCTAGAAGATATCCAAATCGGGAATCATTGTTGAACAGACACAGGGATCTTAGCCAGGAAAATAAAAGACTTCTTGCATCCAGTGTTACACGCAATTCATCATTAGCTCCACTGTTACGAGAAGGAGGAGGCTTGGGAGGAATATTAGGAGATATTCCGGATTATTATACTGACGGTGGGGAAACAATTTTTACAGGCAAGATTATAGATAGTGTTTGCTAGAAGACAACACATTTTTGGTATTGGCATGTTTTCTTGTTGGCACAGCTTTTGCACTAGCTTGCAGATGCTTAAGGTAGTTATTTAATATGTTTTAGTAATATTATGTATTAATTTTAAATTTATATATCCTCCTGAGACCTGACATCCATTAAAATGGATGTTTTGTTTTCATTTTATGTTACTACATAATTGTTTTAAAGTTGAAGAAACTTAAGAAACTTAAATGGTTTTATTGTAGAGGAACTGAATATCACTCTTCAACCCTTGATTGTCAGTAGCAGTGTTTTATTTGTTTGTAAAATGACTTAGAGCTCAGATTTTCTTTCATAAAAGCAATTTTCCCCCTTATAATTATCAATATTTTTCTCTATTATGGGCTTTTTATAATATTTTTTTGTTATTTAAATGACACATGAAGGCAAAGCTTTTTTAAGTTGTTTATTTGTATTGTTTTTAAAACCTTTGGAGGTCTTAATTGATAAAATTCATCAGCATTCAACATCATAAAATTCGTATGACACATTCGTCCCATAATACTACATAAAAGTTGAAAAATGTCATTTTTAGTCACTTTTCTGGGTTTTAAAGTCTGATTTCGTAATGCATTTATGACCCCAACATCCATTAAAATGGATGTGCCTCTGTGTAAAAATTACAATTGTACATTTTTTAATTCTGTGCAAAAAATAGTTTTTAAAGTCCATTTGCTTAAATAAAGTAAATATGAATTAGATTTTGCAGGGGTCTCAAGGGGAAATATAGTACTTTGTGCACTACTAGTTTTTTTTTTTTAACTTAATTATACTTAGTTAGTCTTTGATCAATTAAGAGTTTCCTTTTGGTAAAAGTAAATTGAAGCCATTAATTATCGTAAAAATGTTAAAAACGAATGTTTCAAACGATAGTAATTTCAATAGAAATTACCTGCCTTTCTCTACAGTATTGTTACCAAAGTTGTTAAAAAGTTTTTTATGCAGAAAACAGTGTGTCACACATATATTTTGAAAGTATTTTGATGTTTGGACTTTGTATCATTAGTATTTTGAATTTTAAAGTAAATATTATTGACATAATATTTTCAGAAATTGACCAAATATATAAATAATATTTATGATTTAAAGTAATATGTGTACAAAAAAAAATTAAAAAATGCTGAACCTACTCATTATTTCTATCCTATAGTAATGTAAATAAGTGTAAATTTTTGTTTTGATATACAATAACTTTAACCAAACTCTTAAAGATGAAATTCAAAACTGCATGCTTAGTACAAAGTTATGTTTCATGCTTGCACACACAACAAATGATTTATATACGAAAATTAATCTATATACTCTATATGTATTTATTAAATGTAGAAGTGACTGTCCAATTTTTAAATGCTCAAGTTAGAAGTCTAAAGGAGGAGTTAGAAACATTAATTAGAGAATGTGTTGACAAGGTAAGAAATATTTTTTAATGTATTTCTGTCATTTAATTTTTTATGTATTTTATAATATGTTGATTTGTGATTTTTTTTCCTTTTAATGTTGTTAAAATATTTTAAAG
Source organism: Oedothorax gibbosus (assembly GCA_019343175.1). Classification (NCBI taxonomy): domain Eukaryota; kingdom Metazoa; phylum Arthropoda; class Arachnida; order Araneae; family Linyphiidae; genus Oedothorax; species Oedothorax gibbosus. The sequence continues at coordinate 132,661 of JAFNEN010000622.1, read as the reverse complement.
TAAATATGTAAAAAATTTAGTAAGGTTTTTATTATGAAAATAATGCAAAGTTATGCAATATATAAAACTGCTTTTATAAACTACTAGAGTACCCTTAGTATTATACTGCTAGGTAGAATATCCTATATTAAGCTGCTGTTCTCTATACCTCTTGATGTATTTTTAATGAAAATATGTTAAGGTAGATACAATCACCTTGAAAAACTTGAAATTGGTAACAATGATGGTTAGAATAATTGCTAGAAGATTTGGTATAAATGTGGTATTACAAAAAATAAATTAATTTCAGGATGAAATGATTCTTCTTCTTGAACAACGTCTCAAAGATACAGAAATTGATCGGTCTAAACTACAAAGAGAAGGCTCCAATAAAGATCAGCAGATTGAAAAGCTTCAGAAAGCTCTTGACGAGTCGAAAGACAAATGTGATAGAATGAAAAAAGAATTAAGTTTCGTAAATAAGGTGATATATTGGTTTATATGTATGACACTTTTTTTTAATTTAATATAAATTAAAAAAAATTAACATAAAAACATAACTTTTTGTTGCCATACATTGTTTAGAACTTATTCATCCTAACATTTTTAAATGTGTAAAACGCTGTTGCAATTTGCTGCTGAAAAAAGTCTGAAATCATGCATAATTCTTGTGATATGTCTTTTTTATTTAAAGAAAATGACTGATACTTGTTAGCTGATTCAATATTAGTATTTTTGGAAATTTAAACATTTTCGCTTATAACAGAAAAGTTAGTATTAAGTAAAATTAAGTGAAGTACTTAAAGTGAATTCTACTAAGGTCCACGTATGTGGAACTCGGGAGTGAAGAGGCTATGTAATTTTCTAATACAAACTTTTGTAAATAAGCCCCATTTTTACAACAAATTGTGTATAAAAAAATCCTTACCATGAATTGTTAAAGTTTCAAATATTTTTTTTATTTATAGGAAACTGATATTTTGAAACAAGGACAACGACAGGCAGCAACTGTTAAGTCTAGCTTAGAAACAAAACTAACCCGTTCCATTGAAGAAAATGAAAGAACAAAAACAGAAATGAGACAACTTAAACAGACAGGAAAAGTAGGCTGGATATTTGTTTCATTGATACTCTTTTAAGTGTGCAGTTCCTTATGTATTCCTTAGACTTATGTGTAGCCTCTTATACAGTATGAGAAAAATTGGTAGGACCAAGGCTCAAATAGTTATTTCTAGACAGATTTTTCAAATTACTTTAAGCACATTTTAGTGTCAGTAACATACCCACACTTTAAAAAAAACTGTTTTCCGGAAAAGAAATAAAATATTTAAAAAAATAGGATAAAATTATTTTTATAATTATTATATTCTATTTACTCCTTTGATGTCAGGAAAAAATTATAGGGCAAATGTGGATTTTAAACATGATAATAATATTAATGCAACATTTTATTCTTTTTTCCCCCAAATAATTTTAACCTTTTGTAATTAATCGAGTTATTTTGAAGCATTAATAGGTAATATTTTGAATAGATATTTTCAGTTTGTACATCATTAACACATTCAATGTATTTTAACCACCTTTGGGAAACAGAAGTACATTTCCATCAAAGGACTGTTATTTTTTCCAGCAATACATATAATTTTTTTAATTTTATAAAAAATATTTAATTAAATTTAGAAATTTGAAATATTGGGGGATGTCTTTTCAAACTATTCACTGCACAAATAAAGGTTTGAAAATATTAAAACACTAAAAAAAGTTAAGTTTCATTTAAATCTTATTCAGAGAAAACAAGTTAGCCCAAAAACTTGTCCCTCGGAGGCTTAAAGAGCAAAAAAACTCTTATTATTTCCAAAAATATCTAGTAAATATTTATCTAACAAATTCAAATCATGAGTTCTAGTTTATCCTACAAACATTTTAGATATAATTTCCATGGAATATCATGGTATAAGTTATGTAAATACTAGCTTTATTTACATTGCAATGGTGTATGTACCCTTAATAATGCCCCAAAAAGTGACCGGTCTTAATAAGATGATTTATACTATGTAATGAAACTAGACAAATTGGATAAACATTCTACTTTAACAATACTTATGATACATATAGCAAGCTTACTTTAATTTTTCATAATCGCCAAAAGTCGCCAATAACAGATCTGATCTACACCACACACACATTATGTCATCAATGTATCTTAAAAGGGAAACAAGTGCCATTATTAAACTCGCAACCAATTAAAATCGTAATAATATATAGTAAAAGATTTTTGTAAAATTGACATATTTAAAAAAGACTCTATGAAGTAACTTGGACAGTTAATTGTAAAGTTTCAAGTTTTGCCAATGTTCCAAATCAGTAAAGTGAAATATGTTGTCAATTAACTCTATAAATAAGAATTGGAATAGAGTTTGTTTTTAAACTAACAAAAAACACCTTACTTCCACAAATCAAACTTTTAAACTAAAATTTATAATAACACACTTGCTCTATTTGCTCTTAAAATTTAATTATTATATTCAAATTAAAATCTCTCCAATTTAATCCACATGCTTTTACTGAATTTTAATTTTTTTATTTTGTAAGACCATGAAGATATGAAAGTGTTTGTTTCCAATGTTATAAGTCTATGAGAGCGACTTAGAAAAATTAGAGCTTTGTAACAAAAGTATGTTGAAGCTGTTTAAGTAGCAGGAATAACTTTGGCTCGTAATCCAGTTTCGTCCTACATATTTTAATACTTTTTCCATATCTCTAAGTTTTGTGGTTCCGACTAAATTAAATTTCAGACAGACAAACAGATACACAGTCATACATTAATAGTATTAATATCACTTGCAATGTTTATCTACTAAAACGGTTATTAAGAGCCATAATAGAACATGTAGAGACGAAAGTTTTGCCGAAGGCATCCAAAAATATATTGTGACTAATAATAGATACAAATTTTTTTACTGTAATTGTTTCATTTACCCTAAACTTACTCCCAAAACATCAACCTTCCAAACTGCTAAAACGACTAAATAAAAAATGTGCTATTTTGCTGAATATCTCAATCTATATGAAATTTAAATTGTAAAGACATTGTAATTTCTGCAATATCTTTCAGTTTAGACTAATGAATGTTTTTATATTTAGTAAAAAAACATATTCCATTGGGGAATTTCAGACAATGCTTCTTTCTTATAACATTTTAGTGAAAGAGGAAGTGTATACTGAAATATTTCTGTATACATGACCATTTTTTACATTTAGTGATTCGAATTACCAATAAATCTAAAGTTTTAGTCCCAAGGCATTTTTGTTCTTTTGCTTTCTATTTTGTCCCCTTAAGTACTTATACCTCTTATGAGTCACATCCGATTCTTGTCATTCATATTATATTTAACATAAATTAGCTGCATTATTGTTTGGTTGATGCATAGTTAAACTGTATATTTCTTCAAATTACCTATGCAAAGAATCAAATAATTTATTTATAACACACTATTAATTTAAAAAGTAGTTTTATTGGTTGAAAATTCTATAGCAATTACTTATTATTGGAAAATTTATTTTAGTATCTTGTTTTGTCATAGGAAGCCCAAGAAAATTATCAAAGAAAAATGGAAGAACTTTCAACAGAAAATAGAAGAATTGACAAACAAAATGCTGAATTGCATAATGCAATTAAAAAGCAAATGCAACTTATTAATAATTTGAAGAGGCAAAAAGTAAGTGTGTATCATAATAAACAAATAATTTTTGAAGCCGAGTCAAAATATTAACCAGTCATTACTTTTTTCTAGTCTTTTAGTTTTGTGATTTAAAAAAGTTAATATTTTGGTGCTATTTTTTAATGTATGTAACAACTATTTTAAGCATGAAATTTTCAAGCCTCTGTTAATTGTTTATTTAAGAACTCCCTTATAACTATTTTGTGAATATTTAAAAGTTTTGATTTGAACAACCTTGGTCCATCTGTATACAACAAAACAATTTTTTTCTTGTTAAATTGTTACTAACTTTTTATAAATTTGTTATTGAACTAGTATCATCCGTGCCATGCACCACCATGTATAATTTATTTTTTAAATCCTTTGAGAAACAAAATCCTTCATCTTTAGACACAACCCTGACCATGATGTAAGCTTACATAAGACCAGGAAATGCTTTAAATTTTTTTTATGAATTTTGGATTTTAAGAAGCAGCAAGTCATAATATTATAAAAATTTGGGCTTATATATATATATTTTTTAAAAAGGAGGATTTGGGCAAGTAGTTGTGGTTAGTCTGCATAAGAAATGCAGCGACTGCATGACATCATGGGAGGGTGGTGATTTTTCTTTAATTATTTTATCAGGAGCTTATTTTTTATTTATCAAATGATGAGTTTAATGTTTTTCTCTCATTATTCTTTTTGAAATTCTCATTGCTGTTGGATAAGGGGGGAGGGGAATTTCCTTGGGGCCGGTAAAATTTTGTTTCCCTTTCTTGCTAGTAAATCAGCCATCTAATTGTGGTAGATGCCACAAAAAGAAGAAATCTATTAAAGAACTACATATTTGTGATTTGATTTTAAGATATATAGGTTGAAGATATGGTCTTTAACTATTGAAGAGTCAATTTTAAAGAGAGAGGTCATATATTGCTTGAATTGATGTATAAAACATGCATCCAAACATAACCTAAGTAAAAAGGAATTAACTTTTTGTACACACAAAGGTTTAGTTTCAATGAATTGCACACAACCTAAAACCTGTTTCCAGTGTGATTATCCCCTAATAACTGCCAAAACAATGCAAGCATTTTCGCAATTTCCATCTCGACAGTATGTGTACTTTTGTCTGAAAATCAGAATTTCTACTCAAAATTGTGTGCCTACCATGATGGAGTTATGTTTGATGCAGTAAAATATCTAAATACTTAAATATTTTCTTTAAAAATAAGACGTTATTACTTTAGTAGCACACAAATACTAAAATATCTGCTTGTGGTGTCAATTTTATATGCCGATTTCAGAATAATATTGGCGAAATATTGAAATGATATCATTCTTATTTTGAAATATGTATCAGTATATTATGAAGACTAATACCTGAATTCACACGTTTGCATTTTCAGATGCACGTTGAAGCTGCTACAGCTGTTCAGTTTTCAGAAGAAGAATTTATGAAAGCTCTTGATAGAGGGACCTGATATAGAAATTTTTAAACACAATATATATGTAGAAGAATAACTGTTAAATTGTTACAACAAGAGTGCCTTCTATGTATATCTTTTGTACTTATTTTAAAATATGTTTTAAATTTAACTGTAATATGTTTCTCCATCAATTTCATTGTGTTATTTAAATACTTATGTAAAAATCTTTGTATACAAATGTAAAACCTATATATAGTATATAAACTATTGTTCTATGAATTTCATGATAGAAGTAAGATAGTAGTTATATGGGATTCGCAAATATTTAAACCAAAATATCAAATTTTAAGTTTTTGACATGTTTCAGTTTTAAAAGTTTTTTAATATTCTAAAATTCCATTATTTTATTTCTACTGAAAGCTAAGAAATTATAAAGATAGCCACTTGCAAAATATGAGAGGATTCAACAATATAATGCTAATGGCTTTATTGTAAGAGACTTATTAATTTTTTCCTATTTATTTTTAAGTTTTGGTATTGAACAGATCATAATTAAGATAAGTAAGTAAAATGAAGTTTTTCAAATTTTCATTGTTTAAAGTAAGCCAATGCAAATACTTTATAACTTATAAAAAAAACTTGAATAGGTTTTTTTGTTGCATATCGCATCATAAAAACACTGACTACTATAATAAAATTGTTTTTTTATCCACTTTTAGCTTCCACACTACGTTTATAACGTAAAAAGTGGAAGCTATTATAATCATTCAGTCCGTCCGTCTGTCTGTCACCCACTTTCACAGAACAAACCGCAAGTCGCACAAACAAGTGGGATACATCATTTTGAAACAAAAAATCAGGCTAGGTAACATCCCAAATTTCATTAAAAAATTTTTTAATTAGAAGTATATTTAAAATTTAAATAACTAAATATTTAATCTACATTGAAATAACATGCAAATTCCATTTTCATTCAATATTTTCACTGTTGCCATTTCATCAAACGTACGAGAAACTTTATTTAAAATAAAAATAAAACACTTGAAAATATTTATTTATGTGATATAATTCAGTTTGGATTGTTGTAATATCACAATAGAGTTCTTTTGATGGTTCATTATATATGTATGAAGAATGATGCATAGCAAATTCTAACTTTGAATAAAAAAATATGCAAAAGTGTGCTTTTTTATTTTTAAAGCATCAATTTTACTAATTATTTATTCTTCTCTTTTTCGAAAGAAGGTTACTGAACATGGAAAATTGTAGCGACTAAAAGATATTTATTAAAAAAAATATTGCCTCATTATTCTTCGAATTTCAAACAAATTTATCAAACGATAGTGAATAATTATTAATTTGCAAAAGAAGATTAATGAAAATAGTTAATTTTAGTGTTAAAAAGTTTGAATTAGAAATAAATTATTAGCTAAAGGCCTTGTTTGGCCAATTTCTTTCTGAGGTGTATAAATGTGTTTTTTTTTTGTTGAGCACAAATATTGTGTGGAAGCGGTTTAAGTGACAGATTCTGTAACAAACCTACTTGTTTAAGATTGCAAGGAAACAATGTAGCTAAAATACTTGTTATAAATTTTTATGTTCAAAAGATAATGTAATCTATTCTGATTTATATTTATGATAATTAACCTATATTAATGAAAAACAGAATCTTAAAAATATTTATTTGCTTGTGGGTTTAATGTATTGTAACCCCAACCCATGGGGAAAAAGCCCTTCATTGACTGGAAACCTGTCCATATTGAGATCTGCTTGGTAAGTAAAGGCGACCGGAAACCGGTTTCTCCCTTGGTTCTTCTCCCACAGTTAAAATGTTTTGCTTGTTTCTTGTATAAATCTCGGTTGGTAGAAAATCGTAGTTTGGAACTTCTTAATTAATTTAAGAATCTTTAATTTTCTTAGTTATTATTTTAATTTCTTTGTTACAAAAGTTTTACATATTTGCACTTTGCATTATTAAATATGTATTTTGGTTAATAAAATATTTAATAAATTATACAAAAATATCGACATATTTGGCGAGAATTAAAATATATACTACTAATATGCATGTACATCAATTTCTATCTGAAAAATATATATATTATTTTTAAAATTTTATTTCAATGCATTTAATCAGAAAATTTTCAGGTTCTTATTTTAATTAAGAAGTTCATTATTATTTTACTAATGATTGAGATCTCTGCCAGATCACGAATCCAAACCTCAAGCAGCGTGATAAGAACCAAGGCAAAAGTGGTTTCTTCACAACAGCTTAGGTGATGCCGTCTCCGTGCAGACAGATTCACAGGTGATAAAAGGGTTCTTCTCCATGTCTCTTCATCTACCATCATAAATATAGTGTTGGTTTTTAAAAAGATATCACATACTTTCACATAAATATAACTTGTTTTATTTGAAATAAGATAAAGACAATAGTTAATTATTATATAAATATTTCAGAAGTAATTTCTAAACAAACAATAAGTTAATTAACATTAGATATGTACACATTCATGTATATACTTATTATAAATGCACACTTTAAATAAACTTTGTAAGAGTTATTGATGTTTAGCCAAAGTTTTAAGTAAGTTTCTATTCCTAACATTGCCTAATTAAAGAAATCAAAATTTAAATGTTAAACATAGCTTTATTAAATTTTTTTACATGTTTATGAAAAATAAAGAACAATAAATAAGAATTTGCAAGCAAGAACAAATGAAATTGTTCAATAAAGATTTTCAACTAGCAATGAATTTATTATATTTTATATTTTTATTCATGTTTAGTTCATATATTAACTATTTTCTTTTCATTTAACATGAATTATAATTTTGAATCAAGTTCATAAAAGTTTGCTATTGAACAAAACTGCTGTCAAATTTTCTTGAATGTGAATAAAAACATTGATTTTGAATTTTTCTATTTTTTCACTGTAACTAAACTATATGAAATTTTTCTATGATTGTACCCAAGAAAGTTGTATAAAATTATATATATAAAAAAATGCCTGCCATGTACCTCTAGTTATCATTAATTGATACCTGTAAATTTTTAGACATTTGAAACTAGTTTTAATATTTTTAACTTTTGTATATTGCTATTGTAGAGTGTTGTAGACTTTATACTTGCTTATATTCTGTTATGGTTTTACAACCACACAATTAGATCAATTTGTAAAAAGTTGATGTAATAAAGTACATTGTGATACTACTGATCTCTCTCTTTCAGTAAGCATTTATATTTATTTTTAAACTAAAGTACTAAATGTATTTGCTCATTTGTATAAAAACTAATTTTATTGAATAATTTGCATTTCTTACATATCGTTTTTCTTTAAAAACAATTTTAAGTCTCATTTTTTTTACTTTTTATTAAATATATTGTTTCTTTTTTTAAATACCTATTTGTAGCATGATGTTTTCTAATAGGAATATGCTGCATGTGTTTAAATGTCTTCAATTCTTTTAAGTATTCTAGCTAGTTACATTAAATTGGGTAGAATAAATATGATTTATTTAGAGTTTTGATATAATTTTTAACTGTTTGTTATAAAATTAAATTGTGTTACAGAGAAATTTTGCATCGACAACCACACTTCTAATAGAACTGCTGCCTAGATTCTGTATATATTTTCATTTATACGTTATAAGGTTTTTGTATTACAGATGATATCAGTTATATCATGTGCACCACCATAATTTTAGCTGTAAAATGGTGCATCTGAAAGTGTGTGTTTGAGATGATTGATAAAAAGTTGTTGAAAGGGAATTTAGAGTTAAATCTCAATGAATGCGTACAATTTTTATTTATTGTATATCAATATTTAACTTTAACTAATGGGTAGATGTAAGATAAGGTTGACTTAAGTTATTATTTTAAGAATAAAAAACAATTGTCATTTTTGAAGTTTTTTTTTTATTTGTTCTTACAAACCATTGGAGAAGTCACTGTTTCTTAATGTGAGGTGAATCTAAAATTATTTAAAATTCTGAATCAATAAAACATTTAGTTTTACTCAGTTCGGTAATACTGAAACAGTTTGCTTGGGGAATGCATCCATTGAGATTTTAATTTGAAACTGTCACTTTGTTTTAATTAACACTACACTTATTTTATGAAAGAACATTGTTAAATAGATTTAGTATGAGAATTGTAAAGAGATATTTTGTGAGTTCAAATATGTTAACTAATAAATTTTATGTACTTATTTACATTTATTAAATATATCTATAATAAAGACTATTTCTTCTTTCTTATTCATTGTTTTGTTATTTACTAAAATTGCATATAAATAATATTTTATTCTCCTGGTTTTATAGTTGGTGTAGTGTTTTGTTTAAATATCCATTGAGAAAACTTTTATACTTGTTTTAAATTTTTCTTAAAATTTTTCTTAAGAAATGTGAAGAAAAGTAAGTAACACAATTTCAATATATTTACTATATTAGTTTCTTTATTTTTGTGGCATGGTATTTACAATGACATTTCACTATTGGTAAAAAGAAAAAAACATTTTTATTTACATTAACACATAGTATTTGTCTAACTTGTTTTTCACATCTAACCATTGTTACTTAAGGCAGTTCAGTACCATGTAATTTTCAAAAAAAAAATCGATTTTTTGATTTTAGTATTTGTGTAAAATAAGTTTCAAGAGCTTTCCAACGATGCCCTTTGTATGTCATTCAGACAACTTTAAATTAGTAACTTTTAATTTGGATATGGATCAGCAGTATTTTCTTAATGTAATTTTTGAACTTTAAATCTCATTTTTCTCAGAATGGTTTTTTTTTTCATTTTTAGGTACCTTTTTCTTAAAAACTACTTCATGTATAGACCTAAAATTTTTACATGATAACTGTTTCAGGGTGTTTTGCTTACTGGAATGAGCATTTCTCAAAATTTGAAGTAGAAAAAAATATATGGGTAATTTTGTGATGTAAAAATGTTTTTTTTTTTAAACCTAACACATTACCCTTAAATTATATTTAAAAAAAAAACTAATTTATGTATTGATGAAATCTCATTTCAGTGTATTGTTCAAAGTGCATATAATGCACAGCATTTTTTTGTGTTGTTTTGTATGTTAGTTTCAAAGAAAAAGGAACATGAAAAAGGTCAATTTAGCATTAGCCGTATACAAGCCGTATCCAAGGTACCGACTTGCCTTAAAGAATATTTGTCTACAACCTGTTTGGTTTTGTCAAAACGTAACCAATTTTTTTAAAAACTATTTAATTTCTATATTCGTTTCATGATTTTCTTCATTGTTACAAATCGCTTGCTTTACAAGGCACATAAGTTTGTTTCCAGACTCGTTATATATATTGCTGCTATAACAGAAATCTTGGGCAGAATTAAGACTACTATATCCAGAAGCACAACTGGTCCCTAAAATAAAAATAAAAATAATGTCGTGCAATGTACCAGTTCTAGGCATTTTTATTTGAAATCACAGATCTTGGTATATAATATAGATAACAGGGCCTCTATAAACTAGCCGAAGGGGTTGAGCCGAATATCACCAGATCTCACGTGGGGGGGGGGGGGGAGGGGGTCGCGAGAAATATCACGTAATTTTTTTCTGCGAAAAATCAACATAAAAGTGCGAAAAATATGGAGTTAAATTCCAGTAAAATTTGTTTCTTAACCTAAATTTGACAAAGTCTCACAGGAAAACATTTATCGTGACTTTCCGAACCATACTTGGAAGTGTTAGGGAAAAAAGATTCGTTCTTTTATATAGATACGAATGACGCTCGTTTAGTTCTTTTTTCTTTATTAGTTTTAATTCAGGCCGAAGGACAAGTGTTCCAAGTATTTTCACTTTACTCAAAAGAAAAGTAGACAAAATATGCATAGTATGTGATTTTTAAGTACTTTCCAGCATTATCAAATGACGTTCAAAAATACGAATTTTGAAAAATGTCATGTGAGATTACGGGGAAGGCGGGAGGGGAGGTCGAGCTAAATATCACGAAATATCCCCAGGGGGGGAGGGAGGGTTTAAAAAAATCGACAAATAGCATCACGGAATTTATGGAAGCCCCTAAGAAGTGTCTGATAAGGCTAATTTTTTATTCAAAATATAATAATAAAAATTAATCTTACCTAACTCACTGCCACAATCCATTTCATTCTCCTTAGATATCGGAAATGATTCTCTTAAATTGGATTTATCATATTCAATATGGGTAGGAATTTCGTTATTAGATTGAGGTACATTGTTTTGGGTTGCATCTTCTAACCAAGGCACGCTTGAGTAAATAGGGTTGTTGAAATTTTGAACATCTGCAGTTGAAAATGTATAAGAGTTAATAGTTGCAACACAGCCCAATACACTTATGTTTATATACATAGTTATATTGGGCACCGTATTATTATTCCACCAGCTTATATATACCATTTTAAGAAATTGTTTTATTGTTAAAATACGCAAAAATTATTTTAAATATGAAACAGTCTTGATGTTAAATTACTTTAAAGGATAATAAAAAAATCTTACAAAAGAAACAAAAATGAAATGTTTTATTTTTATAATAGTAACTTAGCAATGTATTTGATGTATTATTACTTAAACAATCAAGTCTAAAATAGTATAGAGAAAGAGTAGCACAGGTAGCAACTATTATTATACTTATTGATTTTTTGTATTCCGAATAATTATTTTATTGTAAAATTTAAAATAATTCTAAATTTCAGGTGATTTTCAAATTTTTCATGAGAGTTTTTCATTGACTGAAAGTAAAAAAAAATATTTTCGTTTATATATGTTTTAATTTATAGCTGCATGATTTCTATAGTTCGGAACAGTGAAGAACCATTTTCATGAATACATAAGTATATATTAATGTTTTTTTTTACCTGAATTTTTTTAGATTATCAATATTCATTCCTGTCATCCTTAAGGGGACAGGGAACAAAACTACGCTTCAAAATATCAAATTTTCATTCTAACTTTCAATCACTCAAAAGAATATTTACGAAATTTTTAATATAATACGCATCTTTATTTGGGGTTGGAGTTCGCAAATTTGGTAGTTAATGTCAATATAACTTTGTTTCCAGCTTTTCATATGTCATTATTTTAAAACACTGATTTTTAGCTTTAGGTACACTTTCCAGCACAACTATGCGTGTATCTGAAAATAATTTTTTATAGAAATAAAAAAAGTCCATTCAACCCAATGAACCTCAAGTTTAACGATAAAACATTCATAATTTTAAGTTATTAATCAAATAGAAATTTTGCGCATTTCTTAAATTAGAAAAATCGTCTCATTTTTACTCACTTAATATTTTTTTGGAATATTTTTGGTTCACTGTGTTAAATAGACATAAATACGACATCACAGAAAATTTCAACCCTTCTAGTAAAAGAGAAAAGTGTACCTTAAGGTTGAAAATTGGTGTTTTGGAATAACGACATTTAAAGCTGGCAACAAAGTTATATTGAAATTAACTACCAAATTTGCAAACTCCAGCCCCATATTCAAATGTGCATCATAGAAGTTCTTTCGTAAAGGCACGATTCAGTAACTAAAGTTTAAATGAAAATTCGATATTTTGAGTGGCCGTTTTGTTCCCTGTTACCTTAAGGGCAATAAATTTAGATCAGGATTTGAAATTCCGGCTAAAGGTGTTACACACACTATGTGCCTCTCTGGGTTTTTTTTCTTTAATCAGTTCCGTTACAATTTGGAAATCATAGTCTGGAAATTTTAATTTATAGACTACTTTGTTCTTAAAATATCATAAATGAAAATTTGAAAATCTGTAGTGTACTGATGTGCAATGAAATGAAAGTAAATCAAGTGCCTTTATAAAAAATAAATTTAAGTTTATATAAATTTGATTTATTGTGTATTCATATGCTTACCCAAAACTTCTCTGCGTTCTCCATGATACCTGAAACATAAAATTACTGTGATTAATGTAAAATCTATTTAGGGTAACGAAAGCTGTGTGGCAAAAAGTATTGAACTCATTTAATTGTTCAAAATTATTTGAATATTGTATAATTAAAAATACTTCATCAACAGCTAATTATAAAGCTGCTAATACTAAGTTAACCTAAAAAAATCCCATAATTTTACAATAGCTATCCGCTATAGATCGTATAATGTTCTTTTTAAAAAGAGAATTCTTAGTTTAAAGAGTTTTTATAAACTATGTTTGCGTAAAACAAAATATTTTGTTCAATGTTTAAACTTTTTATATTAATAAAATTTTCTTTGACGCTTTTTAATAACATACCATGTGATTAATCGATATCAAAATGACTAATACTCTACGGAATATTCAATGACTAATGCGTATTCCGCCAAACGGGGTGAATCGGATCACTTTTCATGCTTAACAGCTGTAGTTTTTCTCTAGAAAAATATTTATTTTATTTTTTTTGGGTTTAAAAATAACACATTTTATAAACTTTTCATTAACAATACAATTGAAAAGAAATCCAAAACTATTAAAGCTTTGTTGGGTGATCCGATTCATCTTATTTGTTTATTACTATGCATAAAAAGGTATATTCCCATCGAAAATAAGTACAAAATTATTCAATTAAAATTTAGCTATTTTGAATAAATTAGAGAATGCAGTTATAGCTAATAAAATGATTTTGATAATTTTTGAGCATTTATAAAGTAAAATCTTAGCTACAGAACATAAAAGCAGTTTTGAAACCAGCTACTTGTTAACATTCATAAAATCTAGACTGATAATAACTTAAACTAATAAATCTAACAAAACACTAAGTACTTTCATTTGATATTAACATACTGTGTTGTGTTGTATTGTATTATGCTTATTACATCCAATGTCAGCCATAACACCTTAATAATATAAAACTGATATACCATATATTTAAAAATGTTACATTAAAGAAATATCCGTGTAGAATGATAAACAAAAATATTGCTTACACTGTCGACAAATCAGTGCTGAGTTGTTCCATTTTCTTTTTGTAGTGTGTGGCAATGCAAATTATAATGATAGTAACCATACAAACAACACTGCTCACACCGATAATAAACCATGGACTAATAGTTGATTGCTCAGCGTTCGTGAGTTCAGCAGTATCTGAAGTATAAAAATTGTGGTTAAGAGAGAGAAAAAAAATCTTAGTTACAATTTTGCACAAATTGGTCTATGTATTTTTATGTAAAGGGAAAATAGTTTAAAATGTCCTCATATGTATAGTTGATTAACTTAAGTTATGACGTAGAAAATTATAGCAACATTTCATTAAATCGAACTTTTTTTTATTGATCTTGAATCTTAAAAAAACAAATCTTTGAAAAGTTGTTTTGGTAGTTAAAAATATTTTAAATATGTACTCAAATATGTTTCTGAAATATTTTCATATATGATGCATTATTTGATTTTACTATTCAAAGCATGGTGTAAAGAAAAAGCCTACTTATATTTTCTGAGACGCATCCAACTTTCGGATCACAGGCAAAGCCATAAGAACAGTCACATACTTGCATGCAATGATCACCATAAAAACCTTCTGGGCATGCTGAAAAATAATATTAACATTAAAATATGCAATTTTAAAATCAGAGAAATAAATATGTAATATGTAAATGCATTATATTTAAAATGCAAACCATAGAATACATTATACTTATACCAATTTGTATTTAAGATGAACTACGAAACTTAGTCTTATCCTCTTGAGACCTGACAATGCAAAAGTGTAGAAATAATACACAAGCGTGCTTGACCTACTATCTTCTGGTAATATGAAAACTTATATTCTAAATATTGCGTTTACCTGCTTAGCTAATTGAGTTGTCTCATTCTTATCGTGAATGCTCTTTATAAAAAAACTTTGCAGAAGCTTTTCTTTTACGCACGTGATATGATAGTATGAAGCTGAAAAAATATTGACAAGAAGCTGGTAAAGATAATTACTGTCTGCACATCTAGAACCCATCCATCCAGGCTGGCATCGACAAAGTCCATTATTGGGTTGACAAGTAGCCCCGTTATGACAGTTGCAGATTTGTTGGCAATAAAATCCGTACGTTCCATTCTTGCAGGCTTTTTCCAGAAAATAAAAGAAACAGTGTTCCTTAGAATTAATGACATACGTCAATATATCGCACTGTGCGCGGAAAAATGCCGTATCGGTCAAGTATGACTTTTCAAGTTACAAATGCTGAATTATTCGAAATTTTACTATATCTCAAGGTATTAAAGAAAATCCTAAATCGTTAAGTAGAATAGTTGGAATACAGTTAGCTAATCCTTCTTTTATTTTCTATAATGAAAAGAAAAAAAAAACTTCAAACGACTCTTCTGAAAAAGAAGTTTTTTTGCCGATACATCACTTTTTCGCGCATGGTACAATATGTGCACGTAAACCGTAAATAATATTTTAAAAATAACATTTTAATTTTTGTAAAAATTTGCTGATCATAAAATTAAATTCCCCGAATACCTTTAAACTAATGATATACGCTAATTTATTTCAATTAATAAATTTTAACAAAAAAGTTTAAGCTTTGAAAGTAAATTAAATAATATACATAAATTATACATTTAACACATAAAACTAACACTATACTTTACACATAAAACTAATTTTAATAATTTAAAGAACTTTCTATTACAAATTCTGCCTATTTAAAATACTTACGTATCGAGCAATCGTCTCCTGCCCAACCTGGTAAGCATAAACAATGGCCATCTGTTTGATTGCAAGCTGCACCATGCTCACAAATACATCTTTCTTTACACTCGTTGCCCCATCGTCCTTTAGGGCATCCTAAATTGATTATGTTTAGTGGTTGTAAGATAATAAAGTAAGTCAGACTATAACACATTGTACAAAAGTTTGTATTTGCACACATAGCGTTTTTTTTTTTAACATAGTAACTGGGTGGCACTAAAGTCGCTCAGCGAAAGAAAATTGTCACTTAATAATTTGAATATCAGAAGGTACTGGGTGACATTGAAGAAGATCGTAAATCATTTAAAATCGCATCACTTTTTTAAAAATGTGTATGATTTTTATTTTCTTAAACTTCTTTTCGATTCGCAAATTTCCCACTTCTTATTTACTGTATAAAACTGATATTTTCAACTCATTTAAAATATAAAAAAACATATAGGCAATTACTAAATGAAATATACATGTCAGGCTGTATGATTGTGGCGGCTAGTTTTTATTTATTGCTTTTTTATTATATGTGTTTTATTTCGTATCACACATTACAAAACCGTAAAGGAAATCAAAGGTTTCTATATTGCATAATTAAAAAATGAAAATACAGTTAGTTAAAGTTATCTTCTTAAATGGTAAATACACCCCCTCAAAGTTATTTTCCCAACCAATTTGGAACATTTGTCACTGGCAGAAGCCCTGAAGGAAATTCCCAAAGTTTAACTGAGATTGTTGCAATGTAAATAGAGATCTGGTATTTGAACATACTTTTTATCGTTATATATACACTTGCTCAACCGTTTCCAGAAGAAAAGACTGCAAAAAAAAATCGTTTAGGGAACTTGGTTGACATACCTTGTATGAGATAGTACGTTGGGGAAGGGAGGGAATATAAAATAAGATAAGAAGAGGAAGAGGAATATCACGGAAGTATATAGTGACTCACGTTCCGCCTAAATCGATACTGTGTTCGGGATCGTTTTATTATATTTTATTCGAAGAACGTTAGCCCTCTCACGCGTATGTTCGTGAAGTTAAATATCAGATATTGTGTTGTACTGTATTTAAACCAGTTCAGACTATATATTTGTATGTGTGATTGAGGCATGTAAAAATCCTAAATTTTGATGATTAGAATGACTGTTATAATTGATTTTATAAAGAGATAGTGATATAAAATAAAAACTTTTATAGGTCTGTTGAAGATAAAAGGTTTATTTATATGATATCCCAGAGTCAGACTATATTCCGACAATGGCGCGTAACTTTAACTTCTGTGAGAGATAATAGCCAATCAATGTTTTATTACGAAAAAAAAAATCATTTTATGAGGCCATATTTTTAACTTTATAAACCTAAAATGGATTTAAGTACATTAATATACTAGGTAAATAGTTAATTGTAATAATCATGTTTTTCCTGTCACTCACTTTTTTCACATCTGCTTCCCATGTGCCCGGGTAGACAGTTACATAGACCTGTGATGTGATTACAAGTACCATCCCCGTAGACGCAATATGGACACTGCTCTTCACATCCCAGACCAAATGTACCAGCAGGACATTCTGGAAATAGAAACATATAAATACAATTCTAATATTTATCCATAGTGTATCTGGGCTAAACAATCGAATATACACTGCTCAAAACAATTAGAGGAGCACTTTGCGTACTTTTGTTTACCTTTTCCGTTCCTAATTTTTATTTTTTATTCTAAAAATCTAAAATTTGTCAAATAGATTCATTATTATTATATTAATTATATTTTCAATAGCAATTGAACAACACTGCTCAAAAGAATTATGGAAGCACTTTGCGTACTTTTGTTTACCCTTTCAGTTCCAACTTCTTATTTTTATTATAGAAATCTATAATTTGTGAAATAGATTCAGTATGCATCCAGAATGAAATGGTAAAAAACAGGGGGGGAAATCTTAACTTTTTAACTAAAATTTAAGGGGAATAAAAATTGGAATCATATCTTTTGAATAAGTTATAACAATAATCTTTTCAAAACTTTATTTGTTAAAAAAAGTTAAAATCAATTTTTAAACATCTAAGAATGCAAGCGTGAAGAATTTAGGGTCAATTTATTTCATAATTTTTTTTGGAAGTGAATTTTATTTTACCATGTTTTTCATATTTTCATTTAATTAAAACAAACATTATTTAATTCTTCAAAATACATGATTCTTCCATCTAACGATAAATAAGTGCAAGCTCAACTTAGTGAGAAAAAAATCGCAAGCTTATGATTCCAAATGGAATCATTGGGGTTGAAAGGGTTTAAACCATGGCGTTCCCCTAATTGTTTTGAGCAGTGTACTTTTATATTTGCTTTTAATTGCTTAAACAAAATAGACAAAATTATATTTTGTAAAAATAAAACAAGATTAAAAAAACAATGTATTTATATTATTTGTAAACATTAATGATACGTATATTTTAATTTTTTATATTAAAAAATATGTTCTTAAATTAGTTATGCAATTCTGTTTTACAATTGCATTTTCGAAAATGCCGGTAAAGTTAACATGAAATAGGTATTCACTTTGTGAACAGTCCACACCGGTCCAGCCCCTAGCACACATGCATTTTCCAGTGAGGTGGTGGCAAGTGTTATTATTCATGCAGTGGCACTCTCTCTGGCAGTTCTGACCCCACGTCATGGGGGTACATTGAGATTCGCATCTGGAACCTGTGTGGAAAAATAAGAAGATAGAAGAATCCCTCTGTCAGTCAGAATTTTCTAGATATTCATAAATATGCACTAAAATATACAATTCATACATGGTGAGGGTTCAGGGGAATAGACAACGTGATTAGATTGAAGGCAGTATCGACTAAGTAATTTTTAAAACCTTCGAATGGGGTAATTTTCACCCTGGAGGTCAACTTTGGGCCAAGAATAAAACCCTAATACTGATTTCTTCTTGAATATTTTTTTACTCATAGGTCAATGCAGACTTGACACTAACTGAAAAAGGCAAGCCCATTTTAAACCCCAAGTCATAAGAGATGAGAAGCTATTAATGAGAAGCTATTTGCTTAAAAAGCTTGGACAAAAATTACCCCATTTAACAGTATTTTAAAATATAGTATGCTACATAACTAATTTCAAGTTTTTCAAAATTAGAAGGTTTGGCAAAAAGGGAGGCAGAATAAAGCTCTGTAAAAAGGGTTGATAAAATTAAAATATAACATAATCATTAACATATTTCTAACAACGTAACTTAACATAATTAATATATTTAGAATAACATAATCTTTTTAATATTTTGAACTTTCCTTGCCATCCTGGTATGCAAGTGCATTCTCCGGTTAGCGGGCTGCAATTTGAAGTCGTATGCTGATTACAGTTGCATATATAACTGCAGTTGTGGCCAAAATAACCAACCTAAAACAAAGAAATAAAAATTATATTTAAAAGATATTAAACTACAACGTTATTATGATTTATGCGATAAATTGTCTGTGAGATTTTTAAAAGTTATACCACATGAACAAATGGGCACGCAGAAAAATATGTTGTATTCTTTAATATCTTCATATATTTATGATATTTGCTATAAATTTTATGCAACATTTACCAGTGTTTTGCCAATATATAATCTAAACAACAATTTGTTTGACAAAAAAAAATCATATACTTGTGAATGAAATTACTCATAGCTGGAAAAACATTAAAAAGGACGTAGAACTCCTAACAAAATTAACCATTTAGTTATAAACACTTATTGCACCGATGAATAATGGCACTAGCAAATTTACATTACCTTGCACATTTCCTTGCATTTTGGACCCAGGTATCCGGGAAGGCACTCACATTCGCCAGTGAAGGCATTGCATCCAGTAGCATGTTGGCATTCACATATTTGAGAGCAATTGTGACCAAAGAAACCTTGAGGGCATATTTCTTCGCAGTATTCACCAGTGTAACCTGAAACGTAATTTCTCATAGAAACTAATTTTAATTAAAAATCTGTTTGTGTGGACATTTAGTAACAAGTATCCTGATTCTAGGAAATTTTATTTTAAAGAATGTAATTATCGTTCTTCTTTGATTTAAAATAAACATTTACAAAAGATTTAGTAAACATTAACGACCCTTAAAATTATAATTACAAAACTTAAAATTCAGGGTAACTGAGTGGCATGAGGATGTTGCTTTCAAACAATTGTTAAATAATTAAGTTTTTTGTTGTTGATTCCATTAAACTTTAAACTTTCATTTGTTTCAATTTTAGCATATTTATTGAAATACTAATCATTTTCAAACTTTTAAGCAAAATTTATATACCTGGTGGGCAAGCACATGTCCCTGAGTTGTACAAGCAGACTCCACCATTAATACATTGGCATTTTAAGCCACAGTTTCTGCTATACCATCCTGGTGGGCAAATGCGATCACACCTTAAATGTACAGATATTTATGATAATTTTAATCTTTTGTCAGAAAATACTTTCAATAGGCAATTAGACATTTTTATCCCCCATCAATAAAAAATTGTTCATACAATGGACATGTTTCAAGCCTTGAGTAGTAACAGAAAATTGAAATAAAAATAAATTATCTCTCGAGTCTCGATTGGTGAATCAATGTCAAGTGGGGACATACAACTGATCGTAGGAAAAGCAGGAATAAAAGCTGGAAAAACTACTTAACTTGAAACAAGTAAATTGCACAAGTTTATGAAAAACGAAAAAGTAGCAAACCTGAAAACGAACGATTTTCTATAAGAATCTTTTACGTTTAACGTTAAGCGTTCTTATTGTATTTAAATCACAGAAAAGTAAAGGGTTTGCTTATGTTAGCCCGAAGGTAGATCGAAAAATATTCTGCGTATTTGATTCCAAGTTAACTCCAAGCAGTCCATTTTATCAGTTACGTTTCTTGTATGCGTAAAGTGAAATACAGTGTATGAATTGTTAGTATAACCTTGTCTTCTACACAGAGTAAAAAGTGGTGAAGACCACAAAAATAGCTAAATACGCAAATACTTACCCGTCTAAAAAACCTTTACAGCTTATGTTAGCTTGTCTTAAAAAAAGTAAAGTGATATACAGATTATTAGAATAGAATAATCTTAATGCACACAATACTTACAAAGTCTTCCAAATAATACTGATATAATGCAACTGACTGTTCATCATTTACCGTATTTCATTAATGCAACTTACTGTTCACTACCTATTGTATTTTATAAATACAACTTACTGTTCACCGGCATAACCTGGAAGGCAGTTACAAGTTCCATTGACTGGGTCGCAAGTGGCTCCATTGGTGCAGTTGCAACTGTGTCTGCAGTTGAGACCGTATGACAAATTTGGACACCGGCGATCACAGTGTGGCCCCGAGTAACCCGGTAGACATTCGCAGTAACCGGTGACTCCATCACATCTCGCGAAATTTCTGCATTCACAAATATTAGTGCAGTTTGGTCCGAAGGTTCCCATTGGACATTCATCTTCGCAGTATTCTCCAATGAAACCTAAAACAGCATTACCTCTTTATGTGCGTGTAAATGTAAAGTAAAATTAAATAGAAAATTTGTCCTAATATTTTAAAAGATATTTACTGTAGTATATTTGAATAAGGCATTAAAAAACTTATATTTTATTAAAACAGACGCTCTTTTTATAAAATACCTTTGTCTCTTGAACACTTATTCAATTTTCCTGCACACAGATCTTTGTAAACAATTTCAGTGCAATTTTTGTTTATTGATCACCTAACAGTTCAATTAAATTTTAGCAATTAATAAGGATAGGATGATTTGCTTTTAGTTAAGTGTTTTTTTAAATCTCAAACGTAAAACCATAGAACAGAGCTACGAAATATAAATTACTAAATACGCTACGTTCGAGAGAAAAACACAAACCAGTAACTGAATCAAGTAGTCTGAAACAAGTAGTCTGATTCAAGTCAAAGAAACGGAATTATTAGAAGTATTATTAAGAATTGTAAGCATTGAAGAATTTAAAAATAAAGGGTAGAGAGAAAAGATTTTTTTTTACCTGCCATGCATATGCATGCACCGGTTGTTGGTTCACAATTCGCGTTGTTCAAGCATTGACATTTATTTGCGCAGTTGGGCCCGTAAGTTCCTGGTTTACAAGGCTCATTGCACCTATGAAGGTTACAAAATTTTTAAAGAAATTAAATTTAAATGCTTTGCATTTATAATTTTATTTATGATATAACGTAATGCCTTTTAACAGAAGGTGTAAGATGCATATTAAGTTAAATTAAAAAAATATTTTAACCAGCCATAAAATTACAATTTTTTTATTACATGTTTCATTGTGAACAACAAATTTTTTCAATATTTTGAAATACCTACAAATAATTCTTAAATATTTCAACCTTTCCCTTCGATACACTAATTATTTAGAAAAGATACTTGTGCAGTACAAAAAACATAAAAGTTTTGAAATAGTTTAATGACCTAAAAACCTATAAAAAAGGGTTAATTAAGACATTGATTATACAAGTATCTACGTTTCCTAGGAAATGTGCAGCTAAATTTCAAATTACCAGAAATAAGTTAATACAATTCTAACTTACTGATCACCATAAAATCCAGCTTTACAAATACAAGTTCCATTGACTGGATCGCAAATGGTATTGTCAATACAGTCACACTTTTGTTGGCAATTGGCACCGAACGTTGAAAATGGGCATTGTAGTTCACATTCATCTCCTATGAACCCAGGAAGACACT
This sequence comes from Oedothorax gibbosus, assembly GCA_019343175.1. Taxonomy (NCBI): domain Eukaryota; kingdom Metazoa; phylum Arthropoda; class Arachnida; order Araneae; family Linyphiidae; genus Oedothorax; species Oedothorax gibbosus. Next base: position 110,145 of record JAFNEN010000622.1, on the reverse strand, counting down.
CACATTCCCCAGTAAATGGATTACAGTTGCCAGAATACGGACAATCACATTTACTAGTACAGTTAAATCCATATTTGCCAATTGGGCACTTTTCTTCACAGTACTCCCCGGAGTAACCTTAATGGAAAATTTGTTAGTGCGATTTAGCATGTAAATACTGAATGCCAGAAATAGTTTTTCTGAACACAAGGCTAATAAATATAAGAATTTTCGACGAAAAAAAATGATTTTTTTCACGTTTATACAACAAAATTTTAGTTAATGGTACCAAAAATCCATTTTGGGTGACCAAAAATAATTTCAATCAGAGAAATAAAATACTTAATGCACATGATTCATTACCTTGATAAAAATATTGATAATAACTTGATTTTTTAGGAAATGGGACAAACACTCTAATAAGGAACGGTTATATTTTGATGTTTATAGCTTTTGAAAAAGATAAATTAAGGAAAACAATTGCTTAGTAAACGATGTTAATTATCTGACTTCATCAGTAAGCAATTCAATACATACCAGGAGCGCAAATACACTTTCCTGTTGTGTGAACACAGTCTGCATTGTTTTGACACAAACATTCATTTACACATCCTTCACCGAATGTACCCAGAGGGCATATCTGATCACATCTACAACAGTGTTATCACATAGGTTATTCTAAATTGTTGAAATTAAGTCTTTAGATTTAAATAAAGATAGGAACTGTTAATTTTAATATTTTAAACATTTTAAATAATTTTTCTTAGGGGGTTAATCTTATTACTTGAAGTAAAAATTATTTATTATAAAAATATATAAAATAAATTTTATATTATTTATCATATGCAACAAATAGTTAAAAAAAACAATGGTATAATATATTAGACCCGTAATTTACAATTATTATTAATATTTTACAATCGAAAGACAACAACATTTAATTACTAACTTTAGCATAAATTTATTTAATATTACTTTACAATTTAAACCTTAAAAAGTAAATTGATACAAATTTGTTCTTACGATGTCCCAATGTACCCTGGTCCACAAATACACGTTCCATTAATAGGATTGCAAATAGCATCATTGCTACAGTTGCATTTCAATTTGCAGTCCGGACCATAGTTTGACCTAGGACACAGGAATTCACAGTGGTTTCCAGTGTATCCTGGTGGACATTCGCATTCCCCAGTAATAGGGTTGCATTTGGAGTTTTGTTGGCAATCGCATCGAAGGCTGCAATCAACGCCATATCTATCGGAAGGACACTGCTTTTCACAAAACTCTCCAGCAAAACCTATTGAATAATAAAATATTATTTAGCATGTTTCGTATTGGTAATAATGACTTTAATAAATGTATACTATAAATATTTTGAAGTATTCTAGAACGGAAATGTAATATTAGTTTTTTGACTATGTGAAATGCTGTACTTTACACTAGAAACTGCTGTTATTTTACTCTCAAGCACACTGAGAAAAAATTGTGTCGACTTTCAATACAATTTTGTGTTTTTGTTTTTCCCAGTTATTACAAGTTGTGTTGAAAGAATACATCAGAAATTCTATTGTGGCACAATAATAATGCATGGTTAGTACAAAAATTGTGTTGAAAGCTCAGCACGCATGTATCCTTCCGAAATGTACAAATGGGTGACAAAATAATACGAACACCTATGAAAGAGGAGAAAAGCTTTATTAATAGGGAGTTGGACCCCCCCTTTGACTGAATTACAGACTGTATGCGACGTTGGATGGACGCATAGAGGTCATTAACAACTTTTAATGGAATATGAAGCCATTCTTCGTGGAGAGCGGTCTCTAATGCCGAAATCGTAGATTGTGGAGGGAATAGAGCACGGAGTTTTGACTCCAAATATGCCCACAAATGTTCAATAATATTTAAATCAGGTGACTGAGGGGGGCCAAGAAAGATGACCTACTCCCCCCTCATGCTCTGCAAACCATTCTTGCACGATTTTAGCAGTGTGGACAGGAGCGTTGTCGTCTTGATAAAGTCTCTTCTCCGGGAAATGAAGTCTGGACAAATTGATGCACCTGATTCCCCAGGATATTGACTAAGTGGGTAGCTTTAACCTTGCCATGAAGAGTAACAAGTGGCCCAAGACCACGCCAAGATATCGCCCCCCATACTATAAGGGACCCACCTCCATGCTTCACAGTCGGCACGATGCATTCAGGAGCAAATGCTTCTTTGGGCTTTCTCCACACATAAACTCGTCCGGTGGTCTGGAATAGGGAGAACGTCGATTCATCCGACAAGATGACTTGTTGCCACTGTTGTGGGGTCCACTGTCTGTGTGTTCTACACCACTGGCGTCGCTGTAAAGCATGACGTGCTGTTACCAATGGTGTACGAATTCCAACTCTTCCATACAAGTTCACAAGTTCGAAGCATGCAGTTCCCTTTGGACAGTTCTTGCGGAAATAGGGTTACGAAGATGACTATTCACCTCAGACGTTATTTGGGATAGCGATTGTTTGCGCTTTCGGGTCACTATGCGGGTTAAGACTCTTTTATCCCTCTCGGTAAGCTTTCTTTTCCGTCCACTGTTGTGCTTGCCAGACGCCACATTCCCGCATTTCTTGTATGCTGTCATAACGGCAGATACAGTACTCCTTGCACGCCCCAAATAAATGGCTGTTTCCGTCAACGAGCAACCAGCGCACCTCATTCCAACAATCATACCTTTTTCGAACTCTGACAGGTCCGTCATTATTGCGTTTTTCAGAAATTACAATAGACGCGTGCAACACCTATCGCAGCTGTTGAGAGACTGATACTTTACCTTTCGAATCCGCTAGGCGGCGGACTGCAACGCAAAATGACATGCGTGTTGTGCGTCTTTGAAATGAGCCATGCCTTTTACATGGGTGTTCGTATTATTTTGTCACCCATCTGTAGTTAAGCATCTTCTCTTTTATGTTTCGGATAAATAGCTATATTAAAGTTTAAAATTATATATTACGGTACTTTAAAATGAATGTTATAATTTGTTAGACATATTTTATAAAATAATATAATTTACAATTTTTTTTTGTTAATAGCGCTTGAATATGATAACCGTCTCGTCTCCTCTCGCGATTTTCAGTTGTGTTGGAAGAACACACATTTCTATTTGTGTGTAATCAATACAATTATTGTATTGAAACAACACAATATTGCAAATGTTGATATTTTTATACAATACTAGTATTCACCTTATGTTGTTTGAACTTAAGGGGGAATGGGCACGCTGGACCAAAGCAAAGTGCATCAATGTTAATCCTAAGGAGAAAAAAATATTATTTTCTCTGCCACATTTCCCCGGCTGTATTGAATATTTTTACAAGCGGATTTTTTTGTGTGATAAATAGAGCTGACTTACAGGTCCCGACCTTCCCACTTTTTGAAATCGGTTCGAATATATTTTTTAATTTTCAATAAATAATTTTACACAAAATATTCGAAGCAATTTCAAAAAGTGGGAAGATAGAGACCTGTAAGTTTTCTACATTTATTATTTAAAAAAACCGTTTGTAAAAATATTCAATACAGCCGGAGAAATGTGGCAGAGAAAATAGTTTTTTCGCCATTGGATTAACACTGAGGCACTTGAGTTTGAAGACCCGCGGTCCAGCGCGCCCATTCCCCCTTAAGTTTTTTACTGAGTCTAATAATATTCTGGGTAAAAATATTGGAATGTTATTTAATTATATTTTCAATAGCAATTGAACTAGTTTGTTATCTACCTGGAGGGCAAATGCATGCGCCAGTGGTAGGCACACAAGTAGCTCCATTTAGGCAAATACAAGGATTGGAGCAGCGCACTCCAAATCTGTCAGGAGGACAGACTTCTTCACATCTAATAGCAAAAAACATCACATAATTATAGTAAAGCCCAATACTATCAATTGTATTTTATAAAACTATATAATATTTACTTACAATATTAACTATTGTATACATTGTGTGAACAGTGAATAATATTGTTTCTTCGTTGAAAAAATTATAGGTTTTTAAATTTGTATACAATAATAAAGCACGTTATTAACATCAAATCTGAAATATGAAAATTATGCAAGTCAGATAGTACGTAAGGGCAGGTAATAAAATTGGAAAGAATATTGGACTGTAAAAAAATATTTTAGAAAATGGAATATTTCCTACAGAAAATTTCTGTTCTTTAGAAAACAGAAATTAGTTGTGAAATTACATCTTATTTTATCAAAGACACAATTTCTCGATAAAAAGATAAAATCTGTAACCAGTGAACAATTTGCAACTATTAAGAATAGATGATTACGAAAAACTTGTATCAAAATTCAAATATACAAAATACATCAGTGGTTTATGCACGAATATTTTCCGTATTGTGTTTAAAGGCAAAATTAAGTTAATATATTTCTTATCTTAACATTGCAGAAATTTTCTGTAATATAACATGATTTTTTTCCACACTGTTTTCGTTAATAAATTGCCCATCGAAAATATAAGGGTGTATTTAATTCACAAGTTAAGTATTCATGTTTATTACGAGGCTTTAAGGAGTGTAAATTTCAGTATTCTGTACCAAATAGAAATATCAAGAGTCACGACTCTTAAAAATAGTGAAATAAAATAACATTTAATAGATGTTTCATTTGGGTAAAATCACTTTTTATGGAAATATTTTGAAACAAAATTAAAAGTTAACAAACTTTGCCCCAGTGTATCCTGGGGGACACAAGCAAGTTCCATCCATTGGGTCACAAGTTGCCAAGCTGCTGCATTTACATTTGAGTTTACAGTCCACTCCAAATGTATTGGGTGGACAATCATCGTCACAGTTTGGTCCAGTGAATCCAGCGAAGCATTCACATGCACCTGTTACATAGTTGCAGGTTCCATGGGCGCAATTGCATTTTCGTAAACATTTGTGTCCGTAATAACCAACAGGACACTTCTTTTCACAGAAATCGCCTAAGTAACCTGTGTAAAATTAAATTATTTGTGTATTTTTAAAATATACTTTATGGTTATAAATTATTTCATTATCCTGGTATTTTATAAAGTAAACTAATTTGTCAAAAAATAAAGGAAGAAATAATGAAAAATTAAGTAATGTTTGTAGTCAATAAGAAAAATATTACTTGTTTTTGTAAGTACGCCAAAAATTATGTAATTCATTTATTTCCACAAAGGAGATACTTTATATATTTATCTTCTCGAATTTTTTATTATCAAAAGTAGAAAGAAAAATATAAATATTTAATAATTTTGTAATAAAAAATTAATTGTTGAACGAAAAAATATTATATTTTACTTTACAACGGGTTTGAAAGAAATTCCAATAATATTTATCAGCATATTTTAAAAAAAAATTAACATTTGATTTCATTTTTAACAGTTAACTATGAAAAGACAAACAACAAATACGTTTTTAATTCTCTGACCCTGTATTTGCGATGTATTTTTAATTATCAAAAGATGTTTCAGTGTAAATAAACAAATAAATGCATAAAAGAATTAATGTTTACCGGGAGAACAGGAACATGATTCATTCTGCAACACTGTGCCATTGTTTTCACATTTTATACTTCCTAAAAGAAAACATAATTAATCTTTGAAATGAATATTATTTTGCATCTTTGTTTAACTTATAAAAGCACGTGTAATAATTTAAAAACGGGTGATACATTTCAAAGGATTATGGTAAAAAAGAAAACAAACGCGGAAACTTCATTCAAAGCAAATAAAGACTCGATATGAATAACAATAAAAATTATACGAAAAAGACTTCTTTATCAATAAAGAACATAAATACAAATTCTGGGAAAATAATTCCAAAATTACAGACTCGTTTAATTTATAACTTTATTTAAGTTACGTAATATGTTGTTTGTAATATATTTAGCTAACAGAGTTTGTTCAAATCAATTTCTAATATAGGTGAAAAGACTTTGAAGAGAATTTATTTAATTATGATCACTTTAAAGGGTTTATTTAAATAATTAGCATAGGATATTAAAAGTTTTTATCAAGTGGCCTTTAATTTGAAACTGTTTTTTCTATTTATTGATATCATTTTTAAATGTTTATTTATTCCATTGAAATTTTCCTAAGCACTGGTGTATTGTACTTTATTTTTACAAAATTACATATTAGCAAATTTTTTAAGATAGTTGCACACACTAATAACAAATTTAAATTTTTAAACAAATTAATATAATTTATTTAAATTTTCAATCATATTTAACACATTAACGACGATTGAAAAAACAATGCCATCATGCTATAAATAAGTGCTCTGCTTAAGTTAATCTAAATAAACGAAATATAAGACAAATGAAGGCCATAGTACTGATAAAATTATGTAGGACAAATTAAGTTACACGAATTATGTGTTACACGTAAAAATGAATTTAAAAAAAAATTAAAGTTAACGTTTATATTCTTTTAGCAAGGTGTTAATGGTATCCAAAAATAAGTTGTTAAGGGGACAGGGAACATATCGAAGCTTCAAAATATCAAATTTTCATTTTAACTTTCAATCACTAAAATGAATATTTACGAAATTTTTTATATAATACGCACCTGGATATGGTGTTGGAGTTCGCAAATTTGGTAGTTTATTTCAATATAACTTTGTTTCCAGCTTCATACGTCATTATTTTAAAACACCGATTTTTAGCTTTTAGGTACACTTTCCAGCACAACTATTGCCTGTATCTAAAAATAATTTTTTATCGAAATAAAAAAAAAGTCTATTCAGCGCAATGAACCTCAAGTTTGACGATAAAACATTCATAATTTTAAGTTATTAACATAAATAGAAATTTTGCGCATTTCTTAAATTAGAAAGATCGTCTTATTTTTACACACTTAATATTTTTTTGGAATATTTTTGGTTCACTGTGTTAAATAGACCTAAATACGACATCACAGAGAAAATTTCAACCCTTATAGTAAAATAGAAAAAGAGAAAAGTGTACTTTAAGGCTGAAAATTGGTGTTTTGGAATAATGACATTTAAAGCTGGCAACAAAGTTATATTGAAATTAACTACCAAATTTGCAAACTCCAGCCCCATATACAAATGTGCATCATAGAAGTTTTTTCGTAAAGGCACGATTCAGTAACTAAAGTTGAAATGAAAATTCAAGATTTGGAGTGGTCGTTTTGTTCCCTGTTACCTTAATGAGATAATTTTTTAAATCAAGTTTTATTAGTAACCTATCCCAGTGTGAGAATGTTCAAGCACTTAGATACAAAGTATATATTTTTTTAAAAAAATAGGAAAGTAATGTTTAAGCATCATAATTACTTATTTGTGTGGGGAAAGAACACATACTTTCGAGGAAAACAAAAATACTTACGAATACATGAGTTATCATGTTCTTGATAACCATTACAACAAAATTTCACAACTTTGATGGTTTCACGAACTTCTTGTTTGTGTGCTAAGCCATAAATTGTACTATAAAAAAAGTTGCTTATTAAATAACCTTAGAAAACCAAAGTATTAGCATTTATAATGGATTGGCATCGATAAAATAAAGCAATACATATAGTTATAAAGTATTTGTAAAATTGCAATCCACACATTTTCCAGTTTTGTAAACTAGTTAGGTAGAATATATTAAGTGTATATTATCATAACCTAAGAATAATAAATTGAGAATAATAAGATATTTCTAGTGGAACAAGTAGTATAAACACACAAATTAAAATTCAAAATGTATTTAAAAATAAAATTGTAATTTCAAGTTTAAGTTTGTAAAAAACAAACTTCACCTTTTTGATTTGAATATAAAAATAGAGGACCTCTTTTTTAAAATGAAACTCTTTTTTTATTTAAGTGATATAAGATGCAAAATCCTAGGAAACTTTAATTCTTAAAATTGACAAGTTTGCATATTACCGGTACGTCGAGCATCTAGGAGGAACACTAAAACACCAAGTTGTTGTTCGTATCTGGTACGGACGAGAGTAGGAAATCCAAACAGTATTATTGGATCTATTAATAACAAGGTATCACATTTTGTAAAACAATCATAAGTATGATATTTAAGAATAAATACATAAATTGCACGTTTATTGCATTACAATTTTATTTACATTATTGAAACGTTCAAATTATTGCTAAATTAATTACTTTTCAAATTATACTAAATAAATTTCTATTCAAATTACAATACTTAAAGTACTTATTTATTTGCAGATATTGCTTTTATTTACTCAATTTAACGTCTCTAACTGAAGGATAAGGAAAATATATTCACTTTTTTCCCTGCATGAGATTTAAGTTTAAACTTTGAAAAATAAGAAAATTGAAGAATGATAATAAATAATGGCTTTTGTGTGAAAAACTGTCAGTTCTTAAACTGATATCTGTCTCAGAAACCCCCTCAGATCATTTAAATATAATTTAACATTGCAAACTATTAAAAACTTACTTTTCTTCTCTTGTACAAACATTTGGGCCCTTTAATTCCGTTTGGGTAGAATGTGCAAAAGAGACAACATTTATCATCCATAATAAGATAAGTCTATATTTGGACTTCATATTATCCCTGGAAATATTCCTGTATATCAATCACTCACAAAAATACTTTTTCGTATTTTATGTTCTATAAATGCTAATAAATCACTTTAGTGTCTTTTGTATTTACTCTTAACAACTTTTACTATTACTTTTGTACTTCTGTGTATTTAAAAAAAATCCCACGTTTTATAATTATTAAAGTTTCATAATAATAAAAATAATAATCCTTTTAGCCTATTTTACACCAGATGCCATAAGAATAGTGATGTTATAGGATTAATGCTTATAAAAAACACAGCAATTAAAAAAAATTAAATTTCAAGAATTTATATATATTTTAAGCACTTGAAAAAGAAATTTATTAAAATTATTTTTCAAATATATATGCTTTTAGTAAAGATAACTTTTACCTTTTAGAAGTAATTACTTTCTGTGCATTCCCCCTTCTCGTTAAGGCACATACAAAAAGTGCAATATTCATTAAAACTTAAAAGTTCTATAATGCTCGATATTTTATTTATTTTAGTTCACTCTAGGTAAAGAGTTTTATGTTCCCAATGTGCGTGAAAAGAAAATGCACGAATGAAACCACGTCCTATTTAACTTTCTAGAAGTCCGGCCATATATTTGACCACAGGTCGTAATTTTTACAACCAACGTGCCGTGTTTCATATTTACATACAAAAACGAGAAACCAAGTTACTTTTGTGCAACTCACCAATCGTGGATTTGGAATTTTTAAGATAGATTGTGACATTTCGTTTGATGTAAAAGCCGTACGTCCTCGACACACGGAATACTCATATTTTATTTTTAAAACACCAACCTTATTCGTGTTAGACAGGGAAAAGTTATTCGATTATTTTAATATTTAATGTGCAAGAATAAAAGCATAATATTTTGGTGAACAACATAGTTGTATTTTTTTTCATTTTCTTTCTGTAAATTAAATTATTACTTGCCAAAATGATATAAAGTACTTTTTGTGTATTAAAGTGCATAAAACCTAAAATTATTTTGAACTGGAAATAATCCTTGGGAGAGAGAGAATGGGGTTAAAACAACACTTTTTACAATTTTGTAAATTACTAAGCGGCTAATAGTAACAGAAATAGCATAACATTTTAACCACAAGAAAATTGAGAAAATAAAATTACATACTTTTGACCTGCTTTATTCGTTTTTATTCAAAATTAATGTAATTTGTACTGTTTTATAGCATAAAAAAACTAATACATTGTCTAGCATTATTTTGTTCAACAACGGCTTAGAAATTTTGTAAACTCATAAACATTCATGAATCCTCTCATAAACGACTATTATTATAAAATTTTTCATGAGAAAATAAGTTTTTTTTCCTAAGTTTTAACCAAATGAACAAGAAGTCAGACCACAGTATTGAATAATTGAAGTACGACAAATGAAGTTACATGAAAACCGAATTTAAAAAACTTAAAGTTAATGTTTTAATTCGGCCAGGAATGCGTTAACTTTATTCACACATGGGCCTTTAATGGGTAAAACATAAGGAAGCCTTTAATATTAGGAACCTTTTAATAACTACCAAAATATATTAGACTACGCACGCTCACATACGAGAACATGTCGATTTTGTAATTAATATTTATGTCATGGACTTTTGAGCTACCTTGTGTTTGATTATAGTATGGTAAATTCTAATGGGGTTCATGAATAACCAAAAGGGTAGTTTTGCAAACTTCGTGTTTCGATACTTGTAATGAATTAATTGTCAGGAAGTTTGTAAATGAAGCCACCCAAGTATGACGACACGTGATTATAAGTCTAAGCCAATTTTCCCAACCTAATCACTTCCATCCTTTTTATTCAAAACTATCGAAAATTGTAATAGAATTTGCATATAAAGTTTGAGTTTTTGGTTAAATGTAACAATGAAATAACCATATTGTATTTTCATGTTAAATTATAATAAATTTATAATTTCCGATTATTTTTGTAGAATGACCAATTTAAAAATTAATTTCGAGTTAAAATTAAGATGTTGAAAATTACGGGAACAAAATCAAGCATCTTTCAACACTAATCCTAAAATATCTATTAACTATAGTTATCTTAATATTTTGGAACATCTAAATGTTTATGTTTTCGACATCTTTATTGAACTTGGTTCCGATAGAAAGTTATTAAATAGTTTATCCACCCCCCCGAGAAGGTAAATTTAAAAAATCTTCCCTTTTTTTGCTTGAAGTTATTTTCACACTTGTTTGATATTGTTCTAATTTTTTATAAAACATTTTTAAAATACAGCTCGTAATCATTACAAAAATGTGTGGTTTTAGGTTGTTGACGATAAAATTTAGTAATTGAAATTTTCTTCAAATCGCAGTGTCAGATTTATCATAATCTGAGCGTCAAAACTGGTAGTGAGATTCGCCAAGATAGTGCCACATAAAAATGGTTCTCAGTTCCGAGGATAGTGCTAAGTCTGCTAAAGGCCTATACCACCAAAGCTGCCACGTTAGAAAAAAAAAAGGGTTCAAAACAACAAAATTGCTTCACCGAGTAAGACGACAAATTCCGATGTGGGTAAGATGACGACTACTATTTTTTAATTTTTATTCCTTAAATTTAATAGCTCGCGATTAAATTATAACCGCCGAAAGGTTGTCTACTTGACCATAATCATTTAGTTTATACCCAAATAACTTAAAAACGGTTTAATGTGTTATAACTCTACTTTTAGATCACATTAAATTGTAATGCAATAAATTATATCAATCATTTACAAATATAACGTGGCAAGTTAGTTTGTCCCGGAATATTATGTTTTAAGGTTGTAACTGTCACACTTATGACAAATGCTGAATTTGGATGACAGATCTAACAATAATCTGTCCTCACCCCGGGTTCAGATCCAGTAATAGAAACAGATAACAGATCAAAGGTTTTGTTGACTTTCTGATGAAAAAACTCCAACAATATCCATATGGGTCAATGTTCCATGAGCACACGCGAACCGTTGGACACCAAGTGATACAACATACTAAACGCAACTCAGTGTGGCCCAACCGTGGAAACCACCACCAGCCCATTGAATTCATAGGAAGAGACGAGTTACACATTGAAAAAGAATGAACGGGCCTCAAGTTTCCTAATTGCTAACATCCGATGTGAAAATTGGACAGTTAATTGCGATCGGTTTTTGGGTTGTTCTTGCGTAACGGATTCGCAATAAAGGGAAGTACATATTTAGAACAACGGGGTAATGGGTCGTTTGGGTCATGGCAGATTCATAGGGGGTTATTAATGTTTTTTTATTGATAACAAAATCGGACAAGTTTGGATAATAACTCGCATAAAAAGTTAGCTAATATTTTGTTTTGGTAACTATTCGTCTGTTTAATAATTCTTTTACCTGAAAACTGTAAAATTTACAAATTAAATTGTAATTAAGTAAACGATAGTAATTTTTGTTTGTCGCGTTATTGCTGAGATATTTCAAGTGGACATTTGGCTTGCAATGAATTTATTTTTGAGCATTGTCAAATATAAATTTTGCATTTAAAATGAAAGTAGTTGTACAAAACAAAATTTTGGAAGTGTTTGTATCAGTTGGAAAAGCGGATTCATACTTAAAATATAGTTACAAATTCCCTTTCTAAAACTTTTATTCTATTAAGTTTTATCAGAAGAGTATGTGTAACCAAAATACGATTTCATAGTCAATTTTCTTCCTTGTCGTTATCACCCTATTAAGAAATTTTTTTGGGGTGACGTTTTGCACAATAAATAAGAGGTTTTTGTTTTGGCTGTGTGGTAAATGCATTTGTCTTCTTGAGATAGCAGTCATTGGGATTGTTATCTTTCAAACTGGTTTTTTCATAATATAAGGGGAATGACATGCCTTCAAAAACAACTCATTACTCACTAAATTTTGTTGAATAATAAACTTTCGAATAATGAAAAACTCGTGCCTTAAACTTTTATGTAATCTATAATAATAAAAGAAAGAGTCTGTGTGTCTGTGTGTTTGTATTCGGATCGTAAAAGACCTACTTATACTGCCCTCAGAAATTCGAAATTTTCAAGATAGATTCCTTTTAATACCAACGTGTGCACCTGAGGCTTAGATTTTTCATATTTGTTCCATTTTTAGAGAAAAGTCGAATTTTCTGAAAAAAATACACCACTTTCGCTCAAATCCGATCATTTTTTCTCTTTCCTGATGCCATCGGCTGAAAAAATTAAATAAAACTTTTAACGAAAACATTTAAAATTCAAAATGTTTATTTTATTCTTTTGCCATTACTTTCAGAAACTAAATGAATTATTTGAAAAATAATTGACATGTTTCAAGTGACGTAATTCCGCCAGTTTTCATTCCTGGATTTTATTGTGGGTTTATTGATGATTTTTTCATTGATTTTTCTGTTGACTGCATGTATGCATATTTAAGCAATAAATGTATAGTTAAGCTGTTACTGAGCTATGATGGTTAATAAAGGCCATCGCACTAGAGCTATTAATGTTTTATGTCTTTATTTTTCGCCAAAGACGTTGCCAAACTCGCTAAATTATTAACTAAAATTCGCCAAATAGGCGATTTCTTTTATAAATAATTTATAAGCTGGTAGGTTGTGCGAAGGTCATTGTGTTAGAGCTGTATAATGGGTGTGGGTAGCTATATCTATTTTCTCGCCAAATTATTTCTCAAAACGCGCCAAATGAGCTAAAAGGTTTTATGTATTTATGAGGGAATTGTGATGACATTTATGAGTGCATTTTATAGCGTATTTTTCATTTTGGAATTTTAAGGCAATGAAACGGGATTTTATAATTTATAACGAGTGGAAACAATAATAAGTTTATGATCCTATAACAGGGTATATGGTACACATATTTGGAATCTATTTGATATTTTTTTTATTCCGTGCGAAGAACGGGTATAAATTTGCTAGTTCAATAATATGTTAGAACTAAATTTTTGCATATAATAGTTTTCCATAAATGCTTATGTCACGGAAATACGGCTAAATTTAAATTTTTATGACAATAACGGAAGACATGGCACAAGTTGCACTACGGAAAGTTCTGTTACACGTGAAATCTTACTGAATCCAATTTTGGGAAAGTTTTAAAGAGAAACCAAATACAAAGAAAGGAACTAAACTTACGTGATAATAAAAACATTAGTATTTATTCAGATATATAAGAGAAAATATGATATTACTTCAACCAAAATTCAATTGAATCAATTTTGGTTTGCATGAATTAATGTCGCGCTGGAGATCATCAGGGACTATTGGCGCCGGAATTATCAATTGATGACAACCAAAACCAAACATGATATACTATAATGCCACAGTTTATGCATATCTAAAAAATGTTAAAAGTTTACGTTACGAGAATTATAAATCTATTATTAAATACTTTTAAATTATGACCTATTCCAATTATGTCAAAATAACAGAGAGAGATCAAACAATTATATTCAGAAGTCAGAACGTTAAAAGTAGAAAACATTTTCCGATTTTTGAATTATGGATATCGTTTTACAAATATTTTATCAGTTCTTTTGAAAAAAAACCTACACAGATTAACGATTAAAGGCTCAAGTTTTGCAATTTTTATAGACCGTCAAGGCGAATAGTTAAAAATTGTTAAAAGAACAATAACGCCAATGAAGAAACGCCAATAAAGAAGCAATTTATAAGATTTTATTTTTAAATCTAGCCACTCGATCAAAAATAATTCAAAATGAATTATTTATAATAAAAATAAACGAAAACAAGTTTAAGGTATGAAAGGAACACCAAAGCTGTGCAATTATACCCTTAAAAATACGTGACGTGGTTTTATCGTATAGTTACATTCTGCTGGAATTTGTTCATTTTTAAAATTATTTACGTTTTTCAAAATTTAGAAAATCATATTTTAAAATTATTGTGCTTAATATATTACGCCATTTATAACAATGGATTTTACATATGGATAGAATAACATTTATAAAGAAGCAATTAAGAATGTTCAAATCAAAATTATTTGAACTTTATTAATCGCATTCTACGGGGAAAAGTGAAATGTTGGCCATGTTAAATCTATAAGAGATCCGTAATTTTTTTTTACGTGTGGTGCGATATTTTCTTTTTAAAATTTTTGAATTTGAATATTGTTTTGCCACATTTTGGATAAATAAAATACAAAAACATCGTCTGTGATAGTTTCAAATAGTAGAAGACCATTCAATTACTGAATGATAAAATTGTTGGCGTACCAAAGTTAATTTAAAATGGCAGAACTCCATTTTTATTTAACCAGATACGTTGCTACACGAATGTCTTATTTTCGATTACACATATACATAAGAATAAAAAAAAATCAATATTTAAAAGCGTAATACTGATTACAGTGGAAATATGGTTTTCATAATCGTAAAATTAGTATTCAAATGAATTTTAAAAAATTGAGTTATTAAATATCCCTAATTAATTTCCGAAATTATTTAGGAATACAACATAGTTTTTGGAATATAATCGTTAAAATCAAAGTAAAAAAATTGTTTAAAGAAATCCATTACTTTATGAAAAACTAATGAAGTTATTTAAGGGAACCAGACCCTCCAAAATTTTCAAAAATGAAATTTCAATGTTTTTAGTGTTTCTTAAACTATGTAATCTGATCTTTGCAATGATATCTTAAAATAAATGTTTCAAGTACTAAAAGCATTTTTAATATATTTTTTTAAAAATGTTGTTGAGGTAAAATCCCCTTATGTTTCATAGGTAAGAAACCACTATTGTTTACTTTAAACGCTTATATGTCAAAACTTACTTTTTCAATGTGCGTGTACCTTTTTCTCAGAATCTGCTGTAAGTATCAGCCTGAAATTTTTTATACGTATTTAAGAAGTTATTTTCTAAAATTCGCTGGAGGGATTTGAGCATAACTATCTTACTTTTTTTTCTTTTTCATATTATTGAGGTTTTTTTAGGTCAAAAATTTGTAGTTTCACTTAAAAATTTATAATTTAAAAACTAAACAAATTTTTTTTAAATGCCCCCAGTAAAGTATAGTTAAACATCAATTTAATAACTAGTAAACATTTCATTGAAATGTATCAAATAGATTCTGAGAAAAAGGTACATAGAAAGGTAAATTTTACATGGGCTTCAATGGAGGGCTCCGGTCCTCCTTAAAATACATAAGTGAAAAAAAAATGAACTAACCAAACTACACACACAAATTGACAGATTATTAAAAACATAACGTACAACCTTACCGTTATTTCAAAATCTGTAATCCCGTTTATCCCGCAGTGAGTGACCGCGTCAGAGAATGAAATCACTGCAAGTATCCGATCCCCCAAACACGTTGTCCGACTAAGTGGCCCCTGTTGATAGCACAAGGCAATTTGTTTTTAGCTCACTTTCCAAAACAGACATCCTCTCCATTGTGTGATCTTTGTTATAGTTTAGCGAATAGAGATAGCGTGACGTAAATACTAAAAGTTCACCTATGGTTTGGGATGCTGTCACAGAGTTAAAATTGTGTGTTTTATGTCAATTTCGTAAAGGAATGGTGTCAAAAAATTAAACTTAACTTTTAAAGTGTGATCGCGATTAGTAATTAAATTTTGAATTTAGATGTAGGTTTTGTAACTATTACGTTATTTATATTTATGAAAATAATGTAAAGAAGATGTGAATTAAAAAAATTATTTTATAATTCGAGAAATAAAAGTATATTATGCTTTTAAAAGTGTTTGATGAATTTTAACTTGTTTGTGAATTTAGCACTTTTTATATATTCATTTTATTAAAAATGTTTTTATTTTCCATATACGAACTTTTTAAATTAAAACTTTTTTGGTTTATGTATGTGTAAATAATTGCAGATATTTATGATTATTGATGGAATTGATTGCTTTTAAATTGAAACTATTTTTACGCAGAATTTTTTCCTATTAGAAATAATAAAAATAATTTGAAAAAATCTAATACAAAGTACTGTTTTTATAATACATTTTTCAGATAACACGTGAAAGAAAGTAGTATGTATATTCTATAAAAATGTGATAATGAAAAAATATTATAATAATATAGATCAAAATAATATTTCAGAAATTCAAATTTGTATGAAATAAGTATTTATTTTATCGTTTTCAGCACTCACTAAAATAAGAGATTTATAAATGTTACCTAATTTAATTATAATCATTTTTGTTACCTTATCATAATATTTTAACTTGTTAACTTATGTCATCGTTTATAAATTATTCCATTTATTTAGCGAACAAATGTATGTATCTAAGCAAACTTTAAATTATAAATTTTGCTTTGTGTTACCTCCACCAAAATAACGTATTCCAAAATTCAACGAATCCCATAACAAAAATCCATTGTCAGAATACATATCCGAATGTGTCTACTTCTTGAAATGTGTCACAGAAGAATTTAGGGAACGTCGCGGGTCATTTAGTGATATGTCAAAACCTCGCCAAGCAATAAAGAAACTGTAAAAAATGAAGACGGAGCCTCATTTTTCTTAAGCTATGAAGGGTCGATACTTTCTCTCTTTATTAATAAACGTGTATGACATGCAAAAGAGATTGAACAAATTTGTATGGAAACAAACTTCTGTTTTTTCTTCATTAAAGAATGATTAATTTTATCTAGCTTGTCAGTGTTTATTTTTGATTGGGGGTATTGGAGTTGTTTGTTTAAAAGGAATCACGAGACAGAAAATTAAAGATCCACTTTTTTGATTTAGAGGATGTTCATTTAACGAAATACATTAAAATGTTTTTTTTACTTGATAAAAGTTTTTTTAATGCGTAGTTGATAGGGGTTGTGCGCAATATTTTTTACTACAGTCCCTGGACAAATTATTAGACGCACTACAAGATTTCATGTAAAATATTAATTACCGGGTGATATTGTACCGTTTTATTATTTTAAATTGATTTGTTTTTTATTTTTATATTATCCAATCAATTACCGATTTATTTGACAAAAATAAAAGAGCATTAATTTAGAAAAGCATAAGTTTATTAAGTTTTAAAAGACTGTACTGTCTCCTGCATTTGAGGATGATGATTCCACACATAAATAATCTTTTCTAGGAGCTGGACTTTGTTGGTAATCACATCTTTAGACACTTCTCTTATCATCAGCCCCCACACATTTTCACAAATATGCCCCCACAAATATGTAGTCTACAACAATTCTTTTAAATAAAAATCAATAATATTGTAGTTTAAATATACCATTATTGCATAAAAACTCTTAAGAAACATAAAATTACTAAAAAATACAGTGCGTCTAATAATTTGTCCAGGGACTGTATATGAAAGCACACATGATATTACCAAGTTGTTATTTCTTTAAATATGAACTTAAAAATGGTTACAGTTTTATCATTTTAGAGGATTGAATCTTTTTGTTTTAAAGATTTAAAATAAAAAAGGTTCCAAAATGTGTTAGGGGTAAGAGAATTCACTAAAATGTAGATTTTTGAGTTTTATACTTTAACATTCGAAATTGTTTTTAATGTTTTGTTGATATTACGGTAGCTAGTATTCATTTTCAAAAAATGACGGAAAATTTTATCAATAAAAAAAACTCAAAATAGTTTGTATACAAGTCACGATTTGTTTAAAAATTGACAAATTAACGAATATAAAATATAAGCAGTGATAGACACGAAATTTTTGTATCCTTTAATTAGAGATTGGAAAAATATATTTAATTACAATATTTGCAATCTGAATTCATACTTTTATTTTATTTATTGATTTTTTTTCTAAATTTGAAAATCATAATTTGAATAATATTCAAAACTTTTAACAGAAAGTGAGTTTCGTATCTCATATATATTGTTTCAGATAATATATTTTTCACAAATACTATACATAAAAAAATGTTTTTTTTTAACTTCAAACCCTTCCTTTAGTGGACTTACCGTTTTGTATTGCCTTACCATATTGTAACATATTTTGCATTAAATGAATAATTTTAAAATCTATATATAAATATTCTCAAATATGTATATATATAATCTTTTGGCATTTCATAGGTTATAATGTAAGAATCAAAAGCCTAAATTTACCATTGTTTAAACAACTTAAAATTGTGTTACTATTTTTGTTTATAGTTATTTTGTTTAACACACATTTTATTTTTAAATATCTAAAAAAGCGTGTAAGATGAATCACATCTGATTAAACTTTTAAAAAAATAATTGAATAATAAGTGACTCTTCAAATTACGATGTTTTGAATAGATGAATTCCTCGTAAACTGAAAATACTTTCCCCTAAAGTAATCAGAATCTTACAATGCAATCATTTCATATATTTTAGTATAATAAAATTAATATTACTCATTTCTTCTAAAATAATATTTTATTATTTAAAAATATAATGCAATTATCTTGTTTTTCCTGTTTTAAAGTTATTCAAAATCTATACAAAAGTTAATCTTTCAATTGTTTATTGAATTGGTTAAAAACTTTACTGAAAACTCATTAATTTATTTTGTTATCGTTGGTATATAATATAGAACATTACAACTTTTTAGAGAAAATAAATTATTTTCAATAGGTATCAAATTGTAATCAAATATTGCATTGCTATAATAATTTTTAAAGACAATATTTCGATTTTAAACAGTTTTGTGCTACAATACTATACGAAATTTATTTTTGTATTTAGGAAAATAGCAATCTTTTTCTTAAGTATTTTACAAAATCTCATAATTCCCTGCTCCAATTTTGAAAAACCTTAAAATCATCCGTTGATTTTTATTAGTTACCTTTACAAGCTACGACTTCGAATTTTACAAAATGTTAGGCATTATCAATCTCTGATGTAGCTTCAACAGATGGCGCCACGAAATACAAATTAAACTATCGAAATTTTTATTATCTTCTTTTCTTTTTTATATAGTTTATTGATATTTAATTGTATGAATTAATGCACTATATAAATTTTTTAAAAAACTTAAAGTACGAATAGCTTCTTGTGGCATGTGTACATTTCATTTAATACTAAATCACATACCAAAACAACTTTATAAATGCAATTTAACATCTCCAGACTCGAGATAGTCTCTTTTATTGACGATGTATTTTATTTAAAAGAGTAAAATAAATTGTGTGCTTAATTTTTAAATCTTCTAGTCTCAGCAGTATAAACAAACCATCTGACCATGAACTTGTCGCTGCTGTTCTACCGACCTACTTCAGAAGTGAGGGATTCGCGCTGTCCCTTCTACTGCGCATCCCCCCTGTGTTTGTATCCCTCGAATAAGAGCCATTCTCCGAGCAGGCTTTCCAGGAATCGAACAACCGTGTATCGAATCCATCTGTCTAATAGCAATTTCCGAGAAAATCGTTTTGCAATTCCTTGTACTTGTGTCACGGAGAGAGTGAGAGAAATCTCCGTTTCTCCGAAATCTGCCATTTCTTCAAACCATTCATTTTGCAAAATACTGCGAATCAGTATTCATGATTCGGGATAGTGGGGGGAGATTTCAGTCGCTAGGGGAAATCAGCAGTTCCGAGAAATGAATGAAAACACGGTTTTCACCGGAAGGAGTGACTCAGTATTATGGAATGATGGTGTCTGTGACCGAATTTCAGGTATTCTTATGTTTGTTTTGATTTTGGAGAAAGGCTTTGGCTACCCAGTAACGTCTTAAAGCATGGAAAGATGAATGGAATGCGGAAATGAAGAGATGATTTTTTCCTGAAAAAGAATCGCGTTTAGGTAGTCTGTTGTAGCCAGAAACTATAATATTTTTTAAAGAAAGCAAGAGAACATTTAAACAAATATCCTGAGATTTCATTCCACAGCGAGCTTAATCGATAACCTGGACTGGCTTATTTACACCTGGAGACCTAGGTATGATTACGTACTTCGTGGAAGATCAGCTGACTGTGTTTGTGTACATTTTCGATCACGATTTCGATGCTGGCTGCGGCTATATAAGTCGGCCAGGTACAATGAGGTAGGATACTTTTGACCAAAGATTCTTGCGATCAGCAATGAGGGTTGAGGCTTTTTCTGGTGATCACCAGTCAAAAGCAGTGGCGATTTTATTGCTCCGAATGTATTGTTGACATCCCAACAGCTGAGAAGGAACAATGTTCAGTTCGGGGCCATGGCTCTATGTTCCAGTTGTGGTTCTCAACGTCATTGTTACTGTGTGCCAAGGTGTGAATCCAGGTAAAATACTTATTTTAGTAATTCAAATGAACCTTTATTCAATGATTACAATAATTTTTAAAATGTATGTTACGTGTTTATAAACAAATAAATTAATAAATTTTAGGAGAACTCAAAGAGTGGCAGAGTTAATCTTCCCTTGATTCTTTATATTCTTGAATTTAAATTTTAGTTTTAGATAAGAATTGCATATGGTGTGAAGCTGTAACCACAAAATTTTTTTATTGAATTGCTTTTTTCATTATAGTAATAAAGGATATTTTGTTAAGGAAAATGAGTATACGTAGAAACTACATTAAAGGATATTTAAAAGCCTATTCGACAAACTGTTTGAATTTCCCCCCCCCCCCAAAAAAAACAGTTTGGTTTATTATTACAATAAAAATTTCAATATATAACAACATTTTAAGTTAGGAAATCTCAAATATAACACTTAAATTAGAAAAACAATACGCATATATGAAATCCAGATTTAAAACTTCTTTTGTACTGCATGTATAAAAAAAATTTCTAAACGTTGTCAAACAAAATGTTTAATTCGTTATGAAAATCAAAATAAATGGAAATATTTACATAATAATTTCCTAAAATTTCTGCCTCATAATTGTGAAAAAATGGTATTTCACGTCAAGGGTAAACATTGTATACATATTCACCAATTTTTTTTGTTAAAGTTTTGAAATTAGCTTACAAAACTGAATATGTGTGTTACGCTAAAAATTACTCTTAAAAATGAATCCATAGTTAGTTTATTATTACAACCAATATTTGTTTACAAAAAAAATATGTACATGTGATTCGCAGTCATACACAATGTTACAATTTATGTATCACTATTTATACAACATTTACTTTTAATTTATGATTATATAATACTTTTGAATTACAATGTTTCATAATGCATTTTCTCCTTTTGGTGAAGAGCGTTTCTGTAAAACGGTTTTTACTGTTAATGCACTTCTATGGCAGAAAAGAGACTTACTGCGCTCTTCTAATGTAACGTTTCTTGCAAGATTTTTAAGATAATTCTGATGGTGCTTTTTCTTGTCTTCTTACGTTTAGTTTAGTAGCTATATTAATACACTGTTTCTTATTTGATACATATATTTGATATTTTAGATTATAAAATTAAATTTCAGTTGATTTCTAATTTAAGTTTTCAAACGTTTTGTATTTTTTTAAAAAATAAATTAAGATATGGGATCTAATGCAGCAACTTTGGCCCTTAGAATAATTTTGACCTAAGATTTATTATAATACAACTTATCAACTAAATAACTAATAAAATTTTAAAAAATAACATTTTGACTAACATAAAATAAATGACTTTTATTTTAATGACAGCACTGCCTTGACATTACGCAAGGTTAGAAACATATGAAACATTTTACATGAATATATATATAATATTTTGATATTTTAATGTATTACTTAAATCATCAGCAGCCCAGAGCCCTAGGTCACGTAAGATGAAATGGGCACGGCAGGCCTTAGCCCACTAATGGGCTGAAACGCCGAGGAGTTTAGTTTAGTATTACTTAAATATTTACTAAACATTAATAATGTTCTAACTATGCAGACTATTGATTCGCCATACAATTATCAAAAACTACAGTGAAACATTTTACAAAAATATTTATCTTAGTTCTTAAAAAAAAATTGCAAAATTTTATTTGCCCTTTCGATTAAGTCGGAATAAATTTTACTTGCCTATTCCGAATTTTTACTGCCCTGGGAAAATCGGGCAACATATTTTTCTATCCCTTCTCATAAGTAAAAAAAACTAGTTAAGTGTATGGTAAATAATACATGTTGATGCTTAAGCCTCAGTTATCTCAACTTCCATTAATTTTCAGTTAAAGTTGGTTCCCGTTTCAATTCTTAATTAGAGTGGATATGGTTAAAAGTGTTCGTGACAATATTTTTTGTAATAATTTAATCTAGTTAATTTTAACAATAATATCTTTGAAAGTTATTTAAATGTGCATAAAATAATGTTTAAAGTAATACTTATAAAATTCCTCTGTAATACAAAATTCTGATCATTAAGTTTTTATATGCATTGTTATATTAGTGGAAAATATAGTTATTTTTAAAATTCTTACATATTTTTAAGTATTCGTTTTTAATGTAATTTAACTTTTTATAGCCTTTTTTAATAATTAAAAATTAAAAAAAGATTAAATTTAAATTCAATGTTAAAACTATTCAATACAAAATCCTGTATATTGAGAATATGATCTTTTATAAGATGGTACTTTAATCAGGAAATATAACTTATTTTTCTACAGTCTAATTAATATCAGTACAAACGTGCTTATTTTCAATTTATTGGAATTTTGGACATAAAATTTTTCTTTAAAGAATGTGCAGAAAGGTATAAATTGTATATTTAAAATAATTTTTCGGATAAGTTTTTGAATTTTCTTGCTCGTTTGAAAATTGAACTTTTATTGAACTGTATACAAGATTACGTTTCATTAAAACTCTTTTAATTGCTGCTTTGAATTTCCTAAAAAAAATCAAAAACATGAGATATATTTTTTTAAAGCAAATTTGAATTGAAATTGTTAAATAATAACCCCCAATTAAATTAACTATTTAAATTTCCCTAAACTAGAAAAATACAAACAATTATATTACAAATAAAGTTCGGAGTATTTTAACTTTAATGAAATGTTCTCTTCAATTTTTCGTCTTTACAAATTTCTTCTCAAAATAGTTGAATAATTACTAGTTCATGTAACCTATATTCACTTTTAACTAGTACTCAAAACTTTTTATTGTAAATACAAACTTTTAACCATCCACAACGAACCATAAATAGACTGATTGATTGCTTAGGAATTACATTAGTCTTTTTTTATAACTTTTTGTACTTTTGCAGAGAAGGCAGTCAAAAAATGCTGCTATACGGTCGATAAGAAAAACATTAATCTTCGTTTAACTCTTTCGCCAAAATATTTCAGCTTTTGCTCTGCATTTCCAATTTTTTATTCATTCTATTTTGAGTATCCTAAAAGTATTCATAAACAAAAAGAGGCTAAAATGCAAACCGTGTAAATTTTTCCCAGACATATAAAGACGTTTTTAGAATTTCCACTAAATAAAAAAAAAAGGTTTGAAACGCTCTTAACTATCAAAATGGAGTCAACTTTTTCGAAGAATTGCCATTTTTATGGACTGTAGAAAGTGTTCGGTGATATAGTACTTTGAAATGTTAATGATTTCGTTTTAAATGTTATAATAAATGTAAGCTATATTTACTATGAAAGAAACACCCATCAGCAATGAAAATAAATCTACATAACTTTTGATGATTT
Source organism: Oedothorax gibbosus (assembly GCA_019343175.1). Taxonomy (NCBI): domain Eukaryota; kingdom Metazoa; phylum Arthropoda; class Arachnida; order Araneae; family Linyphiidae; genus Oedothorax; species Oedothorax gibbosus. The sequence continues at coordinate 86,112 of JAFNEN010000622.1, read as the reverse complement.
TTCAACTAGTGCAGTTTGCACGGTTTTCTTTATAGTAATTCTAGTCTTCAATTAAAGTATCCGTCTTCGTTAAAATACCCTTTTCACCCAAATCTCTGAGCGAAATAAAAGAGCTTTCTAAATTGGAAGGTTTATTATGTTTTATGTATGTATAGTAAGATATTTCTTGAAAACATTCAAATTTTTTAGTTTAAAAGGAGCGTTTAGAAAATTGTATCTTTTCCCTACATTCTTTCTTTCAAATAACAATTTTCAAAAATTAGAACAAAATATTTTTAAAAAAAGTTTAAACATGTTAACTGAGCTGTTTGACATTACGACTATTATCTAATGGTTCCAATTGTAAGTTTACTATTTATAGCTGTTTTCCATAGTAACAATTTTAAAAATAAGCAATTTCTTAGGAAATTTCTGAGTATTGTTTCGACTATCAATATTTATATCCCTGTTCAAGATACCTCTTAGATTTTGGTTCACGGGTTTTAGCAGAGTTAGCGCAAAAAAAAGAGGCATGGAAAAAATAAATTGAAATATTTTAAGTACTTTTTATGAAAATGGGCATTCTTTTCGTACTAAGCTATCATTAAAATGGCTAAAACATTATAGAAAACAATTATGCATACTAGATTTTTTACATTTTCTGTGTAGTTGATTTATAACTATGTAGAAAATCTACATCAATGATTAATAAATAACGCATTGAAAAAAAAATTACCACCTTTAATCTTGCATACCTTGTGGATACCTTAATTAGTGCGATTAGATTAGCCAGTCTTTCGATATTTTTTTTACTGTCTAAATTATGTTGTTATATTAGGCATAGCTTTTTTGCTAGACATTTCTAGATGTGCAATTTAACTTAACTTAAAAGTATATTTGCTTAACATGCAAGTTTGCAAGTTAAGCATAGAATTACAAACCTTTTTTTTTTTTTTACTTTCCAACTACAAACGGGGGTAATTATTAACTACTAGGATTTTTTGCTCGCAAAATTGTTTTAAAAGCAGCAATTTAACTCAGTAAGTACATGAATTTTTTTCATGCCGAAGAGAATTTGGAGAATGAAAGTCAGTTTAATTAAAGTTTACTTTGGGAAAAATCAATTTAATTAGTAGTCGGGTAAGGCCACTGACCAGCTTAGAAATGTAGTTCAAAGTTTACATGGGATAAATATCTACTCTGGTTTGTAGTTATAGGGTTAAAATGATTTATGAACAACTATATAATTTAAAAAAGTCTTCACGAGGAGAAAGCTATAAATGTTTATATTTTAAAAGCATACTATAAATTTAGTAATGTAGTACACTACTACCATCTATATCACGAGTCCTTCATAGTAAGTTGAGTGAAGTGTTAAATTTGTAGATTTAATCAATATACGTTTAATGAGGCTTACATAATAAGACGAATAAAATTCTAGAGTTAACACTTGTCAAAAATTTCAAGTTTCTTGACTAATATGACGTCATTTGGCTAAGTTGACCTTGTGATTTAAGTGGTATTTAATGATCAGTCACAATTTTTTATCTTCTTTCGAAAGAAGAATTAAAAAAATTATATATATTATTAAATTTATATATATTAATATATTATATATATATATTTTATATATATATATATATATATATATATATATATATATATATATATATATATATATATATATATATATATATATATATATATATATATATATATATATATATATATATATATATATATATATATATATATATATATATATATATATATATATATATATATATATATATATATATATATATATATATATAATATATATATATATATATATATATATAATAAATATATTATTAATTAAAATTATATATTTATAAAAAATTATCAAAATTAAGTGTTGTCTTGTATGTACCTAATAGTATTAAAATTATAAGCGTCTAATAATTATTTGTACCTAAAAGAATTTCACTCGAAAAAAACTTCATAGTTAATCGAATACTGAACCAGATATTTAGTAATTAGATTAAATTTCTAGCGCAGAATCTTTAATCTATTGAGTAATTAGATTCACGAAACAAAAAAGCATAAAAATCACGACCAAATTATTACTTTATGCAAATACTATCCTCAAGCAGTAAAACTCTCAACCGCTTCTTTTGCAAATAAGTTTTTCGGCTCAACTCCTGGCTTAGGAGTGAAATATATGAAATATCGCCTTGGGGCCACCCTTGTCTTTTTTTCTTAACGCCTCTGAATCCAGCACTGATCATACAGATCCAAAAAACGTAAAATAAATATTTTTGTCCCTTCAAATTGTTTCCAAAGAAGGAAAAAGCCAAATAAAAGAAAATGTGATCTTTCAGCTGTTTTCGTTATCCGAAAATTCGTTTCCTCTTGCCATCGGGTGAGAAGCTTTCGTGAAATGTGAGCGAATCTCCCGAGCTGACTTGAGTCTGCTTTATTTGATGGGTGCGTGAGAGAAATAAGAAAACGACAGCTAGAAAGAAAACGAGCACATAAAACAACTTCTCTTGCCGCCATCATTCGGATTCCTTTTCTTTTACAATGTTTGCCTTTTATTTCGGAAAGAAAGAAATGTTACAATTATCTTTATACAGAAAGCTAACATATATTTTATGTGTACATTGGATTGAAAGAAGTTTTAGTGGAATTTGTATTAATTGTTGGGGTGGTCTTGTTAAAAAAATGTCATACCTTTTTGCAAAACATTTCTCTTAAATATTTTCATTATGAAATCATTGCACAAATATATCATAATAATCAGAATATCATGTAGAATATTTTTTGGAGTTGCTTATAACTTCTTATCAATTGTCATTTTTATAAAGTTTTAAAAAGATTTTTTAAAAAGTTCTTAACTCCATAGTCCCTGTCTGCGCAGACAGCTTTTACGACTGATTGGTAGGTTTTTCAATTAGTGTACCTGACACACTTCGAAAAAACTTGTGTTCAAACAGCCAGTGCCAGTGGAACACAAGCATTATTTAAAAATGGCAACATTACAATATTGTGTTGTTTCAATACAAGAACTGTGTTGATGCCATACCAACAGAAATTTCTGTTGTTCCAACACAACTGACGATCGCGAAAGGAAACTATTTGTATATCCATGAGCGATTGATAAAAATTGTAAACTATATTGTTTTCTAAAATATGTATAATAAAATTATAAAATTCATTTTAAAGTGCCATAATGTATATATTTTTACTAATCATGCATTATTATTGGGTCCCAACACAAGTTTTGTATTTCAGCACTAGTAATAACTAGGGAAAACACAATTTTTTGTATTGAAAGTCAATCCAAGTTTTTTCTTTGAGTGAAACCAATCATTTGTAGCTGTATATGTCACAGGGACACTGTGTGTGGTCCGGGACAATATGGAATCAAGTCTTTACTCTGTTTTGAAGAAATTTAGGTCACAAAATTTTTATTACACATTAAAATTTGTTCAGGTGGAAATAAATAACATTGTGCATTGGCTTTGATAATAAATTTGTTCGAAATTATAGTGAGTTTAAGTTTGCATACCGTGTTTTGTAAAACATGTACGAGTTTATATATTAAGAAAATTCGGTTTTAAAGTTTTTATTTGCTTAAAAAACTATAAACAAAAAGTTTAAAATTTACATAAACCATCATCGTGAATACCTTTCATTTTAAAGAATTTTTTATTTGTTTATTTTGAAAAAAAAACCTAGCTTTTTTTTCAAGATGCCAAACTATTGTAATTTTAATAAATCATTCATTATTTAGATTTTTAGGACAGTATCTGAGAATTGTTCATCATAAGTATTATATGAATAGCTTTGCCATTTAAAACGGCGTTTTTTAATTAATTTTAAACGAAAATTACCAAGCACAAAAATCTGATTCAAAATAATTGTATAACGAAAAAATATTAAAACATGGTTTGCCAAAACAAAATATAAAAAGATTATTTTTTTAGTTTTTAGAAAAGAAAAATAGTGATTAGTAGATAACTCTAGGCAAATATTTCGTAGGAATGTAAACTAATGATTACTATGTTATTTTACAAAAGCAATTATACAGAGTGGCCCAAAAGTAGGCTTACAGTTAGTTAGGTATACAGTTATTTATACAGAAACAGTTATTTATACCTATAATACAGGTTTAGTTTAGTTTGGTAGAATTATCGTCGCACTAGAGCTACAGGAGAGTTATTTTCGACAGGCATCGTAATTAAGAACCATAGTCAAAAGTGACAGCTTTATTTACATACACATATTTACATACTTAATCCCGTAGGTGCTCAAATTGTCTACCTTCGACATTGATGCATTCCTGCAACCAATCCTCGACACACTCGCACACAGTACGACACAAATTCAAGTTGCCACGAATGTCCTTAAAAGCATCATCGATGAATTTCTTCAACTGGGCGTACTGTTGCGGGTTTTCTGGAATAAACATCCTTTATTACTCCCCAGAAAAAGAAATCCATGGGAGTTAAGTCCGGGGAACGTGATGGAAACTCAATTCTCCTTCGTCTTCCTATCCAATGATTCGGGAAGGTCAGATCCAGGTATCGTCTGACCACCAAAGAATAATGCGGTGGGCACCGTCCTGTTGAAAAAACTACTCCGCAAAGTCGGGCCGTGCTTGCAGTTGTGGGACTACAACTTGTATCAACATATGCAGATACCTGGGGCCATCAACGGTTCCGTCAAAAAAGACCCACGACACCATCGCAGGATATGCCACCCCACACTGTGAGGCCTGGCTGATTCAAATGCGTAGTCAAAATGACATGTGGGTTTTCATCGGCCCAGTACACAGAGTTATGTCTGTTGAAGTGGCCAGACAATTTAAAACAGTCTTCATCTCTCCATACTAGAGTGCCTAGTCCACACTATTTTCGAGGAGGAGGGATCCTACCACCGTCGGTGTTCCTCGCTCAGATTTCCAGCCATGGTTTACACTTATAAACAAAAGTACAAATTTTCCCCCAGCACAAATCCTTTTATAGGATATTTGGCAGGTGGCGGGATTCGAAGTTACGTCCTCTGGTGACATTATTTGCATATTTCTAGAGCATCAAACAAATAAACCGAAGCCTTCTCAAAACTAAACCAAACAAAGTCCACAAATCGCCACTCTTTGGATTCGATACGCTGTAGTACGGCTTAATTTTAGCCAACCAACAAAACTAAACACGACCATGTCAAATACCCGTTCTAAATAACCCAAAGTTCTTACCAATGGTAGATTTCGGCCGGCATTAACTGCAAGCCTACTTTTGGGACACTCTGTATTTATGATTAACAACTGAAATTTAATAATTACAATACTTTACAAACAATAATATATAATTGTGTAAAATTAAAATTTTAGTATTTTAAATAGGATTTTATTTTTCCTTCCTTCACTGAAAAATCTATGCGATAAAATACTTTTACTTTAAAAACAAATATTCTTTCGCTACTCCATATACGCCTTAGCATAAAATTCTAAATACTACCATCCTCTTTTATTTTAATGCCATTCAATTCCATTTTCTGCTACTATTTCCTTTTACGCTATCTCTTAGACACATTTACAAAATTGAATTATCCTATTTCTCAAATCAAAAACTGGCAATGAAAATACACAACTACGTTTTGAAAAAAATCGATGGATGCGGTATAAATTGAAGCAAGATACCGAAAGGCAGAGATAATGAAATATAAAACAGAGGCCCCCCTCATGATTTCTATATGTTAGTCTGTGTTCTTTGACAATTTTTCGTGGTTGCCGTATTGGATATTGGGTCATTTTCTTAACGATCTTTGTGTTTTTGCTCGATATCTTTTTTTTCCCCTTTAGGGCCACGGTTAATGAATGAGTTTTTGACTTTGCATGGAGATGGGGGAAAAACTATTGACTCCAGCTGTTGGGGAAGGGGGGCATTGGAAAAGTACGCGCGTGTGTTTTGGAATGAAAGTTTCAATAGTTTGGGGTTTAATTGGTTGTTTGTCGGTGATGATTAAGTAATAGTTGGCTAAAGTTAAGTGAGCATTTGTGTTTAGACTGTGTAAAAATGTTGTTTTTGTTTTAAAAACGTAAACAATAAATGAAGAAAGAAGGTAATAGTTGAATTTTACTTGTAATTAAAAAAATAGTTATCTCATTGTAACGAGAAATTTTTAAGTTCGTTTTTTTACATCAACAAAAAATCTAAAAGTTTACAGTAATAAAAATATAAATTTTTTGTTTCGTAAAGAATTTTTCTTCAAATATTCTTTTTAATACGATGAAATACATTATTTGGAAAGAAAATTTTACAATTATTGTTCGATGATAAAATTAAAAAGTAATTAGTGAAAGATGCTTCTTTTCATTAAATTAAAAATTTTAGTATTCTGATGGAAACAAGTAAATAACCTACCTCTCCCCAAATGCTTCCAAGTATGCATAGGTACATTTAAGATAAATAAAAATTCATTCCAGCTTATAGTACAGAAGTTACATCAATAGAACAAAACATAATCTGTGCTTAAATATTGACAAATTTATAAAATTCATATTTGGAGTTTCATAAAAATATTGTTACAGGTTATAACTAAACTTAAATGAATAATAGGTTAAATAATATATTTTTATACATGAAAAAGAAACTTTCATTAGAAACGATATTTTGCGGCTCTTCTATTAGAAGAGTACTCTTTAACAATCAAAAAATAATGCAAAACTTCTTTCTATAAAGATAAATGAATTGATGAAAATATAAAATTCGTCGAAAACAACCGTTAACAATAGAGCGCATTTATCATTATCAGAGGATGTAAGTAAAATCATTTTGACTCTATATATTAATTCTATATTTTCAGATTTTATCTAAAATTTAACTTAATTAAAACAAGCCTTTAATTTTTTTTAACATTCTCTACCGCGTTTTCTCTTTAAGTTTTAAAACAAGGTTAGTAGTCAAAAAGATGCTTTTCGCTGAGAATTTATTTAAATTAAGTTGAGTTCTATAAACCTCTAACAACATGTAATACGACAAAATACTACGCGTATATTTGTTTTCCTTAAATAAATCTACACAAATTAGTTTTGATATCGAATGTATATTTTATTCATAACATCGAAGCAGTTGAGAGGGGTTTTTTTATTAGTTTATAAAGTCTAAGTATCCGAGAAAAATGTACTCCCTAATTAAGTTATAAAATCAATTACGTCGTGTTTCAATTCTAGACAGTTTATCTTTTTTCCCTTAAACTAACTTTTCTTCAAAGATGAATTTTTAAATTTAACGAGAATTGTGAGAGATATAAATTTATTTTAAAAATAATTTTGTACTAGCAAACTGTTTATTGGGTAAATAAATTATTGGATATTTATCAGTTACACAGTCATTGGCTATGGCCTACTTAACGTTAAGGCCACAGAAGCCAAAAATTTCCGATTGTCGGCTTTTCCTAAGAAAAAGCACGAAATATATTCGAGCACTGCAGACTATACTTTTCAGGTTCCTAATAGGTTCGTTCCTGTCTTAAAAACAGTCAAAACCCCAACCGAACGGATAGTGGGACGTCATAGAAAGCTTCTCTGGCCTTATTAGTTGAGTCAGTTGTTCCTGGATAGGTTAAAAGCCGTATCTACAACATCGAAACAAGCACCATTTGTGTCTTGAAATGCTTAATTTTTCTCATTGATTGTAACTGTTGATTTTTTTCAAAAAATAATTTAAAAGTCCTTTTTACAGACACAGTGATTGACCTGAAGATACAGATAAAAAGATAAAATAATATATCAACTTCTAAATTGGGTTTAAATGTTTGTGGAGATGATTTCTAATTTAATGCTTTGAACTACAGTTTAATTTCCATGTAACGTTCAGCAATCCCAGAAAATTAATTGTTTGGAAATCGGCGACGGTTTCAACTTTCATTACAAAGCTGACCAATCCAACAAAATTAATGGTATGGAAATTTCACAAGCTTTCCCCCTAATTGGTGATTACACTCAACGTAAAACCACCACCGACAAATCGAAAATTAACTCTCAAAAAAGTTTCAGACGTACCCTTTTCTACAGAAAAAAATTATTTTCGAGGCTTTTGTACGTTCCTATCCTGATAGATTGGAAAGGGAAAAAGAGCACCTATAGGGGGTCTGATTATCCAGCTGATTCACTGGGTCGGAAACACGAATTAATAAAAGGCCTGTGCGCGGGACGCTATCGATTGGGGGAAAGCGGAATTGCGTTTTATTCCGGCCGAGTTTTGTTAATGATCGGCTTTTAAATGGTTTCTGCCGCTCCTCTGTGCGGGCGGGTGTTGGAATGGCTGGTTACGTGATAGTCAGCGGTTCGGAAAATTAAGCTTACGTGCCCAGCTGAAAATATGAAAAATTGTATTTTTTTTTAGAAGAAGTTGTTTGTGGGGATAAAAGTAACTTTAAATGTATATCTAGAGTGTTTGTGACCTATAAACACAAAAAACAACTTGAATGGTTTCGTTGAGACTGTGCATGCATGGATAGCCTATTTCAGGTTAAACTTATGTTTCAAAAATAGAGTGAGTAGAAAGGCACGTTTAACTTTAGGTAATAAAACACTGCTATGTTAAATACCGGCAAAATATATGTAGACTAAACTTAATTCAATAATACGACAGAAAGAGAATTTGTTATTGAATTCAACTTAAAAGATAGGGACAATGATGTGCATTGCCGCAGATAGTCTGGTCAAATGGGGGCAGACTGACAAAAACCTTATGCTTAGTTCAGGCATTTAGCTTCTTAACTTTGAAAAAAAATTAAATGTTTCCCAATGGGGTTGTTTCACGAAGGATCTAGCAATGGCTCCGCGGTCTTGTTTTCCTGTCTCTCGAATTACTTTTTTTTGGTTAAGTTGGTTGGTTGGTAGACCTATATTCAGGTTAGTGTACTTGGTCAGCACGCAAACCTGATTATCTCTACCAACCAACCAAAACAAAAGTAATTCGAGAGACAGGAAAACAAGACCGCGGAGCTATTGCTAGATCCTCCGTGAAACAACCCCATTGTTAGGAAAGATGCCACATTAACAATAGGTCTCTTATATTTAAAAAAAAACATTTGAATTGGACAATATAAAGTTTTTTTTTCAGTGTATAGCTTTAAAAAAAGAACTTCAAAAGAAAAAATTATTATTTAGAATAAATTTTTGACACAAAACAAAAACATAAACAGATAATTGAAAAAGGGAAAGGCAAGCATTAAGGCCAGTTCAAACAAAGTGTTCAAATGGGGTTGTAAGGCTACGTAATGCTTTAGACTGTTGTAACCACGCAGTTATTGCGATCAATCCCTTTAGTTGTGTTGAGTTACAAGCAATATTTTTATGGTTTTTTGTTCCTGTCGTCTTCACTGTGCAGAAAAAGGAAGCAAACAATTACGGTTACAAATTAAATTACATTGCAAAATTTAAAGCTATTTTTACGAGTGCCAAATTTATAAAGGGCTGCATTTCAAAACACATGGGTTTTATTATTCATAAAACGTACAATTTAAGGAAAAATTTCGAAAAAAAATATTGATGAAAGTTTTTGTGGGAAAGTTACACTTACAGTCCCTGGACAAATTATTAGCCGTACTCCAAGATTTCATGTATCAATCAATAATGAACAAAATATCTTTAGAAGGACATTTGTGTTCCTAAATTTAAGCTATTGAATAGAAAATACTATCTGCTATACTTAATACATATATCGACATCTTTTTTGATGATATGGTATTCTTTGGTATGTTTTCATCATTACTAAAAAAAATACAGTGTGTCTAATAATTTGTCCAGGGATTGTACATACTGCATTGAAACTATAACATCCCGGGCCAGTCATACAATAAATTTTCTCAATAAAATTTAACTTGAAAAATTTGGCTTTCCATGGACATGACTATCTTGCCACGGACATGAGGAATTCAAGATTTTCAAGTACATCGAACATATTGATGAATAAGAAAGAAATAACTAATATGTGCAGCTTATTTGTATGAACTAAAAGAAAAAAATACTCGCAAATTTTATTTGTATAGATGGGTGAATAGCGATAGAATTAATTCTCTCCGGGAATTCATAATTATAAATAATGCGATCCCCTTTTGTTTCATTGCTCATGGCTGTTTCTGTTAACTTTTTTGATTTTCACATCGTAAAAAGAAAAAAATATTTTCAGAACATGTTTCTTTGTAATCACAAGATGGTTACTGTATCATCTGAATACACTTTTAAACATAAACATTGTAAGGAGTTACGAACATTCAACTTAAATAATTTAGAATGCAATGTATTAATTAGCTGAATTTTATTAATTTTCTGTGCTTTGATAGTTTATTCATAATCAAGAGTAGTCAATGTTAAAAACAACCCTTTGTAAATTAAATAAATCTTATTCCATTGTTATTAATTTTATTTTTAAGTAGGTTACTCTAGCCTAAACACACGTTATATTTAGCACTACAAACGTAGTATAGTCCAGAATCAGTCAAACAAGATATCATAATAACATTCATGGACAACTAGTCACGCCTGTAGACATACAGAGTCCACGGATGTGACAAAGTATATGTCTCTTCATTGTAAAACATGGTATATTCATATTTGAAACATGAGTTTAAAAAAATTAAGCGCATTGTATCTAATGCTACACATAATTAAGTAAGAATAGACATTTGATAAGCTTACACAAGTTCTTTCTTAGAAACAGACGTGATGCACTCATCTTGACGTTTCACTAAATCTGAAGTTTAATGAACAACAAAATGGCTTAACAGCCTAAAACAAACGGATTTTTTTAAAAAAAATTTATACAATATGGCTTCCAATGAAACTAAAATGACATAGACACTGCGTTGTACTGCCGCCTATTGAGTTCAATACAAGTTTTTTAATGCCCACGGATGTGACTTCAGTATTGGGGACAAGCATTAAATATTCAGTAAAATAAATACAAATTAAAAATAAAGATAAAAATTGCATAAGTATTTAAACAAAATGTTCTTTTTTTTAATTTTCTAATTTAAAAAGTGAATTCATATCTTATAAGTTAGACACAAACTGCCAAAATCATGAAATTGGGGGTTGGGACATACCACGGACATTTCACACTCTGTGGACTGTAAAAAAAGAATAAAAAAGAAAATCTTGTATAATCTTTTTTGTTCTACAACCTATAAACTGTATTATCATTTTTTTCTAAGTTACTTTGTTTTTAAGAGGGACTGTCAGTCCAATAGAGCTAATGCATTAGTTTTGGAATCACAACTTCCGCTGAAGTATTGCTCTGCCATGTTAGCCTTTTTTCCCCAGATATGGAAATCTACATTCCATCGACATGAAACAAATTTGAAACGAAAATTTTATCTTGTTATTTAATTGTGTATTTTTAAAGTTTTAAAGTGCCAAAAATATACTGCAGATGGCGACACTATTTTAAAACCTTATCAATTAATAATTAAATAACAGGCTATTATTCTCTTTTCAGTTTTGTTTTAAATTGATGTTGAGATGATTCCCATACCTGGTGAAAATGGGATAGCATGGCAAAACAATTCTTTTGAAAAAATTATGATCTCAAAACTAATGCATTAGCTCTATGGGACTGACAGTCCCTCTTAAAAGCTTATATTACTTCTGAAAACTGCAGGGTATCAGAATGGTTATTTTTTTTGCTATTGACCCATATTTAAAATTAAAAGTTATAAATTACGTTTAAGGAAATATTGCTTTATAACAGTTTAAACTTTATTGTTGAAAATAAAAAAAACAGAGTATCTAGACTTTTAAATACAAGGTTTATAACAATTAATTTCTTTTCTATTTCTACTAAGTATTTAATAAACTCTGTAAATTTTTAATTTCTAACATTATGCAAAACAAAATTATTCGAAACATAACTTTCCTCTAAAATTGCATTTCGCCTGTGTTTAGTTTATTAATTCTCGTTCTATTCTATATTTCCTCCTGTTAAAATATAGAAATTCCCATTATGCTACTGAAGTGAAGAAATATTCTTTAATATTATTCAATATAAACTTCACACCTACTAATATAAGATTACTAAGAAAATCGAGAATAAATGAGCAACGACAAAAACAGCTCAAACATAATTTCTTTTGAACAGCAAAGCGTATCTCAAAAGTGATCATTATTTTCATGTTTATCATCATAGAGCCATGAGTTTCATTATGACACAAATTATGTATCCATTTCTCAACTCGAGTTTTGATATTATTAAGTATAAAAAGAAGACGTCAAGCCTTTTTATTATAAATACGGAACTTATTGCGCGAAAGGAAACTTTGCCCTTATTAATAAAAAAGTCATTTTTTACCTTTCTCACGCACAACACATTACTTCTCTTAATATATTATTTCATTTCCTTTAAATGTAACATTTCCGAGCGCATTGCCTTTTTTGAAGCAAAAAATACGAGAAATTTATTTGAAAATATATTAGTAGAGATTTAAAAAAGATTGATGCAGGTATTCCATTTTTTCATAAACAAATTGATTTGATTTTTTTTCTTTCTTTTTTTTGGAAATTTAATGAAATAAGTACAGTGGGTCTTTTTTCCATGTTAAAATGTGACATTCTTTTCTCATAATAAATTCAGCCACGTCCGTGGAAATTAAATTTGTAAGATCTTACCAGATTTGGAAGATAAAATAATTTTTTCTTTGGAGATCTGAAAAAAAGGTTCTAGCTTTTTATTCACTGAATATATAGTCTTCTTTTATAAACTTTTATGTAGTTTGTTTGCCTTTTATTTACAATAGAAATAGTGTTAAATGTTCTTGTGTGTGAAAGTTATTTTTTGTAGTTGATATATTTTGGAGTATGATAGTGATCCAGTTTAAGATTATTTGGTTCATGAAAATAATTTAACTGGCATAAAAATTTCACAATTTGCAATGTACATTTCTTTTTAAGTATTTTGAAACTAAAAATGCAAAAGTCTTTTTTATATTTCATCTCTAATTTATAATTTATTAGTTAGGTAAAGTTTTTGAACTGCAAGAAAATTAGTTTTGGAATTTAGATTTGATAATATTTTTATGGTTACTACAGTACATTTATGTATGAAACCTGCTTGAAATGTTGGTAAATGAACATAATGAAATCCCTTTGCAAGTTTCAGAAAATTTTTAATGGCTGTAAGCTTTCAAACCTTATACATTTGGAATATATTAACTAATTGAAAACTATGTTAGAATAAGAGTGGAAAAATTTAATATGTTTTTAATTTCAAATTTTTAGTAAAAAAACCTTATACATATACAAAAAAAGTCATTCAAAAATTACTGGCTTACACTCTTAAAACAAACGAGCGGTTTTAACTCAGTCTGAGTTAATTTCCACTCCTTTCCGTGCCGAAAATGCACTTCCCCTATAGGAGTGGATTTCACTCTTTTTGCGGAGTGGGTAAAAGAAATAAAAGAAAACAATCTACGTCCTACACTCTTAAAACGAGCGGTTTTAACTCAGTCTGAGTTAATTTCCACTCCTTTCCGGTGTCGAAAATGCACTTCCCCTATAGGAGTGGATTTCACTCTTTTGTTTTAAGAGTGTACTTCCTAGGACTTCTAATGTATTTTCTTATTTAAAATCATACCCATTATCAAAAAAACAATTACGTTTTTTAATAGATGTGCAGTTTAAAAATATTTATCTTAGCTACAATTGTGTCAAGATACCAAAAGAATATCTGCTGTATTTCAGTTCTTTTTAATAAAAATATAAAGTTCAATTTTATTTATCATTTAATACTAATAGGGAAAATAACAAAAAAGTAAAAAAAGTTTGAACGTAATCCCTTGTGATTTTAAATAACAAAACAAATGTATGTAGAGGTAGACACCAAATGATTTAGAACATTTGTGTTATATAATTAAACGAATTTTATTACAGTTCAAATAACAACCAAAATGCCTCCGATTCCTTGAGAAACAAAATATTTTTTAATTACTTTATATCAAGCCTTAAATATTTTATTGTTCTTTTAAAATAAATGTTACACGCCCTGGCTCTTCTTCTCTTTTTATCACTACCACGCCACTTGTTTTTTCCACAACTAAAAAAGTCTTTAAAAAACCTTTTATTACAATCCAGGTGAATAATGGTGCTTTTTTCTAACTTAATTCTTGAGATTTCACTTTAAAAGCTTATAAAAAAAAACCTTTCCCAACGCAATAACCGCCAACTGTCTCTTCACAGCAAAGTATGTTTTAAAAACTTGCAAACTATAAATAATTACATTTTTTTCTCCAAAAAACCTCCCATAATTCACGCTTATTTCCTCCCCTATTTTATTCATAAGCTCTTGAGAGAATTAAAATTATCCGTCATTATGCTTCATAGCCTCAAGGTTTGGCTTGGGAATTAAAAACTGCAGCAGGCTTTTAATTGCGCACTTTAATTACACCTTTGTTTTTTGCTTGGACGAAAGCTTGGCAAAATTTTGCATCTTCTTTGAAGCAGTTGATCGCGTTAAGACGTAATCTAGTTTGTATTATTCTGTGTATCGTAAGCGGTTTGCTTTTATAACCCAGTATCTTTGTTTTAAGGAGAGTATCTTTATAGTTAAAAGAAAAAAAAGAAAAAAATGTTACTAAATATTTAATAGTTTTCAGGACATTGAGTATTAACAAAATTGTCTGTTGATGAAAAATACCCTTAAAATAGCATTGACTGAAAGATGCTTGAATTATATTTTATCGTTTTGTGACTGTAAAAAATATTAATGAAGCAAGTCTCGATAAATTCTATGAATTAAAAACATCATTGGGATGAATTTGCCCAATGTTTAATTATGCGGAGTTGTACATCATTAATCAGAAGCAACAACTGAAGTATTGGCGGTTAATATACTTAAAAACAGAAGAAGTCTAATATCCTAAGACTAAATCAGTCTTCAGAAAATATTAGAAAAGAGGCGTTTCCTTTCCTAACATCTTCCCCTCCCTCGCCCCACCCTACACAGACAACAGTAAAAATATGATAAAAAAACTTTTAAAAATACAATAATAGATAAGCTCCAAATAATACTTAATATGTTTAAAAATAAATTAATGAAAACAACACCTGCACAGCGTAAGCAGAATATAGAACAACAATGGATTAAAAATTCCTAAAATAAATAAAGTGACATTTAAATTTAAGTTTTTGTTCTTTTTCTTGATTCCATTTAAATAAAAAAAAGTAAACGCTTACGAACAAATAATTGAAAATACAACTATGAACACATAAGAAACAAACTATTAAACCTCTTCTGGCGAATTAAAAAGAAAAATCTCTTTATTTCATCGAACTAAAGGCACAACCCAAACCTCCTATTCAAGTAAAAAGTCAACATTGTGTTGGAGCAATTCCCCCCTCAACGGATTACCTTTCTGAAGAGCAGTTAGTTCCCTCGCAGACAACTCCCTACTAATTGGTTCTCAAATGCTCCGGGACTTATTAATATACCCCGGGACTTCTCAACATTATCCTAAGAGCCCGAATTAATGAAGCGGTCGACAACAGGACTTTTAAAGTGTCGTCCTCAGATTTCTTTATTGATTGGGGGGGATGGTGTAAAGAGATGGTTTATAAATTCAATCGGTATCGTGTTCCTTGACGGGGGGTTGTCATGGCAACTGAAGAGGGTCTGATCCACAGGATTGTTTGCAGTGTGTTGGGTCTCACCGTATAGATACCTGTGTATCTTTTCGCGATGGGATTTTGAATCGAATTGAATTGAAAAAGTTTTTTTTTTTTGAAAATCCTCTCTCACCTACCCTATTTTTATCGTTATTTTCTAACAAAAGGTGGTGACGTGAAATTGTAGTGAATGGTGTCGGAACTTAATAAAAGGGCTTCAAGTTTCTTGCCCTAAAAAACTCATTTTTTTTCAAAGCGAAAATCATTTTAAACTTTCTATTCTGTTTGTTCGTTTTTATTTTATTTTTGCAAATATTAGCTGGAGAAAACGGAAAATGTCAAAATAATAAAAGATAACTTCTTTGATCCCACCGTTTACCTATACCATAGAAAATATTCTCTTGCTATTTATATTTTAAGGTAAAACATTGGTGGTTTGAACTGCATCTTTTTCACAATTCTTAGTTTCGTAACACAGAGTAAAGGAATAAAACGACGTAAAACGTGGCTTTTAAAACACATCACAAGTATTTTTTTTATTCTTTTTATTGCAAGCATATGCTAAAATGTTTTCATAAATAATTTTTAATCTTTCGGTCACGTTTTAATTCCTGGAAATTTTTTACGATTGTGAAGTTTCTTAAAGTTTGTTTTGCAATTTTAGTTTTCTAAAACAGGTTTCAGTAGTAAAATTGAATATTTTCTATATCTTTTTTCAAATATATAGAAGCTTTAGATCTAGAATATTAATTTTTGTAGTGTGTAAATTAATTAAAATATTAATCGAATTTATAATACCCAACGATTTAACTGTACATACTTTCTTGATTATACAATTGTTTTAGAAAAATGATTACTCTCGTAATCTGTGGTACGAAACTATCAATTTATCTTAAATTGGATCTCTTTAAAATATTTATAATGCAAAATTTATTATATAACTGAAAAAATACCATTATTATTGCCTTTAACTTAACTTTTATCTATTATAGGCTCAAAAGATTTCAGAAACGCCAATTTCTTATTACACCTACCTTCTTTTGTCATTATTTAACTAGTCTTGATTTCAAATTTTTATGCAAGAGTTATAGTTGATAATACATTCTAATTCAATACTAATTATTATATCAAATATCAAGTTTCAAAACGCATAAATTTTTATGTTTATTGTATTATTTTCCTCTATTTGTTCTACTATCCTCCAGCAATTTTCTACTCTGTCATTTTAAATATATGTTACTATTTATATAATATCACGTCACTTGACTGTGGTTCTGAATTATGTCGCCCGTCGCCAATTGCCCTCGTGTAGCTCTAGTGCGACGATAATTCAAACTAAACTCGGATTTATTGGTAGCAGGAATTGGGAATGAGCGTTCTTCTACCCCATTTTTACATTATCTCTTTAGCAACCAAACATGGAGAGTCCCTGATGTTACCAAAATAATCGTAACCAAATCTACTTTTAAATAAAAAAAGATAGTTACATTTTACAGAAATGTACTTTCTTTTCTTGTATTATTTTTCTTTTTAATTCGCAATATTTAGTTTAATCTTATTTTCTTATACAGAATTTCAACTTATCTATTGGAAAAGTATTTTAAGAGTCTGGTTACTCTTTATATGTTGATCTCTACTATTCCTCGTGGCATATGAGTAAGAGTTTAATAGATTAAATGCAAATACAAAGTAACATTCACTCATAAATATTAAATACTCAATATTATCACCTGAAGTAAGCATTTTTTCTCAAAGTCAATTTTCCTCTCTTACCATACCAAAAATATCTAACCATTGCTTTTCAACCTTATTCGTTACTATACAGTCTATAACTCTGTATTTTACTATAACTTGTTTTTTTTCTTTCTCTGTATCACTCTTTCGTAATATCACTACCGTCACATTTTAACACGAAACATTACTTTGCATATAGAATCAAAAAATATTGGTTAAAGTTTTGAGTCTTACAGTTTCAGAATATTGGCATAAATTGTAGCTAGGAGAATCACTGCATCGGCAAAAACCTATAATTCAGTCTCTTTACCTTTCAACATAAAAGTTTTATTCTCTCAAGCAGTGGTGTATTGTTTAATTCTCATCTTTCTTCATTCTTTTATCTCCTCCGATCATATCTCATTTTTATACTCTAGTTTCTTATTTTTTTGTTATATCTCTGTCCTTTTTTTTTATCCGTCTCATACATATTGTTACTTATTCTCCCCTATTTTCTTTCTACTCCTCTTTCTCTGGATATTTTCTATCATTCTTTCTTATGCATCATTCCAAGTCAATCTATTTCAAACTGATCCCCTCCGAGTGGGGGGTTTATCGACGCGATCCATCCATATTGAAGTGACCATTGACCCATAAATATTAAACCTCCCACACAGTATCACTTTGAATAAACATTCCTCTTAAACGTCAACTTTCTGCTTTTATATCAGAAGCAAATCCAGCCTTTACTTCAACCAGGAATCGCTACCGAGCCCGCCCCGTCTTTTAGTGCCTCGCCCCTTCCTACACAATACCCAAAGAACATAAAAGTCACTTCTTAAATCCAAGCAACAGTTGGACGAATGGTGATAAAAACCCAGCGCAGGTACTTTGTAGTAACTACGAGGGCTTTATTCAGTTTGCGGAGCATTTATCTACTGGTCGCCCCTAGACTTTTACTATCACTGACGAAAGAAGCATAAATAAATAGCCCCGACAACGATAGCATTTACTTAATGGAAAAAGCTTTCGAAGGACATATCCCTAAAGGGGAATGCTATCGATCCAATGCATGGAGAAGATAGGGAGGGGAAATGCGGTGTGGCTGACTTCGTGCTGTGGAATCTAAATTAAAGCTTTTGTCAAAAACGATTGCCTTCATCTTCGGGAGTGTTTTGGCTTGGATTTGAAAGACATTTAAGCGGGAAGTGACCACTTCCGTGTTCTGTTGTTTTAAACTCGGAGCTTTTAGGGAGAGTTCGAGGGATTTCCGATTGCTTTTACTGGGATTGCTTATTTTAGGAAGTGTTGGTATATTATGATAGTCATTATTTTGTACACAGTGAGAATTTTTACCGTTTATATTTATGTCACGTGCCCTATATGACAAATATTTTATTTAGGAAATCACATATGCTATTAAAAATGAAGAGTTTTTTTGCGAAACTCACATTCTCCAAAGGATAACTAAGATATAGGGTCCGGCCCGCCCATTGGCGACTTTTGACTATTGTAAATTCAATTGGACGAAGTAGCCAATGACGGGACTCTAATCTTATTTAGATTTTGGAGAATGTGAGTTTTGAAACTAAGCCCTTAAAATAATTTATGCATCTTCAACGACATTTAATGGTAGAGCAGTAAGTCAATGATAGATTCTAAAAACCATTTAAAAATAAAGCTACTTAAGGTTTCAAAAAAGCAAATTCAGCTGGGCATTGATTCGCCAAGATTGCAAGATAGGCTATGTTTCTCATCAAAGTAAAGAAATAAAAATTTCTTTTAAATTATGGAGATTTACTATGATGATTTATATAAATTGTAAGTTTTTTATTTAGTTTTCCAAACAATTATAAACTTTTATACAAAATGTCTTAATATATTGAGAAATGTTTTACAAAAGAACACTATGCAAACTTAGCCACGCTACTGTCATCAGTAAACATGTCAGATGGGTTTAAAGATGTATATGCTTGTTGTTACTGCTATTTAACTAACCTTATCACTAAATGATGCAAGCCTAGGTTTGGCTTGAAACTATTCTAAATATATTTTATTTTATATTTACTCTTAAGTTACTGCTTTTTAAGATTAGCGTATTTATGTTTGGTTTAGTAATTGTTTTATGCCTGTCGTGAATTGTTATGGGTTTTTAATAGATTTTTTATGCATAACTGAATATAAAAACTATCATACTAAATAAACCAATTGTCAAGGGTGACCACACGTGTTCATTTCACAGTAAAATTTGGTTTGTTATTCCACTGTCTAACTATAAAATTGAGCAAATAAATATCCGTTTTATTTGTAGTAGTTTTTCCAAACGAAAACGTAAATAAAATATGATATATGAAAGTGTAATGATTATTTAATAGTCCAAAATTTAATCAATGAAACTAATCTACCAGACACAAGTCAATAGAAAAGCTTACTTTATATTAGGTATAAATAAAAATTTACTGTAAATATCATTTCAAAGTTATATATTGTTTTTATTACAATCATAATATTTATTTCATTAAAAACATTTTATAACAAACAAACCTTGAATGCAGCTGTAAGTATTTATACTTGTTTTTTTTTGCTACTGTGCTACTGTTAATGTTGACAACCAAAAAATATTTCCCCCAAGTAAAAACAATTCAGAGCATTAAATAAAATCAAAATCAAAAATTTTTAACTTATGAATTTAAACTTGAATAACCGAAGAAAAGAAAATCACTATATATAAAAAAAATCTGAATTTTTTTGTCATAAATGAAATTGTAAAAAATTCCTTCGTACTTTCAAACAGCACTCAAAAAGCATTTGATCAACTAAACACTAAATATGTTGAATCAATAGCGTCTGATTAACAAGAGGTGGGAATATTTTTGCTTATTGTGTCGGTTTAACATTACAGCTCTAAAATGAAGCGTATTTAACCCCAGCTATCTTTCTTTAGAACTAATCTTTTAAATTCATTTTCCAAAACTATTAAAAATTAACAGTTTGTACTTGATTTCAAATAGGTTTTAGAACTGGTTTAGTATCCTTGAAAAACCATGTGAACGTTTTATCACTCAAGTGGGACGATGTGTTAACCAAAAATATACTAAGTTCAAATATATTTCAAATATAACAGCTAAATAAATTTATGACCAATTATTTATTCAGGAGAACAAAAAAACAATATTTTATCCATTTATGTTAAGATTTAGGACTTTTTTTTAGTAAAAACATGTTAGTTTCAATAAAAGAAATTCTGTTTATTGCTTGTAGACTTAATATAACATTTGCTTACTGGGGATTAATTTAAATGATGATCAATCTCCGCAGAAGAGTAGCTTAGTTCTAGAGATACAAAATGGTGGATTGCATTTTCGTTTTAATTGTGTTCCCTGGGAGTTGCAAATCAATGACGAATAATTGCTGTTTTAGAAAGTGTTCCCCGCCGGTTCTAAACTGCATAATTAACAATAAAAAAGTATTTTGAACACAATAAATACGTTTCTAAAGATTATAATTAAAGATGGTGCATAAAAACTAGGTGCGTGACTTTTTTTTTTACAATTGAGCTTACCGTTGTATTTTGCAATTTTTTTAACATTAAATCTCTTTGTATTTTTAGTATGTTATGTAAGTTTAGTTGTTACATTAGTCTCTTTTGTATTACCAAAAATATGACGCAAAGGATATCCGACTAATTTATGCAACTTTATATATTTATTGAAACTTAATATTAAAAAGGGAAAACATAACTTTGAAATTGTAAATGTTTTTTTTTTTAGTTTCATTTATTTTATTAAAAAATTTCAGTTATTTATAAATAAGGGAAAAAAACTGTTTTATTGTGTTTCAATAAAAAATCGCTTATAAATAATTGAAACACAATGGGAAAATACCATTTTGTATTTCTAGTATCAACCAATGCTTGTTTTATTAGCTTTAGACTAAAACAAAGAAACCATTTATGATGTGCACTTATTTAAAATCTCATTTTTCTTCTAGGACTCGGCTTAAACCCGTTCATTCTGCACTTCGAGCCGTTATTTTACAGCCAAAAATCTCTCAGTGATCAAAATTACCGCACTAAACGTTCTCCAAAGTCAGAAATCCGATTACAGTTTACTGCACATAATAGGTAAGTGCACCATTTCACGTCCCATTAGTTTAAATGATTCGTTCATTTGCCTCTTGAATCGCTTACTTATTCTCAAAAATACAATCGTTATTCATTTGCTTTAGTATTATCTTGAATCATTACTTATTTTTCTGTCCCATCGACTTGATTCGACTAGAAAAATTGTTTATAAGCGAATCTTCCCTTTAACGTTAAAAGCTTCCGACTTAAAAGCTATTGTTAGGCTCCGGAGAAAGTTGTTTTTAAATGTAATGGAAAAATGGACGTAAAGTTAATGCTTTTTTATGCCATGCAAAGTACATTGAGTTTTTAATGTCCTTTTCCCCTTACGGATTCTTCTTTAAAAAAATAAACATGACGCTGTTGTAAAACTCGAAGAACATTATAATTCATTGTATTCTTTTTAAAGCACTATAAAGTTATACGGTGAAGCAAATGGTTTATTTAAAAATATATAATGTAATGCTGTAACCCATTGAAATCGTGTTTTACTACTGAAACTCTGTAATGTGTAAAACTGGTTGGAATGACAACATAAATTACAAAAGTAAACCAATATAAAAAAAATGAAACATATGCAATTTAAGATGTATTTTGATGCATTAAGTTGTTTAACTAAATGGTTTTGAAGTTTATTTGATTCATCTAATGGAATAGTTTACCATACAATTATGCTGAAACCTTTAGGTTTCAGCATAATTATTACCATCAAAAGTAGAGTTCGAGTAAAATTAGATTTTGCAAAGCAAACTTTTCTTGACCAAATGCTATTCTAAAACTAAAATCAACTAAATCTCAAAGTTAAAATGGAAACAAACTAAATTCTATTCTGACAACTAGAATAACTAAACACAGTATCAAATACGAATTGGTTGTTTTAGTGGTGATGGAAAGCAAGCTTAAGCCGCACTTATGGTTCTATCTGCTGTTTTCAATCAAGTAGTGACAATGTTAAACGATGCTGCAGTGGTAAAATTTTCCGCACTTCAAATTCACATAGCCACTACATGATTAAAAATAGCAGGTTAAACCGCACAAATACCGTACCTAACAATAATAAGCTCCTTATTTTTAATTTTCTCCGTTACAATTTATTCAATTCGTACGTTATTAAAAGAAATAAAAACTTCTAAGAAAAAAATGAGCTATAGCTTTAATATATTTTCCCCTTTATTAACAAACATGTGCTTCACAAAACTGCCGATGGAAAATGTCTATTTAAATTTTTATATAAAATTCAAACACTCAAGATTTCAAATATATCTCTATATTTCTATAATTTTCCAAAAAAAACTATGCGTTTTATCTTATTTTAAGTGTCATACATTGTTTAAAGAATTTAATAATACTAACAAACTCTTTAAACTGCTGGAAGAATAGCGTTTTGAAAAATATCTTTGCAGAACTAGTTTTTAAATTTCGATAGTAAGACAATTCTTTCAATTTTGCATACTTATTAGGACATACGCTTTTGTTCAAATTTCGAGTTTAAATAAAATATAAATGATCTTGAAAGATAAGAATAAAAAGAGCCTTCATAATAAATTCTGTTTGTTTTAGCTTCTGCGATACATTTATTATAATAATTTTTAAGTATTGTTGAATTGTTTTTCCCTCAAATTAATATCTGTTATTTTTGTGCAATAAAAAATTATTATTATTAAAAATATTATAATAGTTTTGTCTATTTGTTCATCCAACCGTTTGGCTGTGATATAAATAAACATACACTATTATAGACTCAGATATTTAATTAACGCGGCTAACATAAAACATGGAATCACAATAAATGTATAGGTAGCAAACATAATTTATCCGAATCTTCATACAAAAAATTACTTAAAATTTTCATTGTTTATTTTTCTTTATTGTTTATTGTAATGCAAATACTTTTAATGCCTTATTTCTTCACATAACTTTAGTTAACCTTTATTTATGTCACAACTTATACAACAATAACTCGAAGATAAATATCAGAACATCTTAACATTTCTTTTAACAAAGTAAATTTAGTAAATAATTCTTCAAAGAAATTATAGATAATATTTTTAAATCATATGAGCACTTTAAAAGGATACAAAAATTTTAAATTCAATTAATAGATTAAGATGCATTATTTATATTGCAATAAACGTAGGCAACACAACAGGAAGTTCTAATTGAAAAAAAATAACTTTTTTATTATATATAAATTAATTATATAAGATATAGAGTCTAGTACGTTCTTTGGCAATTTTTGATAATCGTAAATTCAATTGGATGAAGTCGCCAATGAACGAGCTGGATCCTATATAATTTTGAGAATGTGAGTATTACAACAAGATAATTAATTTATACATAATATAAAATGTGAATACGTTGAAGAATGTAAGTTTTGCAACTATAGACCCTTCAAATGATTAAATCATCCAGTAAACACGCGTTTTTGTTTTTTTTTAATTAAACTACAAATTACAATAGTTTATTTGGCTTCTCTACAGTTTTAAGGATTCGTTTAGCGAAGAAGGAAAATTAGGTAAAAATTGTGTTTACTAAAAAGAAAACAAACATCTCTTTAACAGTTTTAAGGATTCATTTACTGATGAAGAAAGATTAGGAAAAAAAAATATTTAAAAGAAAAAAACATCATTAATTTTTATTTTAATTAATCAACATCGCTTTAAAATGATATTTTTATAGTCATTGGCTCATTTTTAAATAAATAAATTAGGATAAAATAAAATTAAATTAAGTTCTATCTGAATAGATATTATATATTATTCATTGTATAGGTTCAGCATAATTTTTTAACAAAAGGTTTACTGAATGCACTGTAATTCCAAGCAATATAAAATAAATGTTAACAGAATTTTCCATAACACATATAACAAAAGTTCTCCGATTTAAAGCGAATTGAAGTTATCTCATATCTCGAGTGCTTTCAAAAATATTTGTTTAAAAAATAAGTAAAATAAGTAGGGCACGTACAAACAAAGAATGGTTAAAAACGAGATATGTGCATATATGTAAAACAATAGAAATTTGCTTGTTGTTGCATTTTCAAGCCTCGTTTCCTAGCTCTTTGTTTATTTCTATTGCTTTAAGTGCTTTGCCGATTACGCTAAACATCCGTACCTAGTTAGATAATAACCGTGTTTATGCAAAGATATTCGTGTACTAGGAAATGGAATTGGCACGGAAATATGTTTTTATTCTTTTTGCATCTTGAAAAAACCGCCTATTGTTTTCACGAATAAATTATTGTAAATTTTCAAATACTTTATGCATTACTCCTTTTTAAATTATATTATATATCACACATAGCACTTATTCATGAATTTAAGTCAATTGACATATTCTTTTTTTAAAAAAAGATTATTTTAAATTTTTTTACTTTTAAAACTTTTTTCAAAATAAGCACTTTTGCGGGTTTTTTTAAAAACCGGAAAAGTGCTTAGTTTGAAAAGTCGCAAAAAGAAATTTAGAAATTTATTTTCGTTTGGTGTTTCACCAAACCCTTTCACTGATATTCTAACTCCTATCCCTATTTATTTTTTTAACAAAATGTAGGGTAATAGATATTTTTGATTTATTGTTTCGTATTGTTCGTCGGTGGTAACAACTTTATTAAATAAAACACTATATCAAATAAAAATTTATCCTCAATTTTTCTTCATATGAACAATTGCTCCCTTATATGACTTTTTAATGTGCATTTATAAGAATTTTAAATTTATCCTTATTTGAAAAATGTAAACTTTTTTAGAGCTTTAACTCTTACTTTTTAAGATCACTTTTTTAGTATTATGAATAATATTTTGTCATACTAATTATGAAATATTTAAGAAAAATATGTAAATTATTTAAGATTATTTCAAATTTATGTATGTAACATTGGCGCTTATCTTTCAATAATTTTTTCCTCATTTTTTTACACATTTTGTGAACTACTTGTGTAAATGGTTTTTGACGACTTGTAACACGTATTACCACAAATATTTTCTTAAATAAATAATGCCTTGATTTCAATTACGCGTTACGCAGCAGGGACCAAAGTTAAGTTTAAATACCAGCCTGACTTTTTGACTAGCCTGATCTTAAAACTTATTTTAAAAAAATCTTTTTTAAGAAGTATTTATTTAAAAGTTAGCTAAATTTCTGTAAAACAAAACATTCATCTAGAATATTTAAGGAGATACAAACATTTGAAGAAAACCACAATCCGTTCTTGCGGTTAATATATATATGTTCCTAAAATCTTCATTTACTTATAAAAACAAACACAAATTTCTGGATATGTGGTATGTGAAACATATTTCATGGAACTTACGGAGAAACACCGTGATTTAAAAATGAATTATGAGCATTGGTATGAGTCAGTTGAAAATTTATTCGAAGAAATATTAATTATTAATTATCCTCGGGAATCTTTTTGCTCAAAGCTTCCACAATGTATTACAATCATATTCACAAGGGGGAAAAAAAAAGTTATAAGTACGGATAAGAGTCATTTGTAATTGCTCATTTTCTGCGCATGAGCCAGACATTTTTTTGTCGTCTTTTTTACGTGTTTTGTTTAAATAATACTGTTCGCTTCATATGTACCCAGTGAACTCAAATTCATAAATTTCTAAAATATGCGGCTGTTTTAGCGAGTCGTTTTTCAGCGTTGAAAATGTTTTACTCCAAGAAAGAGATAAAAAGGGAGGGAGGGCGCCCTCAAAGTAAATCCTTCCCTAAAATTTACAATTTCCCTTCTTCACTTTGTGGGAATCTCCCCCCCCCCCCCTTTTCTCTTAATGGAGTAGAACATTTTTAACACTGAAAAAACGACTTCGAAAATCGCTACATATTCGACAAATTTATGGATTTGAGATAGCTTCCTTACATATGAAATGTACAATACCTATTAAAAATAAAATCATATAAAAAGTTGAGAAATGTCTGGCACATGTGCAGAAAATGAACAATTACTAATGACTCTTACCATTACTTATTGCTCCTTTTTTTTATTGTGAACATTATTGTAATACCTTGTGGAAGCTTAGAGAAAAAAATGATTCACAATGATAATTAATATTTATTCGAATATAATTGCAATTTAAATTAGTAACTTTATTTCAGCATAAAATATACAGACATTTATTTTAAAACAAATAAAAAACATTAGAGATTAGCTTAAAGTTTGTATCTTTAATCTAAGGGTATAGTGGAAGAATGTAGAACGTGACAAAAAGGAGAAAATGAGCTTTTAAGTCTTTATTTTTTACTTAGATTTGTTAAAAACGGTACTTGCAAACGGTAAAAAGTATCTTTAACTTTAAGTTTATGAAAATAGGTAAACTTGTTACCGTGAAAGGAGGGAATAATGTGTTCAATTCTTCTCAATTGTTCATATATTCAATTAAATCCAAATTTTTTTTTAAAAATGTCACATAACACGTTCTTCCACTATGATTTTCAATTAAGAATTTTAAATAATAATAGAAATTATGAAAACTAGTTTAAATAATTTTTCGATCTACTTATTTGCATGATATTTTTATACTTAAATAAAATTTAAATAACATACAAATACATTTTCTTACGTTTTACCCTATTTAACAGCTAATAATAGGTAATACTTTATTCAATAATGATAATATATAATAGTCATTTATCTTTTTCAATACTATACTTTTGTTCGTTTACGGTTTTAAATCTCAGAATGAGATCAGGATACATCATTAAAGTTAGAATGTATTAATCAGACATAATGTTCAAAACACTGCTTTTTGTTTTTTAGGGTTTTTAAGCTTAGAATGAAGTCAGAAACATCTTTGTTTGCGTCTGATATAGTATTTGAATCTTCGAGCAGAGGAAGGTTTGATTACGATGTCAACAAAGTCTTGAAAGGGCATTTGGATGGTAAGAACATTATTAGTCTACTTTGAAGGCTCCATCTCATTTAACATTAATTTTTTTTAACAATTTGTCTATATCTGTTAATATCGTTTCAGACGACGAAGAAGCATCCGTGGAGGGCGTGATCACATCCAACGGCTTGTTAGATGCAGTGGTGAGAACGAAGCTTGAGCAGTATTTTATTGAGCCATCATCCAGATACTTTCCAACGTCCCATCAAACTTTTCATTCAGTCATCTATCGCTTATCAGACGTCCATTTCCCGCTTGGAAACATCACCCACGATTCACCTTCATATGTAAATACACATCACCCTAACCCGTTGCACCTCCAGGGTTCAACAACTCGCAAGCCACCATCAAGTGGTCAATCATCCATCTTCAAAGACTATGCTTCTTCGGAGGGCTCGCTATTTTTGAAACAGTTGATGGCAAAGCGTTATTTTCATCGTAGGCATAGACCTGAGTCCAAAGAAGGGCCTAACCATGGATCCTCAACCGAATCTGACCGTGTCCATCGGTCTAGGTATATCTTGTCATCGAAGAATTCGGAAGTGTTATACTGGAGGGATGGGGACTCGCTACATTACAGGAACTTCGAACGATATGGTGACTCCGAAAGATATGGAGTGAGGTCCAATCAGAGGACCCATTGGAGTGAGGATAGAGCGGATAGACATGTAGCGATCGATCCTCAAAAGAGCACTTGCATGTTATATTTACAAGCAGATCATTTATTTTATCAAAAAATGGGAAGCGAAGAAGCATGCATAGAGACTATGACCAGGCATGTGCAGAAAGTGAATGGTATTTATAAAAATACTGGTAAGTGCTGATGTTTAGTTAGTCAACTTTTTTCTATACTCAATAAACGAACAGAAGTATGTCATCCATACAAGTCTTACATATGTAAATGAAAATAAGTTTAATGTTTTTTCTTTTCTACTCGACTATAAATTATATTGCAATGGCAACTATTACAATTATTATTGCCTGGTTTAAAGTCTAATTATGAAGATTGGAGTTGTGAAAAAATAAACAACCGTGACATAATAGTGGCTTAAGTTACATACTTTAAACAGTTAATTATTTTTAAATACAAATTACTCAACTATTTTCTAAATTAAAGGAATATAAAAAAAATATGTTCAAGAATGATTTCATTTATGAAAATCAAACCAATGTTTGTTAATTTACCTCCATTTTCAAAACATTTAATTTTCCGAAGAGAAACTCAATTCGTGGAATATATGAGTAGCGTAAATTAATTTTACATGACTGAAGTATTTTGATTTTAAGAGAAAAAACTAATTAAAATTAGACACGATGCATGAAATGTAAATATTGAAGCATTAACAAAATAAACACTGCAAGCAAATATTCCTTAAATTAAATTTGAACGACAGCTAATTAAGCTTCTTAAATTGAAAGGCCTTTATTTAATTAATTATAATTTTGAGTTTCTTTATAAACATATTGTTTTTAGTTTATTATACATTTATTATTAATTTTATTTGCAGTTATTTTATGTTTATTTAGTTTAATTTTTGCTTGTCCTGCCCTTGTTGATTTTTATTTTTATAGAAACAGCTTGCATGATGCCAAGTATTTTAATCCTGCATTTGAAGGTTTTATCAGGAATCATATCTTTTGACATGTCCTGACAGCTTAGCAAAATCGTTTTATGTTTGTTATCAAAGGTATATTTTTGAATTGTACTTTTATTTTGATATAAAGAGATTAAATTTCCCAAGCGAATGTTTTATGTTATAAATTACTTTTTAAAAATAATGTTCTAATTTATGATTCATAGAATGATTAAAATAATTTTATAAATGTCAGTTTAATGAACATTTTTCAATATTTTGTGTAATGATAATTAAAAACCTTCAATTTCTCATTGCACGAAATGGCTTGAAATTATGAGTTTTGTTGAAAAATTTACATAAAAAGGATATGAAAAATTATAAGAACAATTATAAGAACACGAGTAAAGGTATCAACCTTACATTCTAATCCAAAATTTTAAACGCCTCATGTGTATAAACCATGATTTACTTATTTGTTAGCTTAGCTAAAAATTATCAAAACTTCAATGGTTTAAGTTTCAGTATAAATGGTGCAGTAAAATATTATTGTGAAAGCAATGATTTATTTACCAATGCATTTAACTAGAGTGGGATATAAATTTGAATAGTTAATGTCTATGGGGTATTTTAACAAAAAAATTTACTTTTGTAATTTTACTAACAGCCATAGAACCTAATAAATTGGAATATGCACTTAAAACTCACTCATTATAAGTTCTGATATTTCCCATGAAACGGTATTAGTATGGTCTTCCAAAAATTAATGCTGGGTACATATATATATTCCGTCTTGTGTGCTTGATCAGAGACCCGCTTATGAAGCCTTCGTCAAGTAAGACAGACACAGAAAGAATTTTTACTGTCACAGAGAAAGGAAAGTATACCCCGGGCGAAGGCGGGAATAGAACCCGCACCCGTTACAGCGCGCCAGACTGCTAGCCTAATGGTCCAAACCACTCGGCCATCCGGGCCCACATTTTATCGGAATTTTATAAACAGATTTTAGTGATATATAACATATTTTAGTGACATTTTTTTGCTATTTTTTGATTTTGTGTTTCATGAGGAAAATACAGTAAAAATGCAAAATTTCAGAGGAAAGTATTTTACAGTTTGCGTTAAAAAAATTACAATATTAAAAATAATATTATACTGTAATTGCTTTACTTCTAAAAAAAATGTAAAAATGAATTGCATTTTGCCGGTCTTAATTACTTTTAAAAAGTCGATAGACAAAAACAAATTATATTACTCATTTTAGAGTAATGTACACAAAGTTTAGCAAAAGTCGATAGTTTTTAAGAAATACGCCATTCTAAACAATATTAAGCTCATTAGTTTAAATATCGAAATTAAACGAATTTTCATTTAGTTTCCGGCTTAGAATTACTGTTGAAAAAAATTGTCAAACTGTACGAAACAACTTCCTAGCTAACGAAGTTATTTCAACTTCAGATAAATTACCGAGCTTTTTTCATTATTTTAAAAATTAAAATAAAAAAGTTTCAAACTAAACTACCGTTATTGATTTTTTAATTAACTTGATCGTAACACAGATTTGCTATGCAAATTAGAAATAATTTTCTACGGTCAGTATTAATTTAATATTCCCGATTCGTGGTCATTAGATATAAACGTGTTAACTTTTGCGAATGGCTGATAACTAATTAGATGAATTTCTTGTTTTAAATTGTTTTCTTTTATTGGTTTTCCAAAAAGGGGTCTGCCGGGTTTAACTTTAAAGTAAAAAAAGAGTATTTAAGTAGTAGTAACATTCCTAAAGGATTTGTCGAACGCATGGATTCCGTAATGAAGCTCTTAGAAACAGTTATTTATATATTGCCAAAAATCGTAGCTTTACCGATTTTATGTCATTACTCAACTCGGTGACTTCTTATTTTATTAGATGCAAGTTTTAAGTAATAAAGGAAGCTTTAAGTCATTTCCAGTTTCTATGGCTTCTTATTTTATTGGATGCAAGTTTTAAAAAAACAATGAAAACTTTAATTAATTTCCTGTTTCATATTAAAAATTGCAGTGTAAAACTTACCCTGCATTGACTTTAAATGTTAGTTCTCCCAATCTTCACTCTTAAAACAAACGAGCGGTTTTAACTCAGTCTGAGGTAATTTCCACTCCTTTCCGTGCCGAAGATGCACTTCCCCTATAGGAGTGGATTTCACTCTTTTGTTTTAAGATTGTTCATTTTCTTAAATCAACTATCTGTCACAATGTAGGTCTTTGAGTGAAATAAACACATTAATAGAAAATTATAGAAAGCCTGCAGTGACTAGAGTGTGTGTTTTTTTTTAAAAATTATATTTCCCCCTCAACTACTTTGTTAAAAAAAGGTTCCTTGGCTTGTTTTATGACCATTGAAAATTACCAGAGGACACTATAAGATTATTAAAAAAAATTATAGATATTTCTATTAAAATGAATTTTTATTTTTACTAACTTAAAAAAATAAACTTTTTCAGATTTTGACCAAGATGGACGTCCAGACAACGTTTCGTTTCTCATCAAGAGAATAAAAGTCCACACCTTAGATGCTTTGAAAGACCCTGTGTACAGATTCCCGGGCAATTACGGTGTAGAGAAATTTCTTGAGCTCTTTTCTGAAGAAGACTACGATGCATTTTGTTTAGCCTACATGTTCACCTACCGGGACTTTGAAGGAGGAACTTTGGGACTTGCTTGGACAGGGGACCTGAAGAATGCTGGAGGTGTATGCGAAAAGAATGGGGTAATTCGAAGTATTACTTAAAAATAATATTATTTTTGCTGTTTTTATATGTTTTCAATGATAATAATGGACTATTTTTGTTTAAAAAAATAGCTATGCAGTTTATATTATTTTTGAAACAACATTTAATTTTGAGGGTATCAAAATTTTAAGTATGTCTTATAATGGTTTCAACGATAAATTGCACACATTACTGCAATATGATAATTGATTAAATTAATTAATTATTTTTTATAGGTCAGGTGCATTGGTATTTGATAAAAAAATATTATACTAATCTAGAATGAAATATAAATTCTAAAATTACCCTGTGTGTCTCAGCTTACAGTTGTTACTATATTTTACGACCATCTTACTACTATAACTGCTGTAAGCATATAAGGTGCAGTAACTACACAAATGACTTGGACTATTGTTGCAAGCTCTCAATAATTCTAACTTATAAGGAAGTATAATGAAAGGATAAATGTTTCACAGCAACAATGGTCCAATTCATAGTTGTGGTTACTGCAGTTAACCCGCTCACTCCAGATAAGTTATTATAACTTATAAAATACCACTATTTAAGCCTTAGTGAATTTAAAATATAAAACAAATATTAAACATTATAGTAAAATTATGAGTGTAAAATGAAGGCAAAAACGCTATTATTGACACGATTGAATTTTAAATATAAATTTTTTAAGTTAATTTTTTTAATTTCATTTTATTTTTAGCACTATCGAGGTAGTTTGAAGAGTCTAAATACTGGAATAGTGACCCTTCTTAATTATGGAAAATATGTTCCACCTATTGTTTCTCATGTCACATTAGCTCATGAAATTGGTCATAACTTTGGATCGCCTGTAAGTATATAGAATAAATTTTAAGAATACTTTTAGCTTTTTTAGTTTCTTTCAATTATTTAATTTTGTGTACTTTTGTACACTTTGGTTGACTTTTATATTTGAAATATTTTTGAAGTTATTGGAAATATTGATGTTATGTTCTGTGTTGCAGTTTTTTTTTTAAATTAGATTCTATTCATTTTTCAGCACGATCCAGAGGACGATGTAGTGTGCACTCCTGGTGGAGACAACGGGAATTACATCATGTTTGCACGAGCGACATCTGGTGACAAAAGGAACAATAACAAATTTTCCCCTTGTAGTGTACGTAGTATCAATGCAGTTCTCAACACAAAAGCCAGAAGCCTTAAAGGTTGTTTTACAGGTAAAAGCACAACTCCAAGATTGTAGTTTTATCAATGATTCGATTGCTTGTCCATTGGAAAGATTTTTACGGTATAGAATATTTGTTTTAATATATTTTACACTTACTATGTTTATTGTATCAAATAAAATTCGACTTTTGAAACAAAAATAATTAAATAGCCGTCTATCTATACATTGGTATAATCGGGAATTCAGGACTGGTTCCCATATGGGACTTTAGTCCATTTCTTCTAAAGTAACAGTACTAGTAGGATGATATGGTATAGTAAATGACCTTTCTTTAATTTTCCAACATCATACCGTAAAGTTTATGAGTGGTATTCTTAATGATAACCAAATGGGAAACTTGATAAACTTGATTCATTCAAAATCTTAATCATTAGATCTAAAGCCAGAAAAACTATGCAAGTTTAGGAAATCTCTATTTTTGCTGGGGAAAAAATTAATCTAAGGATAGGGTCTTTATGTTCTAATTTGGTCTTTTAGAAATACAAGAATCTATCTGTGGTAATGGTGTGGTAGAAAAGAGTGAACAATGTGATTGTGGATGGGAAGAAGACTGCGAAGAAAGCTGCTGTTTTCCTATGAGATCAAATCCTCCCAGAGATGAACCTCCTTGTATGCTCCGGCCGAACGTCATTTGCAGGTAAAATATTAAGCAAATATAGTCGTACATATTTAATTCATAGATCAAAATAATTAGCATTTATAATGAAGATGGTTTTGTTATTTTATTAACCAAATAAGTTTATAAAATAAAATCAATTATTACTTTGACTACATTTTATTCCAGACGTTTTGCAAAGTAATGAAGCTTGTTTGTTTCTAAAAGCATTTACATGTCCTTAAACTTTAAGATAATATTTATACAATTGTGTGCCATTGGTTTTACGATTTTAAAAAGACTGTCTTTCAGTTTACGGGATTTTTTTTCTTACATAGTTTTAAAACAACAACTCTTTTTCAGTCCTAGCCAAGGCCCTTGCTGTTCTCAGGACTGTAGTTTGAAAGTTGGCGAAGAGTGTAGAGGTGACAATGGATGCAGAAGTCCAAGCTATTGCGAATATCCTTTTATTATTTATACTGAATGTATTGTTTATATTTAAATACATTAGCATTCATATATCACAAATATACTTTTTTCATTGTTTTGCAATATGATATAAGGTTTCGAGCAAATTTCAATTGTGGGAATAGTAAATATATAATCAATGATTATTACGTTTCACACAATTTAAAGCATTTTCATATTGCTTTTTTAAAATATTATTGTTATGTATTTGTGTGCTACCTAATTCTTCAAAAACAAAATCTAAATAGTTTTCGTGTACATTAATTACTAAATTATTATTTTTGTATACATGTTATTGAAGTATGATATTTTATAACGTCAAATAGTAAATTTAATTCGAGTTAATTATATAGGAAAATAAAAGTAATTTGTTTATCATTATTTCAACATTCCATGTGTTTTAAATGTAATTTTCTTAACTGTTGTCACTGGAAAAGGCCCTCAGTGTCCTCCTTCAACCAACAAACCCAACAAAACAGTTTGCAATGAAGAATTTGTATGTTATATGGGAGTAAGTATTTCAGTGTTGATTATTTATTTTGCATCGATCAACGAAATTAATATATGCGCAATAAATCCCAAATTCGTATCTGCACAATAAATCGGCAGCCGACTGGGGCGGCTGAATAATCAGGGAGCTGGCCAGACAGTCAGAAGGTCCCGGAATCTGGAGATATAGTTACCAATTGATGGTGTTAATTGTTTAAATAATAAATTTTAGTTTAATGTATTTTTTTTGGGTACAATTAAGCAATGCACAAATAAAACAAGAAGTAAATTGTGTCCTCACATACATAATTGAAATTCTTAAAGTAATTTTAATTAAAATATGTATAAGTTGAAAAAGAATCATATTATAATAGGTGTTTTTTACAATAATGAGTTAACCTAGTAATACGCTAGTTATTAAGAAAATATTCCATCTGAAAATTTACTGTATGAATAGTCTTTTACTCGATCGAGTCATATTTGAATGTATCAAACGGTTTTTGACTATACGTTCTGAAAAACAAATTATTCATAAATTATGGTAAATTATGGTAACTGATATCTTTCAATGTGTGGTGCATTTTTCTTCTTAAATATTTAAATAAGTTTATTTATTTGCTTTCTTACGTAGGAATGCACAGGTTCCATTTGTGTCGCATATGGCTTAGAATCCTGCCAATGTCGTCGAGGACCCAGAGACCCTCCTACTAAGGCTTGTGAACTGTGTTGTAAATTACCAGGAGATGATTACAGTTGCAAGTACGTATTTGTATTTGTACTGTACTGTATTTTACTTTTTAATTTTTAATGCAAATTTGTAAGTAAAATTGGGGAAGAGAACTAACTACCTTTTCATTCGACCATTAAATCATAGTGGAGCTAAGTTTAAGGTGTCGATTAAAATCGCCCTTTTAGAGATCAGACATTTAAAAACCCAAAAATTGGTATAAATACGCAATTTTCAATGATGTACGTAATTATTTATTGATTAATTTGTAAACATAACTAAGGGAAAAAGTAGCTTTTTTTGTCATAAAATAGAAGTATTATACTTTTTTAAAGGTTTTAAAAATGAGCTTTTATCTATGATCCGGAAGTTACCTCTGTATTTTACTTAAAGGATAAAACTTTGTAGACTTGTTATTAAAAACATATTGCAAGGAAGAAA
Organism: Oedothorax gibbosus; assembly: GCA_019343175.1. Classification (NCBI taxonomy): domain Eukaryota; kingdom Metazoa; phylum Arthropoda; class Arachnida; order Araneae; family Linyphiidae; genus Oedothorax; species Oedothorax gibbosus. The sequence continues at coordinate 50,488 of JAFNEN010000622.1, read as the reverse complement.
GCATTAAATCCTTTATATAGACAAAAATTTCTTTTAGGTTTTTCTAATGAAATATAATTTATAAAAACCGAAACAGATAAAGTCTCTCAAGTTTTCCGTACTAATTTATTTTAGATTTTCTTTAGCGCATGAAACAAATATATTCCTTCACTTCTTTTCCGAAACTAGTACTAAAAATGTTTCGGTTCCATTTATTTCGCATTGAAAGTAGTATAAATAAGTAGATTACAGCTGCCTGTATTCTAATGTAAAATTTCGCTGAGTTTTTTTTTCGTAAAACAGTGTTCTAATACAATATTAAATATAATTCTTTTTTAGGTCTTCTTTTGATTGGAACTTATCTCCATACGACGTTCCAGATCTATTCGCCAAACCTGGAACTCCATGTGATAATTATAATGGATACTGCGATGTCTTTCAAAAATGCAGAGAAGTGAGACATTTTTTGTTGCGTCAAATCCCTTCTGTTACTTACTCTTGACATTTAAAATATATAATATATATATAAAACAAGATGATACAATATACATATGAACTTGTCTTTTAATAATCTAAGTAGTTTTAATTTAAAAAGCGTCCTTTGCTTAAGTGATATTTGTTAAATACTATTCGGGTTCTTCAGCAACTTTTATATAAAAGTTTTTAAAGAAATATTTTGCAAAATTCATATAGTTGGCCGTAAATAATCATTTAGTAGCTATTCGTTTTCATGTATCAAGAAACGTTTAATTTTTGCTCAATGTACCGTTCGAAAACCTCTTAAAAAGCATGTTAATTAGCATGTCAATCAAAATGTTATTCGTGTATAAATAGTTAGTACTTCATTATTAAATGCATAATCATTTTATTATTTTTGTTACATATTTTATTCTTACCTATATAGTCTAATAAAGTGTAGAACTTTCAGGTAGATCCATCTGGTCCACTAGCGACGCTACGAAAACTATTTTTGTCTAATGAAAGTATGGCTTCTGTAAAACGGTGGATCCTTCTTCATTGGTGGGTCGCGGTACTACTGGGACTTTGTACAATTATATGCATGGTAAGAAAATTTTGTTACTTCGTATTGTCATAAAAATATAAATTTCCTAAAATATATTTCTTAAAAGTGTTTTTAGATACATTAGCCTGAAGTATGTCTCAGAAAATTAACAATTGCATACAACTGCTAAAAAAACTCATTAATGCAATTTTAAAAAAAGTGTTAGAATATATATTTTTATCTATGACAAATGCGTTGAGTAAGCAATTTACTTTAATTGTTTAACATCATATAAAAATTCAAGTTACTAAATTCATTTCTGAGGAATCAATAAATACAAAAACTTACCATATCTTGATGAATTATCTTTGTTGAACATTTCTTTAAGACAATCACAACCTCATATAAACTTATTTATTCGTACATCACATTTATTTAGAAATGTGAAAAAAAATCCATTTATATCAACTTTTCAGTGACTTATTTTTCCAACCATTTTATAAATGTCTAATATTTATTTCAGAGCATCGTTGTACGGCTGTTCGGAAAGCAGAACGAAGTACTCAAGTCTGTACCTGACAGTGGCCAAACGAACAAAACCATAGATATTTTACGTCCTAGCAGCAACCAGGCTTTAGTAAAAGCTAGAACGCAAGCATTGGCAACAAACTCAAGTATTACCCTAGCTCATACTTCCAACCAGCAAAAGCCTACAACAAACAACTTTGTGCGGACCAGTGTGTCATCGTTTTCCAATAAGCACAGGTCTATGTTGATGTCGGGAAACGGTTGGGTTTGACAATAGACTATATGGATAATAATATATTGTTTTACACGTATGCTGTGTTTTTGTCAACATATACAAGATCTTTACTTTTCAAAGGCATAAGGGACAAAGTGCTATGTAGATAAGAACTCTTGCTTACAGACGGGGGTCTCTATTTACGCTTGAGCTATTTAAATGACTTGAGAGATAAACATTTTTTAAAAAGAATTAAATGAACTTGTGGTTTTCTTAAAATATTTTCTGTTCTTAATATCCTTTCTTTAATAACCGCTGAAGCGGTATTCAAATCTTTTGGTGGTAATTTATTACAATAAACGAGCAAATAAGGATCATTAAGTAAAAATATTTTTCTATGCTTAAATAAAGGATTTTGAATGATGGGGCTTTTTGCTCAAGAGAAATAATTACCAATCGAAGAATTTCTTTAGCAATATTATTAATTTTTTGCAATGTAATGAAGAGTCCAGTTTTACATATGTATATCACTTTTATTACTCTAATTTTAAAAAATTTTTAATAAACCCCAACTCTTTTTGAAGCATTACTATAATTTTTCAAACACAAAAACACATTATTGATGTGTTAAAAGATTTAAATTTATTTCTTTTGGGAATTTTAGCCATTGGTTTTGTTATAAAATTTAAAGTACAATAATTACATTCTCTGAGAAAACACGTTTTACAAATAGAAGTAGCATTTTGAATTTAAATTGTCATTCTTCATAAAACATTATCCATCATACATTAAAAATATTATATTTTTTCTTTTAATTAGTTTGTAATCTTTTATTTATTTAAGTGTACTGCATTATCTCTGTAGAACCTTTGTATTGATTTTCAAGCAATTTTTTCAAAACTATTATTTGCTCTTGAATAAAATTTATTTATTACAATTTTTTTTAATTATTTTGTATATCTTCTACCTAAAAACAGTCTTCGACACAATTTTCACTTCCTATAATTATGTTTATTGTATCTATTGCTTATGTTTTAATTCAAATATATTATAAAAACTTTGCTTTACATTTTAATTTTACAAAAAAGAATTGCTAAACAATAGTTTACGTTATTATAATCTAATGAATTAATGATAAATTTAATACTTTTTTACCTGGCTGCAGAAGTAGAAGAATAAAAAAACTTTAATATCGACTAATATATTTCGTTAAAATACAATTATTTATATCCAATATTGATTCGACAATTACTTCCTACCATTGTAATCTGATGATGATGATTACAAAGTGATCTTAAGCTTAAAAATTTAAAAACAATTAACTGAGTCTTTACTTCATCTCACATATCCAATGAAATCTTAAGCACAAACTAATTTAACTTTAATTTTTCTTTAAATTTTACCTTTGTGACAAATTTTAACTTATATATATCCAATATGTCATTAGAAACGAAAGTTTTAAAAAAATATTTTGTTAAAATTGTTTTTAATTCACAGCCAACTCTAGAGTATTTATTTTTTATGCTGAATGCATATTTGACTAACGTTTGTTTGTTTCTATCAATCGAATTGTTTCCTCAGTTTTATTTCAAAATATAGAAAAAATCATTTCACCTTCAAGTGCTTGCAATAATTTTTCTTGAAGAAACATGTGGTTTAAAAATGTAAGTATGAACTAGATACGACAATAAAACAAAATAGACAATTTCAAAAAATCAGCATTCATTAAACGTAGTAAAAACTTACAGAAAACCTAAGCAAAACATATCAAGCCAAGCATTTTCAGCACCCTTTCTAATATATTTTACAAATCACGATAGTCTAAAGTCTGACTCTATGTTTTCAGATTAATAGAGGCGTAATACAAACAATTATTTAAATTATATGGCACATTAATCTTAAAATCATCTACTTTTTTCGTACACAAAAATCTGTTTCTTAAAGTTCCACTCAGCTACATGGAAGCACATGAACGATTTTTAATGTATTATTCGTTAACTTATCAAACATTTGTTAGAATATACTCTTAAGAAACACACAAAATTATTATTATTATAACACCACCAAATATTCTGTAATTGCAAATAATTCTATTATAGAATATTTTGTGGTGGTAATAGTTAACTTATCAAACATTTATTAGAGTATACTCTTAAGAAATACACAAAACTACTATTATTACAAATTATTGCAAATAATGCAATTTAGATACAACAATGGTTCTCTAATAATCTTCAACCATTATTTTGTCATTTTTTAAGTATACCACGTATTCAATCAGTTTCTTCGGAGTCACCTCAGGAGACACTTGAACAGCATTTGAAAGAGAAGTCAGTTGATCAGGTGTTAATTCTTTGCGTTGATGATGGAACTCTGCCCAAGCATCACCTTTCATTGAAATGAAGAAAAAAGAACTTTAAGTTAAAGTAAAATTCTAACTAAATATAAAAAATAAACGAATTTATCAGAAATAGGTTTTAAGAAAACCCTTTTTCTTAAAACCTATTTCTGATAAGTGGCTTCAACAAAGCTGGTCAGTGGCTTCAACAAAGCTGGTCAGTGGCTTCAACAAAGCTTTTGCTAATGTTTTGAATAGTTTATTGAATAGAAATAATTGTTGAATAATTATGAAAAACGCTTTTATTCTATCTAGTTTTATCAAATTATTGTTTTCGTATATTTTAAACAATTTTCCACACAAAAAGTAGGTGAGACAGGGGCTAGTTTTCCCATGGGGTAAGTTTGCCAGGACTTATATTGGAAAATAGCCGTTTGGGGGGGCACCAAATGTCTGCTTGGTTTATGAAGCAACACGACCAATGTCACTCACAAGAATCTTTGTTCAGATGGGGTTGTAATATTTTCGTTAGAGCTGTTTTTATGATTTTTTCAATGTTGGGTAATTTTTATGCTTACATTCTAAACTAAATTAAATGTACTTTCATTTAACTTAAAGTTTTATAACTGCGTATAATAAAAGCTGGTTCCTCTCGCTCTACTTAAATATGCATTTGTTTTCAAAATAACTTAAGCATCTATAATCTTTAAGGCACCATTATATTCAAAATATAGTGACGGGGCAGGTTTTATGTAAAATGTAAAAAATTTGGTTCCCGATTTAAAATTGTCTACGTATAATAAAAAGAAAGCTGACAGAAATCGGACCATTCTGAAGCGATATAAGTTGCTCTAATATTAGTCAAGAATGTATTTAGTAGCGTAAAAGCATCCAAGAACTTGAATATATTCCCAATAGATCGTGACTAATTGCACTGTAAAATATTAATATGTCATGTTTCACGCTAAACTTTGAAGTAAATTGGCTGGCTATAAAAAAGAGAAGCAATCTCACCAAACTCTAGTGCATGAGATATGATTTTTGTTTTTCAATCTTTAGCAATACTTTAGGCAGCCCTATAAAAGAGCACCAAACTATTGTTACCAAAAAAGGGGAAGTTACACAATGTGCTTGATTTCAAAAGGATCCATAATATTATAATGAACTTTTTATAAAAATTTGGTATAGTAAACTGACTTTTTTTTTACAATTTTACTTATATTCTAGGTATAATCTTTTGGAGAATTTTAGATTACAATATTTTTTTATTTTAAGTGTGTTAACATTTTTCAAGAATGGTTGGAAAATTTGCCCCATCCCTTTTTGGCAGTCTGGGAAAATGTACTCCGCATACGGGGCACGTTTTTCATCTCAACGTGCTTGCATTTAACCACTTGCTGCCAAAGAGTGTATTTACTTTTTGGAATAGTAGTAATGCTAGTTTGTAGATAACCATGTGAGGAAAGCAATGATATCTTATTTTCTTCAAAATAAACAAAAGTAAAATATATACAATCAAAAAGAAGAAAACGTGGAAAACTAGCCCCGGTCTCCCCTACGTAATTTCAAAGTACTGTTTCAAAAATGTTCTTACAATGCATTCTATCTACATTTGAATAATGTTCAAGTTTCAAAGGACAGTTAATTTGGAGATAAAGTACAAGGAATTTTAGGTCATTGTATATTTCAAAGTCTTCGTGTATGCATAGGGGGGACACATGACCCAACTTGTAGTTTTTGGCTTTTAAAAAACACTATTTATTGATGTGCAAATGCAGTCAATTTATACTTTAAAAGTCGTACACAATATATTTTAGTATTTTTCTGAAGTATTTAACTGCAATATTAGTAAAATATAAATTATTTAAAACTTTAGTTTTGGGTCATGTATCCCAATGTATAGGGATACATGACCCACCTATTAGGGATACGTGACCCAACCCATATATTTATTAGTAGGACTTTAAATTTTCAAAATAATTTTACATAAGAACTAAACTAACATCATATAAAGTTTATATGTATGTTTTTTAATTTTTGTCAGACAAAATTATTGCTTCCTATTTTTATCGCATTAATTATTCTTATTTCAACGAACTATTTAAATTTAACGTAAAGACTTTTTAAAAACAAAACTGGGAATCCTTTTATGTCACAAAGAAAACACAGGTGGTTGAAGAATCGCTTCTATTTTATCATTATTAACTTGGGATATATTATCCATTTCAGGCCATTTAAAACATTTTCCACCTATTCTATTTGCAAACTGAGAGCCCATATTTTAAATGAATTGGAACTATCACACTTGGAAAAAATATCCTAATTTAGATTATTTGAACGATATGTGCCCAAACAGTGGAAACAATAATATATAGTAGACTCTGTATAGTAGTCCAGTACAATTAAGCCAAAAAAGACGTTTGCCTGGAAAGTTTTTAGGGAAATGAGTTTAGTATATTTATATTTTTTTCGAGGTTGCTGAACATGATTCTGATTTACCAACTTTTTAAGGGTGTGGAAAATAAGTTTTTCACCAATAATCATAAAAAAAACGCTATATGGTCACAGTTTTTTATTTTTACATAAAAAATTACTAACAATTTATTATGCAAGCAACACATCAAACTAAGATTCATAAAAAAAGTTACTAAGCAAAAAAAATATCTTTAATGAATATTTAGGATTAATATTGTAATTAAAAAATAATCCTCGCGTAGCTGTATTGAGACGTAAATTCAACCCTTTCTTTAATTTACACGTACTTAATGTAAATAGCTGTCTTATAATTCAGATGATATCAGGAAAAAATTTAAATACTTCAATCTACTAAAATAGAATTCGTTCACTGTCAAGCTGTGAAACTCTCTCTATATATATAAATCCTAATAATTAATTTATCAATTTTACCACATAACTTTTCAAAGTTTAAGTTAACTGGAAAACAATTTCTATTATTTCTCCTCACCTGATTTTATTTCATCTCCAATAACTTTTAATAAGAGGAAACCAACTCCAGGATTTTTATTACTGAAGCTATATTCTTCTTTCCAAACATTGCCTAATACCCGTGAGTCGATTGAAGAAACAAATCCTAAAAAAAAAATTAAAAAACGTTAAGGGGTTACATATCTCAAATGTAAAACGAAAGCCCTTTTAATAAGTATAATCCGCATGTTCCCGTGACGTAGACCATTCCTGCTCTCGTTCCTTGATTTCATTGGTGGTTTCAGTGACTATATCATCGTAAGCTCCGCCCACTCCATTGATTAACCAATCGAGTCCTTATTTTAATTACTGCTAACTGTTGTCACTCAAAACGTGAAGCATGCCCATTAAAATATATTGACTCAAAGCAGTTATCCCAACAACAACAAAAGTTAATTTGAAACATTTACGGTATTTCCAAACAATGTTCTGTAAAATAAAATAAATAGAAAATTTCATCTCATTTTTTTATTAATTTAATTATTTAATAACTTTTGAGCTTGCATGATATGTCCATTTACTTCCCTATTGACCGGACTTGTTTCTGGCTGCTACTAATTTTTTCTAATTTATTAATAAGCATTGTAACAATATCCTCTTAAATAATATCTAAAGTTTACATGTCTATACCACAACATTTTCACTTATCGAAAATTCTTTACTCAAAAGTAACCTACATTTATTTAGAAGAAAGGCATGAAGTAAAATATACTTTTTATTGGTTTGAAGAGTAAATAAATTTTTAAAAAAATAATATTTAAATGCGTTAAGTGAGCGTTATTATTATACCAAAGACTATATGCTTAAAAAAAAAAGTATAGTCACCTTCTTTTCCAGTATATTGAAGTTTCGTAATGTACGGTGCTTTATCTTTTAGTGCTTTACTAACATCGCCATAGCATAGTTCTTTTGCCACTTCTTCGTCTACTTTTTGAAGTATTATCATATCGTGAAATTTTTTCAGAGCTGCTCCATTGTTGAGTGTGTCTAATATTCTATTTCCCGCTTCATTGGTGAGTTTTAGCAAAACATCTCCTACAAGAAAACGTTATCATTTGCATTTCAAACAATAGACAACTATTATAAACCGCAATAAAATGTACACATATATCTGTTTTCAAAATAATATAACTCATGGTCCATTTAAGGTATCCATATACCTTAGAAAACGGAAAAATTGATCAAAATATGTGTTCTGATACTTTTGCATTAAAATATCTGATTCTTTATCTTTCAAATGGTACAAGTAGATTTCTTGTACTGTAAATATTTTTTTAATTTACGGGCAGTCTTTTAAAGGCAATTCTATATTGTCATCAGTCTTACGATGAAAACCTTGAACTCATTTTCTGAAGAACGAATTTTTTCATTATATGCTTGTACTCTGAGTAAGATATTTCAAATTAATATGCTTCGATTTAAAAAAAATTAAAGTGCATTTTAAAAAAATATGAATCAGAGCATGTGGCCATATTTTTTTTAACAATTGTAACAAATATTAAATTTTTTACAGACTTTAAAAATAAAAAAATTTAAAAATCACATTTTAAAGCTAGCCATTTCAAACTATCATAATTAAATAACTACTTTGCTTAGAGCTTAGATTTTATATGATCACATGCTTAGGTATTTACTGTTTTTTTTCTGCAAAAATTATCTAAAAGAACTAATTTGAAATGTCGTAATGTTGTCCACAGTTTGGCACACTTAAATTAATTAATTGCTAATTAATTTATTAATTAATATTTTTTATTGCAGTAAAGTATTTTTATGTTCGCTTTTATGTGCCTGATCTTCTCACAAAGTTTTAAAAGTCTATCTCAAAAATTAAAGAAAAAGTTGTTTAAGGTATATGGATACCTTAACGTCGGTATATGGATACCTTAACGTCATACTGTCCGTAGCTTTAAATTATGATGCATTTACATTCAACTCGAAGATCTTCTTTCCGCAGATACACATTATTTGAGTATTCTACGACCAATTCAATACCACGTCAAAAGAAAACAGTGGTCGTCCAACTCAAAATAAAAATATTAAAAAAATCCAGGTTTTCAAAAGTTTTTTTAAAAAAGGTCTTTAAGGAAATTTTACAATTTTCTGACATTCTTCCTTCTCAGAAAATGCTCGTAATTTTTCATTTTCGTCTTGTATTATTTTATATAAGTATTTAAATACATTAATTAAAAACATATTAATTAAAAAAATATTAATTAAAAACATACTAATTAAAACATATTAATTAAAAACAATAATTAAAACATATTAATTAAAAACTTATTAATTAAAAACTTATTAATTAAAAAATCTGAAATTACCTAAAGCCTCGACAAGTTGTATTACATCATTCGGACCTCTGCCTTTCAAACATTCTAAAGCTTCCAAAAGTTCCAGCGAATCTCCAATCGCTCGACCAAGAGGAGCTTCCATAGAAGTTAAAAGAGCCATTGCTTTTACGGGGCGAGACGCTAATACCTAATTTTTTTAAAAATAATCTTAAAATTTAACACTGCACTTCGAACCTTAATTTTTTTTCATTTCAATATCAAATTATCCAATACAGGGAATATAAAATTGAATTGATAGGCGTGAACTTTTACTTTTAGAGATACTCGTCTTTATAAATTAAAAGCTATTCCCCCATTTTAAGATATTCTCTTTCAAAGCCTTATCTTTGATTTATTTTTTTCCCTGAAAGTCTTAATAAAGGAAACAATTTTGTTTCGTTTTTTTAATGATAATTTGTTTTAAATAAGAAAAAATATGTCCTATATTAATTTTTAATTAATTTAAGAGCACGTACATAACAGAAATAGTGTGTCGTTAGTTCGCAGGTCCTTCTAAGGTCTTTCCGTTTATTTGTTATATTTAATCCTTCTATCTGTTTATTTCTACAATTGAAATTTCTACTTATATTTTCCCTTTTAAACCGACGAAAATGAAACTGGTAGAGTTCATCAAATAACGTTTAATCTCCCAGTTACATTTCTATCAAGAATACTCCTGGAAATAAAACAAAAGTTTATGGAGAGTGTGAATTTGTTTCTTATTTGCAATTTACAATTTTAATATTAATTCATAGAGGCCATGCCAGAGGCCATTCATAGAGGCCAATAGAGGCCATCTGCGTCGATGCGGGGCATTTCCCAGTTCTTCCGACTCCGAGACTATCCTGTATTGGAGAGCTAGAGAACGCCTGAGGCAATGACTTCGGTCAATGTTACTTTTGTTATTTGTTCAATTGTTCACAATTGTTATTTTTATAATTGTAACCTGCCTTGCCATTAGAAATAAAAAAAATATTAATTCATAAATATCTTTACAAGATTTTGTGCCATAGCCAAAGCTTCTTCTTTAGAATTTGCAATGGCTCCTTTGCCGAATTTCACATCATATACCAATGCACACGGACTTTCACTAAGTTTCTTTGATACTATGGACGCTTGGAATAAAAAAAATATTTTGAATAAATGAACACAATATTATATAACCACTAAACATTTTCAAAGCAGACAACTTTTATTAGAAAATTAAGAATTATAATAATCCTAAATCAAAAATATAATAAAATTATTAAATTTTAAAGGAGTAAGAAATATCGGTTTCCTTTGTGTTGAACATATCAGTAAATTTATAATAATTTATATACAAACCAACTTAAATTTTAAATGTGAATTATAAAAGTTTAGGATTTATAAGAAACCTGTTTTTATCAATTTCACACCGTTCAATTAATAACTATTTTAAAATGAGGCTTACGTTTTAATTAAAAATAAAAGGCAAAATTTCTCATTGATTTAAATTCTCTTTTTATAAAATTAATAAACAAATAAATAAAATTTAATAATCAAATTATTTAAAGAACAATAATTTATCCTACATATTATGAGAGGTGGATAGTTAACAGTTGATGTTATGTCCCGGCAATGGTAGAGTACTTTATCAGCAGGAACACAGTCAGCTGTTTGTCCAACTATGCAACAACCCACTGAATCCATGGCACTTTTTATTTCACTCTCTGTTAGAAAAACGGAAAGGCCCTTGATGGCTTCCATTTTGTCCAAAGTTCCGCCAGTGTGATTCAAACTCCTACCTGAGATCATAGGAACCTAAGACAATGATATAAAAATGGAAAATTGTTTTTATTTTTGTTAGAATAACTATTTTCATTTTTTTTATTATTGTACCACTTTGATGCCTTTACTTTTATTAAAAGACTTGAAGTCGTCGTTATTTGTGTGTCATAAACAAATCTATAATAATAAAAATGAAGTTTTGTGTGTATGTGTCTTATAGATTCATAAACTAGACATTTGTTTGACTCGTAACTTGGCACAAATGCATAGTTCATACTCAGATTATGAATTTTGAACTTTCAGGTTTCAAAATGTTCTATTTTTAGAGAAAATTCGAATTTTCTGAAAAAACTACACCACTTTGGCTCAAATCCGATCTTTTTTTTTTTACTTTCCTGATGCCATCGGCTGAAAAAATTAAATAAAACTTTTAATGAAAACATTTAAAATTGAAAATGTTTATTTTTTTTCTTTTGCCATTACCTTCAGAAATTAAATTCATTATTTCAAAAATAATTGACATGTTTCAAGTGACGTAATTCCGCCAGTCTCCATTCCCGGATTTTATTGTGGGGTTATTTGATGATTTTTTCATTGATTTTTCTGTTGACTGCATGTATGCATATTTAAACAATAAATGAATAGTTAAGCTATTACTGAACTATGATGGTTAATAGAAGCCATCGCACTAGAGCTGCATATTAGTGTTTCATGTCTTTATTTTTTCGCCAAATACGTTGCCAAACTCGCCAAATTATTAACTATAAAACTCGCCAAATGGGTAATTTCTTTTATAAATAATTTATACGCTGGTCGATTGTTGGAAGGTCATTGTGTTAGAGCTGTATAATGGGTGTGTTTGTAGCTATATCTATTTTCTCGCCAAATTATTGCCCAAAACGCGCCAATTGAGCTAAAAGGTCTTATGTATTTATGAGGGGAATTGTGATTATACATTTATGAGTGCATTTTATAGCGTATTTTTCATTTTGGAATTTTAAGGCAATGAAACGGGATTTTATACTTTATAACGAGCGGACGAGCGGGAACAATAACATAAGTTTATGATCCTATAACAGGTTTTTTATGGTACACATATTTGGAACGATTTGATATTTTTTAATCCGTGCGAAGAACGGGTATAAATTTGCTAGTTAAAACTAAAATTATAACTTACAAAATTTAATTATATATTAAAATTCTTTATGTGTATGTAGAACATTACTTTTTCCGTCTTCTTGATTAAGATTGTAATTTTTCTCAACTTAAATGTATATAAGTGTTTTTAAAATTTTGTCCAAATTCATTTGTACTGAAAAAACAACACATTATAATTACTTCAGTAAAAAAAAATTTAAAAAAAGGAAAAAATAAAAATTGTAGATAACTGTTTGATTATTTTAAAGTTGCTGTAGAATTTTTTGTCTGTGATATCTTCATTTGGCTATATCACTTGCCCACTCTGTGGATTGAATTATTTATGTAAATATACTTTTTTTTATATTTATTATTACTATTGCAAGTTTGATTTATGTGGTCTATTCTCACACTGAACTCAGCGCGTATCTATCAGCTAAGCCTTTTGTTCTAAAAATCAAAACTGTCAACTCCCTGGACATCCGCTCCGTGTACATGCTCTTGTAAAGTAGTGGACACACTTTTTGAACTAAACAAAAATTTAAATTAGGATGTTTTTTAAATAATAAATCTTGCTCTTTTATTTGTTTCAAATCCCTAAAAATTGCAAGCGCTGTAACTGTAAAACCGTAATTACGCATGTCCACTCAGCGATCCTGAATGTCTACTCCGTGGACACAATCATCTATTCAGTGGACACACTAATCATAAGAATATGTAATTACTCGTTAAGGGGGACTGTCAGTCCCATATAGCTAATACATTAGTTATGAAATCACAACTTTTGCAAAAGAATTGCTTTGCCGTGTTATCCCATTTTCACCACGTATGGGAATCATTATAACATCAATTTAAAACAAAATTGGGGAAAAAATAACATCAGGTTATTTAATTTTTAATTGATAAAGTTTTAAAATAGTGTCGACGTCTGCTGTATATTTTTTGTATTTTTAAACTTCAAAAATATATAATTAAATAATTAGATAACATTTTCGTTTTAAATTCGTTTCATTTTGATGTTATCTTGGAGATAAAGGGCTAACATGGCAAAGCAATACTTCTGCGGAAGTTGTGATTCCAAAACTAATGCATTAGTTCTATGGGACTGACAATCCCTCTTAAAAATAGACTAACGAAATTGTTCATGAAGTATGTGCCTCTCAGCAAATGATAAACGCTATTTGTTTCAAAATTACTTGCAAAATATACTTTTAAATAGATAATTGTTTGAAATAATATATTTATATAAAGAATATATGCGCACAAATTTTTTTTTCCGGGAGTGACCGGTCGCTATATCACAGCTGTTCCCATTTTAGTTTTGAATTTTTATTAAAATTATTTGTCTTTGCCAACCTAGACGTGCTATAGGATAAATTTAATTTAAATAAGCATACAATAAACTGTGGCAAAAATATTAAGTGTGGCAACTGTTTTAAAAAAAAAGTCTAAAGAACTGGCAAAGCGTGTACTAATAAATAGTAGGCCATAAAATAAAAGTACCAGTAAACCGCATGCGGCCAAAGCAGGGGCTAGTATCAGACTTGTTTTATCCCCAACTCCACCAGTACTGTGTTTGTCCACAATTCTGTCCTTGTGATGGTCTGGCCAATCAAAAACGCTTCCGGAATTTTTCATATTGATTGTTAGTTGGTTGGTTTCAAAATCATTTAGACCTTTTAAATACATGGCCATGAGCATAGCTCCTAAAGTAACAAAAAAAAGTAAAATTGTAAATTAAAAATAAAAATAATTGCTTGATCTTGTTAATTTACATTTTTTAACTTCGAAACAATGTGGTTTTTATTTATAATTTTATTGATTTTTAATTACCTTGCAATATTTGGGTTTATTAATAATGTTATATAAAAACTCCTCAGCGCCCGTTAGTGGGCCAAGGCCTGTCATGCCCATTTCAGCTTAAGGGGGAATGGGTGCGCTGGATCGCGGGTCTCCGCGGGTCAAAGCAAAGTGCATCAGTGGTAATCCAATGGAGAAAAAATATTTTCTCTTCCATATTTCTCCGGCTGTATTGAATATTTTTACAAGCGGATTTTTTATGTAATAAATGTAGCTGACTTACAGGTCCCGACCTTCCCACTTTTTAAAATTGGTTCATATATATTTTTTTTAAATTTTCAATAAATAATTTTACACAAAATATTCGAAGCAATTTCAAAAAGTGGGAGGATAGAGACCTGTAAGTTATCTACATTTATTATTTAAAAAAAACCGTTCTTAAAAATATTCAATACAGCCGGAGAAATGTGGCAGAGAAAATATTTTTTTCCCCATTGGATTAACACTGAGGCACTTGAGTTTGGAGACCCGCGGTCCAGCGCGCCCATTCCCCCTTAAGGGACCAAGTGCTCCGGGTGCTTGGCATACGTCCCGGTTAGGTGGTCAACCTCACGCGGACACCCAGTGTTTAGTTCCCAAGCGTGATTTGTGCTCATTTTATCGGTCCATTTAAGAGATGAAAGATGAGTCAACTTGGCCCAATCCGGGACTCCCCCGGAATTGTGGCATGGCAATGCGACGCACTACCACTAAGCCATTTGGCCTCAATAATGTAATGAATTTATTATTAATTCTGAATTATAAAATCACTGTAGAACAATATAAGTTTACTTAAAAAATAACTCTGAAAACACCGGGTCAGTTTTAAATTCTTTAAATCTTGAGTAAAAAAATCATCCTTTAAATAATCAAAAATATATTATATTTGCATAATTTTTTAATATTGATATACATTAATAAATAAAGATAAATTTACCTATTTGACACCTGTCAGCAGTTCCGTGTTCTTGCTTGTTACCATCATTTTGAATTGATTTAGTGACTGCATCCACAAAATATTTTATATCCGCACTGCTCAGATCTTCCTCGTCCTGTTTTTTCTTAATTATTTGCTTTAACTCATAATCTCCCATGGTTCTGGATAGCTAAAATCCTAGACACGTTAAGGTGTAAAGTTAAAGTTATTTAGCGCGAAACTGAATCAATCTCTTAACTTAAATACTTCCAAAAGAGAAATAAATCGTATGAAAATACTTTCGATTTCGTGACGTATATGTTCAGGATAGCTGTTATTAAAGTAGGCGTCATGTAGAGGAGAATGATGATTGACCCAACTATTAATGGTTAACCTTCAAATAATAGTCTAGACTTCAAATAAAAGAAGAAAAATCTAACTTTGTTATTGGCGCTTTGACTATTTGTTGGTGGCGCATTCTAGTGAGACGTTTTGAAAACACTTTACAAAAGAAAATAAATTTGGTTTTATGTTAATTTTTAAAAATTGAACTTCTTTCTTCCAACCGTTGTTGCAACTTATTAACACACACTTGTATATATATTTTTTTTAATTTTATAAAAATTTGTTAATGAGAACCTATTCTAAAATGGCATTTCAAAGCTGTTTTAATTAATATAATAAAAATAGAGTATTTTAAAATACATACTTATTGTTAAAATTCAAATAATTTAATTTCGTTTGATATTTCAAGATTAAAATCACATTATATACAATCCATTAAGCCATATTGAACCATACTGTTGCTGAAAATGATACTGATAATATTGTTAAAGCATATTTTCATTATGCGAAAAACCAGACTACAAATAAAAAATGCGCAATTTTAAAAGTTGTAAAGTAAACACTCTTTTATTAAAAAGATTTTAAATTTCACTGGTTATTTAGTAATTGAATGACATTTAAAAATATCGTCTTATAATATTGTTTTCTGACTTTTTTCTTGTTTGAGAATATTAAAAAAAACTGCGTTCGCAGGAAGAGAATTTTACAAAATGTAATTATGTATGAATATAAAAAAAATCTTGCATGAGGTTATAAAAAGAGCTAATTTACTATGAAAATACAGAAATACTTTCTTTTTATTCTGAACATTGTAAGTTTGGGCTTATTAGGAATTTCTAATTTGGGGTAGAAAATGACATAGTAAATAGTTTTATTTATTTATCTTTCACGCATCCAAAAATTAAATGTTTATTTTAGAAAAAAAAAACTTTCTGCGCAGTACATAAATTATCTGGCACACCATCTAAGGTACGTATACCATTATTACATGGGAACACAAAGTGCGATACAATTAGGTATTAAGGCAATTTAAGGAAACATGGACGACACAATAGGAGAAAGGACACTTTCATAGAAAAACTATTTACTCTCTTCGTCCTTGTAAATGCGTTATGCTTGGTTTATTATATTTTAGAGGTCTTCGTCCGTGAAGCGAAATAAAATTTCAACCTCAAAATAAAATAACTCATAATGGAAAAATTGAATGCGAAAATTGTTATTCCATTTCAAATTGGAGCCACCTACATTTGTTAGCTTCCTAGTTACATTGTATTGAATCTAAAATAGAAGTTTTGTTTGGATGGTTTGACACAAATCGTTACAATTGCTTAATTTTTTTTGTTAAACTGTAATAATTTTGGCGCATTTTTTTAAGCATACAACTTTTTTTAGTTATGTAGAATTTTATAATTATATTTTTCCTGTGTTATTTGTTATCACTACTTATTGTTATTAGTCATAAAGAGGGTTATTTTCATACTTACATTATTCTTGTCAAAAAATTATTTTAGAGGCGCACCTATATGAATCAGATATAGCCTTCATTAGTGCGTTTCTATATAACCATAATACAAAATGATTTCTTTGAATATAATTTTTTTATTAATATGAAGGATTTTTTCATAATTCTATCATATAGTATTTGACTGAACGGACATTTATATGATTTATACTTTTAAAATAAATTTTAAACCATTTTCTCTTTCACTTCTTGTAAAACCTTTTGGCGGCTGGACGCTTCAGCCTCCTTTCCTGCTCGACCACCCTATGTTTGGGCCCCGTGCTACTCTTAGGCTTAATTATGGTTTACCCGAAGTATGAAGTCACGAAATAGGTCGCTTTTTTTTAACGAGAGTTTTTAAATAATAGTGCTTTTTCACTCTCTATTTTTTTATTTCTTACTACGCTTTCATTTTCAACCACTTAAAATGAAACCGGAATACTGAAGTCAAGCACCGCTTTCTTAAGCGATGAGGTTAACTTTCTAAAGATTGTTTTGATTTTTAAAGAATGTTGAATTGCAACACGGTGCTAATAGAGGACATCTTCGTTTCCCTTTTGATTCTTTTAAGCAATGGTACAAATATTTTAATTTAAAGATGAAAAAATTAAAAAAAAATATTTTAAGTAAATAATGTTTGTCAGTTAAATTTTAAAAAAATTATGAATGGTTTATTAAATATTTAAGAATTTTTGTTTAGGTGTGTTAATCATTATTTTTAGATTTAATGAGAAGTTATAATTGATTTGTAATTGTATCAAGTTTAGTTTGAAATATGCTTTACTAATAGCTATTTTTTTCAATTGACACTTTTGATGAAACATCATTTAAATAAAAATACCATTTATAAAATTCCCAAATTGAAAACAAATTTAAATTGTACTCTCAACTATGCATTAAAATCTTCTACCATGTCTTAAATTCTGTCATGTCTTAAAGTCCTTTAAACAATTGTATCAAATCAAGCAACCTTTGGTGAACGGTGTAGATACAAATTATCATCTTCTGATTAACTCAACCAAATTATTTTTTAAAAAATTATCTAATGTTCACCAAACTAACTCTTTAATGTCCGGTCCTTTGTCTCTATGGTGTAGTTGGTCATCCGACCGGTTCCAAAGTTCAATGCTTTTCCTGGAGAAGACCTTTTGAAAGTAGCCGCATGTTTCTAGGTCGGGTGGATCTCTGGACGCTAGATTTCATGTGGATAAAAAGAACCAGCCTTCCATTGTTAGAAACAAGTTTACAAAACAATTCTATACGGAAGAATACCATCTTATAATGAAGACATCTAAAGCGTGATTTGAAGTTCAATGTTGGGTATTTTTGTCATCAGTCCATTTTTCTGGAATCTGTTCTCATTTCATATTGTTCAGCAGATGAATAATTGGAGTTTTGAAATATATTGCATGAATGAAGGTTTGGTGTATGGTAACTTGGAAGGTTTTTAAAGGATATACTTAGGTCGGCTGCTCCCGAACTCCTGTTGGAATTACTACATTTGATTTCTATTTTAAAAAATTAATTTTGACGTACAAGATTCTTCAATTTTAATTAATTTAAGACGAAAAAACGCTGATTTAGTTGTTGTAAAATAATAAAAGTCCATATGAATTTTTAACATTATAATAAATAGAAATTTCATATGAAATTTCATATTTTCTGGGAATAAAATAATAATAAATGGTATTGAATTGTAATAAAATATTTCAGAAAAAGGTAGCATACAAGTAAATTTGTAATTATGTCAGGTTCATTCGAAAATTGTATATTCTGATAGCATAACAGTACATCGCGATATAAACAATTTCCCACATTTATCAGAAAGAAATGCACGTTTTCTGTATTTCTCTATAAAGTACATTGATATATTTAAAAAATAGCTGTAATCGATGAAAATTGATTGAACAGTTTGTGTAATACATTATTTTATATGTTTGTGAGCTCCTATAGGGAAACCGCTAATACAAAAAAATATTAGTATTATCTCAATAATTTAAAAAATTACAAAAAAAAATTTAACATGCATAGAATTATTCCAACGTATGTTCATCATTACAAATATTTCACCACATTTTATACGAAATGCTTTTTCTTTATTTTGCTATCGGTATTTGTACTATTTTTGACGTACACTGAAAACCACTATTTGAGATAAATGTATAATTCAATTCGTATGTATAATTCAAATTTGTCATGTGTTATGATCGCCTTATTTTTATGAAAAGTTACTAAGGTTTTAGCAATATGTATTTTAATAACTGGAATGGTTGTTTTTGTTAGAACTAAAATATATTTAATTTGACTCAATGTAATCCTGCCACACTCGTTATAACTTAACCAATATGTATATATAATTAAAAAAAATTCAATGAAATTAATTTTTGGAAACCATAAAAACTTTCGAAATAATTAACAATCTATTTATAACATTATGTGTATTCACCCGAAGGCATAAGATGCAGACTTTATGTCTGGATTATCAGAAAAAATTATCTGATGTTATGACATCAATGCGGATTAAAGAATCAACAAAAATATTTTATTTCAGTTATTTGAGCAAATATTGTTATCACAGCAGTATAAAACTCTTCCAAGGAATGTATTTGATCGAAAAAAACAAGGTGAAGTCCTAAAAATGTAGAGGTATTTTTAATGTATACTACACCATAACGCACTTACAATAAACAATAAAATTTATCGACATCGGAAATACTTATACTATTTTGTTTATTTGTATTGTGTACTACGATTTATACTGATAATAAACCTTTTTTTATAATAAATATATTTATATCTTTATACAAGGTGTCTGAAATTAAACTTATAGTAGGGGAGACCGGGGCTAGTTTTCCGTGTTTTCTTCTTTTTGGTTGTATATTTTTTACTTTTATTTATTTTGAAGTAAACACGATGTCATTGTCTTCCTAACATGCTTATCTACAAATTAGCATTACTGGTTTTCCAAAAATTAAATATACTTTTTGGCAGCAAGTGGTTAAATGCAAGTATGCTGAGCTGGAAAACGTGCCCCGTATGCGGGGTAAATTTTTCCAGACTGCCAAAAAGTGATGGGGGCAAATTTTCCAACTATTTTTTTAAAAGATTTAACACATTTGAAAAACCTTTTGTAATTTTTTACGCAGATTTATTGTGAACTATAATAGCTTAAAAGAGAAGAGCCCAGAATATAGGTTTTTTTTTTTTAAACCCAGTTTATTATACCAAACTATTTTAACCAATCTCATTAAAGGTCATATTATCATCTGGATCCCTTTAAACTTACGTATACTTCCCCTTTTGTGTAACTATACTTTGATGCTCTTTTCTAGAGGTTGTCTAAATATTGTTAAAGATTACAAAAACTTGATTGACTAAAGTTTGGTATGATTGCCCCCCCCCCCTTTTTTTTTCTTGAACAAGCCAACTGACCCAAATCTTTGGGTGCAACATGACACATTACTACGTTACAGTGTAATTATTCACAATCTATGGGGAGTATTTAAGTTTCTGGATGATTTACGGCTACTACATCCATTCCTGATAGTTTTTAGAGTGACATATATTATTGTTTCAGAATAGTACGAGTTCATTCAGCTTCCTTTTTCATTGCTATGCAGACATTTTGAATCTAGAGCAAAAAAAAATTTCATTATGTGTTCATACGATAAAAATAATTTGGTTTTGGGAATATTAAGCTCAATTTACAAAGGTTGGAGCACGTTTTTCTACAAGGCATTGTTGAAAATCTTTCCCCGTGAAATTTGGAAAACATACCCCGTCACCATATATTGACTTGAATAGTACCTTGACGAGTAGAATTTTAAATTATTTTGAAAACAAATGTATAGTTAAGTAAAGAGAAAAGCCACCTTTTAGTATAAGCAATGATAAAACTGTAAGTTTAATAAAAGTACGTTTGATTTAGGTTTCAATGTAAGCATGGGAATTCACTCATTGTTGAAAAAATCACAAAAACAGCTCTAACGACAATTATACAACACCAACTGAGCAAAAATTCTTGTGGATGACATAAAACGGGTTGCTTCAAAAACCAAGCAGCTATTTGGCACCTCCTAACGGCTCGTTTCTTGTATATATGTGGTGGAAAACTTACCCCATGGGAAAAATAGCCCCGGTCTCCCCTACTCGAGAATATCTGTATGGAGCAGATTAATTGGCATAATTACTTCTCATTTGGAAGAGGTTTTTGATCACATGGAAGCGATAATTCCATTAAAAAAATATTCAAAAAAATTTCCATAAAGAAATTTTTCCTCAACTGACTTTGAACACACAACTTTTTTTTTTATCAAAGTTTATATTTCTCTTTTTAATTCCTATTCCTAAAACTAAATCATTAATATTGCTGGAAATAAAAAAAGCAATATTTATAAATTACTTTTACGATTATTTTGAGCTTAGAAATACAGTAGTGATGCCAGATATCCATTAAAGGAAATTTCCTGAATAGATTTTACGAGATTCTTTTTCCCAACTTGTTAATAGCCTCTCTACTCTGACTCTCTTAATTTAGGAAAATAAAAAAATAGCCTCTATATTTGCAGGCTTGCAACACTGAACCTTAAGAAATAATAACCAATTTAAAGATATAAAACCTTTAAATGGATATTTCACGCTTATAAATGTTAGTGTTCGCTAACTCATCTACTCACTAACCTTAAAACGTTTTCATTAAACAAAATGCAAATTTGAATCGCTCTAAACACTTTCGATTTGATAAAAAAAATAAAAAGCGAGTTTTCGTAAAGTGCGCACTATACAGTGTGTAAGCGGCTTTTGAAGTGCCTTATAACTTTTTCTTATCGCTATGGCGAGATAATACGACGGATGTCAAGAAAGCAAGTCAAGTTTCGTTTACCGATTAAAAAACCAAATGGAAAAAATTAACGTAGAATATATAAACCAAGTATTAAAACTTTTAAGTTAAATTTTCTACAGCAAAGCATTTATTTTCATTTAGTCACTCTACATAATAATTACATCGAAACAGAATTAGTTTAGTCCAGTCCACATCATATCAACCGTAAAAAGTATTATCATTATTTTTAAACAATTTTACAAATTCAATTATACAATTTAATTTAATTCAAATTCTATCGAACTTTTTCAAAAAGCTACTTTTTAAAGATTTTTTTCTTACGAAAGGTAATATAAGATTCAAAAGATTTAAGAATTGGGTTGTTTCAGATGACGTTCTCCCCTGTTTTCACTTTTGCATTTCCTGCAATTTCATTGGTTGTTTCGATTTCACTCTCAATTTTTTCCGTCGACTGTGTTCAATTTCAGAGTTTTTTACGCGCATTTTTATATTCCTGCTATTTATTAAACTTTATCGGTTTTAATTTGATGAAATTTCAAAAAACTCACCGGTCAATGAGAGGAGCGATTTGCGTATAGAGTGGCACACGATTACATATTTTTAGAGAAAGAAATTTTTAGAAGGATTTAAATTATGATTGTTCTTTATTTTGTTAGGCTATAATAGAAGTTTTTTTCAAAAACCTGAGAATATATATTAAATTTGTTAAAAATATTTTAAATCAAAACAAAACTAACACTGTCAAATAAATTTATGTTATAGAGTTGGCAACGTTATGCAAACGTATGTTTTGCTTTTTGCAAAATGAAAGCTTCTCTTAAAATGTTCGTTTCGTAGTGTTTGATTTTATTCCTAGGGGAAAAAATGTTTACTCTTTTACGAGGTTTAAATCAAAACTTGCAATATGTTGATCGAAGGAACAACAATCTTAAAGAGATTCCTGATGAAATATTGGCCTCCAAAAACCTAGAGGAACTGCAGCTAGATTCTAATCACATCCGAGTTTTGCCCAAAGTAAGTTTTGTTTTGAAATCCTTAAGTGCGCGTATTGTCTTCATGAAAGTGATATTATTTTAATCTATTAATCAGAAAATAGAGAAAAAAAATTGCTTACTCAATTGTATTTTATTCACTATACATTTTTTTTCCAAGCTATGTTAGTTTCTTTTTCGTTTTGAACCCCAGCAGGACGTCCCAATCAAGAATGGTTTTTAATTGTTTAACTTTAAATAAAAATTTCAAGCATTTAGAATAGGTTTGGAATATTTTATATTCGTAAAATACCTTCAAATTTCTGTAAAATTATTATGAAATTCTTAAAATAGCACTTGACCGCCAAATGTACGTTTAATGTTTAAGTAAACATTTTTATAATTTAGAATTGTTTATATTTTGGGGAATTTTTTTAATTTTGAATACATTCTTCAGTAACAAAATTGTTATAAACAACCATTATATCAAATATAAACATAGCTGCTTACTTAACTTCTCCGTAGACACATAATTAGTTTTAAATTTTCCCCTTTTTCCATTTTTAAAAGTATATGAACTCAATACTTGAAAAAAATATTTTCTTGTAAAACAAGAAGTACTTTACTTGTAGATTTAGATTTTATCAGACAAGAAACTATGAGCAAAGAACTTCAAATTACACAATACTGAAGTGCTTTTAAAAGTTGCTGTAGCATAAATTGTTTGTTGGTTTCTTTGACCTCAGGGTACTCATAAAAAAAATCAGCTAATGCCTCATCGTGGCTTGGAGAGTATTGGAAATGAGGCATAATTGGTTATATCTACGAGGTTTTTTTTTCTACCTCCGATGGGTTGTAAAGAAAAGATGGGTCAATATACAAAAAAGATTTTTTTATCACCAAAAGTAATGTACAATACAGCTTATTTCTCTACATAATCACCTTGACGATTAAAGCATTTGTCATATCTGTGAACAAGCTTTGAATTACCCTCTTCATAAAATGTAGCCGCCGATGATTGAAAGGGAGTAGTGACAGGTTTTTTTAGCTTCACGTCAATTTGGAAGCTTCACATCAATTTTTTTCTGCCCTCCAAGTAACTGCTAATCGATAATTCACTTATGGTGAACCTTCGAGTTTCCCTAACTGCTTGGTCAACTCGCTGAACAATGTTGTCTGTAGCGACAAACTTATTTCCTTGACCCCCTTCTTCATGAATATCAGTTCGGCCACCTTTAAATTTTCCACACCTTTCACAAACAACGCCATCACTCATAAAGGTGTCTCCATACACTCGGCTCATCCTTAGACGAATTTCGGTTGCACTGTTTCCTTCTGCCTCCAAGAAACGAATAACAGCCCGCAATTCTGACTTGGCGGCTTTATTTTATGAAGAGGGTATTTCAAAGCTTGTTCACACATCATATGACAAATGCCTTAATCGTTAAGAGGATTATGTAGAGAAATAAGCTGTATTGTACATTACTTTTGGTAATAAATCTTTTTGTATATTGACTCATCTTTTCTTTACAGCCCATCGGAGGTTGAAAAAAAAATCCTTGTACTTGTAAACAAGTTATCGAAAGTTTATGGTACAAATCTACGAAATAAGTCTAGAATTTCATTTAAAATTACAATATATGTAAGTATAAATGTTTAATCGATCTGTAACTAAACTTATTGTATGGCAATATATCTCATGAAACATTCATGAAGAAAAAAATTAAATTTATCAATATTTTTCAATAGTACACAATAAAAATATATAAAGATATTAATACAGAACCATCTAACTATAAGCTACTGCAACTATTCATGGGCTAACTTCTAACTACTGTAAAAAATCTTTTTTGGCGAGCCCGTAGTAATGCCGAAATTATGAGCCTTGATAAATATTTGTTCTGCCTCAAATAGCACTAAACAAACTGGAAATTTTTTAAGCTGTTTCTTGTCAACTATTATCTCTCTAACAACTATTCTTTGAGCACTATAAAACTATTTCTTGAATATAAAACAATAGTACAACAAATGGAATGCAGATGAATTGCTTAAAAGATTAACGTTATTTTTCATGTTCGGCTATAACACCGTTTTAAATAAGCTCATGAGGCAAGACCTATGAGTCACTTTTAGTCATGATATTCACTGGTCCACAAAGTTTTTCTGGGATTGCTCTGATCCCTGAAAGCACAAAATTAGACCCCCTCCCCCGCTATCCTGTGTGACAACCTGAGTGCTTTGATTCTGGAAAGTTTTTTTTTTCTCTAATGGGGCTGCAATATTGGCGGAAGATTGATTCTGGAAAGGTGTGTCCGAGAAAAAAAGGGCTATGTTTGCTGACGCTTCCTGAATGCAATATTCGGCAGTAAATTGAACAACATCATATTTTTGCCTGGGACATGATGTTAACAAATATAATTACCCTAACTTGTTAACTGCTTAAAAGAAGCTTCCCATTCTTAGCTCGGACAATTTTTATAAGCTATTCTCAAAGTATCGTCCTTGACAGCAAGGGTAGAAGGGTGAATTTTTTCCCAAGTGAACACATAATCCTCAAACCTATGTAGTGCATTTAAAAAAAAATAAGAAGCAAAAGATCTGCTTCTGTGCCATTAAAAGAGTATGTGTTTTTCTATAGGGTCTGTTTCGTTTGCCAAAAATAAGGAAACTTACCTTGAGTGAAAATGAGATTTTTCGCTTACAACCAGAAATTGGAAATATTGCTACACTTGTTGAATTGGATGTTAGTAAAAATGGTAGGTAAAAGTTCAATTTTTTTGCTTTTTTTAGAAGTTATTTAATTAATAAACTTTTCTTTTTATGTAATTTTTATATTATTGCAGATATTTATGATATACCTGAAAACATAAAGAGCTTAAAACAGTTGCAAGTTGCAGATTTTAGTTCAAATCCTTTAAAAAGGTATTTATGTACTCTAATAAATATTATGTAAATGACTTAGAATGTAAAAAAGATTTTTAAACTTAGTTTCAAGTACAGTAGAACCTCAAATATCTGATCTAATTGGCACCAGAGCTAGTTCGGATAATGGAAAATTCCAGATAATAGAGAATTTTCATTAAACAGTTAAAACTTAAAATACAGTAGACTGCCGAAAATCAGCGAACCTAAAATTCGCCAACGTACGAAATCCTTGCTGGGTTTGCAGTTGTAAACATTTATTTTTAGTTTTTAGTTATCTTTAAAGTCTAAACTTTCTGGCAAAAAGAAAATTCTAAAACATTATTTAGAATATCTATTCTTATTTTTTTAAATATCTAAGCACAGTTCTGTTAAAAGTGCTTATTTTTTGTTTTATTGTATCTATAGATGTCACTTAAATAGTCACATGACTTTAGACGATTCCTGGATTTTTTTAGAAAATTTTGGATTGCCAGAAATTCGCTTTTACTTTTTTGAGTTGCCGAAGTTTTGTGCTATCTTAAAACAACCGGCACTTTCTCGATTTCATGAACGCCAAAATCTCCCGATTTAAGAATCACTGCGGATAATTCAGATTTCAGAGTTGCTGGAGATTCTCGATTTTTGAATCGTTCACTTTATAATCGCCGTAGTTTTCTTAGCCTGTTTTTTTTGTAAAAAAAAGAGAATAACTTTATTTTAGAAAATTTTTATTTGGCTTAGGGGCGGTCAGTTAACAGAGAGTTCCGGATAAAAGAGTGACGGATAATCGAGGTTCTACTGTAACTGTTTAACAAAAAATATTATAATAATATTAAGTTAAATTACATTTCTTTGTACTGATATTTTATGAAATTTAATTTTAATTGTACATGTGATATTTGTATTTAGTTAATTTATTCTCCCAATTAAAATTGTATAAAAATTTCTCTTTGCAGGGTCCCTTTCAGTATTGTTTATCTTCAAAACTTAACAGATTTAAAATTAAATGATGTTAATCTCACAGGACTGCCATCTGATTTTGGAAGGTATTGTACATTCAATTAATTGTATTCTATTACCTTAATATAATGGGGACACCTCAAAACCCACAACTTACAATTGCTATGTAACCAATTTTAATAATCGCTATGTAACGAATTTTATTACTAAAATTTAACAGGAACTACACTGGGGAAAGGGGGATAGTAGAACATGTATTTTCTTATTATTCATGTCTCAAACTCCAACAAGCTAAAATTCTGAAATAGAACTACAAAAGTATCCCCTTTAAGATTGGTTTTTTTAACAGAAATGTCTAACAAATATTCATTTGTTATACAGAGAAACTGTCTGAGTGTTCTGGTAGTTCCAAAAATTATTGAATTTGAAAGTAAAATTTTGTAAGAGGCCTATATACCATAAATTGAGGCCTAGTGGCTTAGTGGTAGTGCTTCGCATTGCCACGCCACAGGTCCGGGGATCGAGTCCCGGATTCGGCGAGGTTGACTCATCCTTTCATTCCTTAAGTGGGTTGATAAAATGAGGACCAAGCATGCTTGGGAACTAAACACTAAGGGTTCTGTGTGAGATTGACTACCTAACTGGGATTTATGCATGGCACCCCAGAGCCCTTGGTCAAGTAAGATGAAATGGGAACGGCAGACCTTGCCCCACTAACGGTCTGTTGCACCAAGGAATTTAGTTTATATACCACAAATTGCATTTATAAGTGAAATAACTCGTTTCATAAAATTACTGATGTTGTGTATATATTTTATAGGCTTGTTAATTTGAGGACATTGGAGTTAAGAGACAATATGTTGAAAGAACTGCCATCTTCATTTGTATCACTTAAGAATCTAGAATGCATTGATCTTGCAAGTAATATGTTTGAGGAAATGGTATGTGTGTTTTAATTTTTTTAACTATAATTTATAACATGAAATATTTAAGAAAGTTTTTTTTTTAATTTAAAAACAAAGTATCATTAAACTTTTGTTTGTATTATTTAAAAATGTATTTCTAATATTAGTTTAATTCTTGGTTTAGTTTTGAAACCTGATAATTTTGCATAACTATTATTAACTAATAATACTTTTTATTTACAAACTATTAGTGTAATTTTTTTTACATAAATTAAGTCTATTTAACTTAGAGTTAACACTTGTTGTTGTTGACGTGTGCCTCCAGGGCATAGCCTGGAAGGCAGAAGGGGTTCACTAGCTTCCATTGGCACAAGGCTCAGAGTTTCCATGAGGGTTGTAAGTCTGACTTCTGCTCCAAGATGGCAATTTAGGCATGTCGCTGGAGAGGAAGGACATTTTTCTCCAGACAACCAGCACCCATGGTACTGCCCAATGACTGCCCACAGGACTTTCGAACCCACAGATTTAACGAGCATGTTCTCCGCATGTACTCAGAAAAACACAAATATCCATGCCTTATCCGCAATTAATTCGAACCCAGGCCCACTTGCATGACAAGCGAGGATCGAAACCACCATACTGGCTGGGCGACCGGTAGTTGATTATATTAACACTAGTTGATTATATGAAAACAAGTTTGCTCAAAACTTGTGCACTCCATTATAGCATAAAAGGATTATGCATCTCTTATTCTCCTTAAAAAGTTACTTGACTATAACTAGATTGCAATTTTTTTAAAACTCTTTTAAAAAGAAATGTAATTTTTTATCATTTTACTTATTTTATGTTTACAATTAAATTTTATTCAAATACAGCCCTCATGCTTATGCCAGCTGGTAACATTGAAGGAACTTTGGCTGGATTCTAACGAAATATCTTCACTCTTAACTGTAAGTCTTTCAACTTTATTTTAACTTTTTCCAATTTAGTTTTTAGCATTCAAACTACAAGATCAGGTTTATCTTGCAATTTATTAATCATCTCTTCTATGTGTTACGAGATAATCAGAGATATTTTTTTATAAAATTACTTATTTATTCGGTGATAAAAATTATTTAAATGTTATCTGTATCTGCTATTACATATTTTGTAATGTTTCATGTTATTGAACAGGCATGAGAATTTTCCGCTTTTTTGGCGGACTTCCACTTTCCTCTCTTATTTCTGGGCATTTGTGGATTTTTTTTATCAAATTGTTGTTCGAAGAATGGAAACTGAATTGTAAAATTACTTTGATCGCTATACTCCAACTAAAGCAAAATACGTCTTGAATGTCGTTTATTGTCACAGTGAATTGGCTCTCTGCTTAAATTTTCTTTTTTTGTGCATGGGGTTTGGGTACCAAGGAGTTAAGAAGTTTGCCAGTGCGAGGGTTGTCAAATCCATACATTTAGTAAGCTCTCAACTAGGGCTAGACCGATGCAAAAAATCAGCCATCGGCATAGGCTTCTGATGTAAGCCGATGTTTTTTTATAGGAAAAATAAAAACGGGAAATTTTCGAAACCAAACATTTTATATTTCTATTTGTGCTTGCGTTCAAATGAGATTATAACAGTGTTTTGTCAAGAGGTGTTAAGATTGACGCTTTGAAATATTTGCCAGTTCGCAGTAATGTGTCTCCTTATTTTTATAATATAGTCCAAGATGACTCATTCAACCAAACTTTAACACATCGTAATATTTGCTATTTTGCGGCAAATTCACAGAGCATGGTTCGTACACTCCTTAAAAAGTGCTTGAATTAAAAAAGTTCATTTAGAAGTCTTTAAAACTCTTGGAAAGAAATCTGTTCGTTTTTATTGCAAAATCGGATCATATCAAAAACTTTCTGAAAGTCATTTCCGAACCATGTTTGATGACTTAAACACTTCATATTTTACTCTTGTTACGTGATACCATGATATTTTCTAACCTATATTTCTAAACATAGTCTTTAATAAATAATGCCATGAAATTGCAGACAAAATAGCGTCTTAAAAAAGGGGTTTGCCTTATACACGAGACGTCAAATTTTCCACAATGTTAACGCCATTGAAAAGATAGTTTCCTCCATTCTCGGTCTATATTAATGAAAGTAAACTTAAATTTCATTAAAAAAGAAGTTTAAATTATAAATTTTAACAATAGAGGTTAAAAATGTATTTAAATTTTGAACATGAATTAAGATTGGGTTACACTAAGATGTCTTCAATGGTATCAACTTAGGCCCAATGCATTCCCCTGTTATAAGAGTAAAATTTTCACCTGATCCAAAATCTGCTGCTCAATAAAGCCTCGTGATTTACTTATTTTGCTGCCTAGTATTTTCATGCATCCACCGATGCAACCGTATCACCTGATAATAATTGACAATTCCCTGGCTCTGTGTAACTAGAAAAGTGTTTCGTTACTTCTATAGCTCTGGTTCAGGCCCAGTAAGATCAACCAGATTATTCTAATGGAAAGTCTGTGACCTAGGGTTGGAAAGAACAACTTGAAAGTTTTTTTTTTAATGTTTGAAACTTTTTTAGGAATAATTTATACTTCAGCCCATACCTCTCTAACTTTAGACAGTTTTTTGTTAAAAAAAAATGATAATCAGTTACACGAGCATAGACGGTATGTTTATATAATCAGCTTTTATGGTGTTGTTAGTAATTTCTAGTCCCTGAATTTTTATGGAAAAGTCCTACAATAGTACTTGAAAAGTTCTTGAATTGTTTTTCCTTACAATTGTAGGAAAATTGCTTTTAAGAGGGACAGTATCATTTTTTGTTTTTTTTGTGAACTGTGGATATTATAGCGCCTGTTGGTTTTGTGTTTCTGTAGAAAAACATGATTCATAAACAATGTGTAAGTTTTTTAATATAAACCTTGTTTTGAAAGCTAGATATTTTATGTAATTGGCATAACTTCCGTGTGCGATAATTGCTGAAATTTTTTTAAATTGGCATGTTAATCTGAGTGAGTTGTATGATAGAAGGTTTAAGGTAGAAGTTGTAGCATCTTTGTCTTTCTATCCTTTATTCAGTAGAAATATGGCATTTTTATGGCCTATGCACACAGATAATCTTTTATTGCTATTTTGATTATGTTTTTTTAAGATACTCAATATTGTCCTGCAAATCACATTAAAAAAACAAATTTACTGCCAGTGGAAAAATTTGCGACACATTAAATACTATTTTTATTTAATTATTATAATCTCGCATTTTTTAAATTATTTCTCAGAATTCTAATCCCAATGCACTTTCAATTTTTTTAATATTTTTGTGTTAGCATGTCTGATTGAATTTGAAACTTATTTTTCATCAGAAATTTATTGTTAATAAAAAAGGCATTATTAAAGTTGATTGTTTGTGAATTAATAAAAAAAGTTCTCTAAGAATCAGTAAAATTATTATGTTACATAACAAGCAATTAACTGATGATTTAATTACATATTTTAGAAAATTGTTTAGGTAGTTGCAATCCTGACAACTCTCGAATTTTTTTTTAATGTTTTCTTTCAGGATATAAAAAAGTTGAAAAATCTAAAGTGCTTTGATGTTTCTGAAAATGATTTGGAGTTCCTTCCAGAGGAAATATCTGGATTGGAAAGTCTTACAGACTTTTATGTTTCCCAAAATTATCTTCAATTGCTTCCTAATGGGATCGGAAGCCTTACAGAACTTACTGTTTTAAAAGTATGTGTTAATAGCTTCATTAATATAAATATATTTTTATTTGTATGGTACACGTTGCCCCTTTGAATAAAACATTTATGTCATATGATAAACCATAAGTACTTGAATGCTTCATTCTAAATAAAAAATTCTAACAAAAGCCATTCTCACTTTCTGAAAAATTAAAAATTTAAATAAAAAAAAGTCAAAAATTTAAAACTAAGTTTAATGTCATGTATGTATTTTTTTTTATCAAATTTAGTTTCTTAACAAATTTGTTTTATTTTTGCTTTGTTCTTTTTTATCAATATTCAAAGTTTTTCTGTTATTAAATCTTCGCAAGTACTTTTAAAGGTTTGCTAAATTTGAGCATAACAATATTTTAAATTAAAAATTAAGTTTTCCTATTTTATACATATGATTTATTAGATCACGAACAATTTTCAAGATTCATCCCATTTTATTTTAAATACATCAACGGAATAAAATATTATAAATTACTATACCTACCCTAGTAGCATTGTTTCTCGAAATTTGCTCGATCAATCATCGATCGTTCATCAGATTCAGCGAAAACTCACCGGTGATCGCATCCGTAATCCGAAAGTACACAAGACAACCTCGGCAATCGGTAAACGAAATTCTATCGATAAAATTCATCGATTCGATATCGGTCAAAGGTGAACATTCAATCCATGTACGTTTCATCGGAAAATTATGACGAATCGATATCGCAACGATAAGAAACCGAAAAATGTAGCTTTTTTATTTAAGTACATACAAATTGCGTTAAATTATTTCGAAAACTTCATATCCGAAAGCTATTATGTTCAAACTGGTAATAGTTATTTTTTATTTACTTACACACAACATATTTAATTGCGTGCGAAGATAAATATTTTTACTGTATGATAACACTATTTCTTTTATTTACTTAAAAATTAATTTTTAACTTTTTTGCCATGATTAATTTTTGAAAAACTTTAAGAAAATAGATTTTTGAATAAATAATATGAACCAAAAAACTTCAATACGCAAGTTACCAAGAGCTATTTAATTTAACATATTTCTATTAGTATTGTTAACTTAAATAAAGTAATATTTAAAAGGAATTTGCAACTTGCAAAATAAAAATTAAAATTTCTTAATCAATAACATAAAACTTCATTAACGATCAACCTTTTAACCTCTTTATTTACACGCAAACACACTGCAAGTTTCCATAGCCGCAAAGACAAATGCGCAGTTCCTCGTTGTAAGACAAATGCGCAGTTCCTCGTTGTAAGACAAATGCGCAGTTCCTCGTTGTAAGACAAATGCGCAGTTCCTCGTTGTAAGACAAGAACGCGGATCCCGAGATTGGTGGTTCTGTCCTCCTCCTGAAATTCAAAATATTACCTGACCAACAGGAAAAAATTAGTGGCACCATCTTGTTTAAAACTTTTGAACTAACATGCCGTAAACTGTTCGGAATTTTATCGGAAAGTGTTCGAAAATCTATCCGATTACTGAGATTTCGATTACTACTCATCGGATTCTTATCGATTTCTTCTTGACATTTGTTCAGAATCTCATCGGATAAACTCATCGTAGACTGGACGATCGAGCGGACACAACCGAGGAGTTATCAACGTAACGGGCAATTTTCGATTAAAATCCTATATTCAAATTCTCACCGGCGAACAATGAAAATTCGATTATCGGTCGATGAAAAATTGCTACTAGGGTACTCAATCTATGTTGAAATATTTAATGAAAGTTATGTGTTATAAAAATTGTTTTTTTGTACTCTGCCATAGAATTCTATTCGGATCTACCCCTGGTAGCCATTTCTTTACATATTATATCTCTGTTATCTAAATGAAAACAGTGTTGCAATGTAGATATTGTGTGATTGGGTAGAACATTGAAGTCTCAATGACTCATCATCCCCTAGATTGTATGTGTTCTATGTACAAACTCCACAGCTTGCTTACTGTTTACATATTTATTTATGTTTCTTTTTTGCAAATACATATTTACTATTAAAGATTTTGTTTTATAGGTTGATAACAATAAATTGCTCTCATTGCCAATGAGTTTGGGGAAATGCTGTAACTTGCAAGAATTGGTTTTAAAAGAAAATGAAATATCTTCATTCCCAGAATCTATTGGGCAACTAAAACAACTTACTACTCTTATTGCTGATTGCAATAAATTAAGTAGCCTTCCTTCCCAAGTTTGTCATTTGTCCCAATTAACTGTATTATCACTTAGAGACAACTGTTTATACTATCTTCCTGAAGATATTGGCATTTTAAAAGAGTTACAAGTTTTAGACCTTTGTGGAAATAGGTACGTATTTTTTTTATATTTATATTTAAATACTTTCTATTGTCCACAAATTCTGTATGCTTATTAAGTCGAATGGGACTATAGTATGGTTGTTTTTTTTGCTACTGTGCTGAATGCATGATAGTCTGTATTACGTAATGTGTTAGGAAGATATTTAAAAAGTAAATTGTTAAAATTAATTACCAACATCCGTGCCTAGTGCACTTGAGCTAATATGCATTATATGGTACTCAAAATACTTTGATACAATATAAAGTTAGTGTTTTTGTAGGTTTTATAATTTTTGCTGACTATAGGGGGAACTAGGGACATTTGAGCCATAAGGATACATGACCCAATGCCTTTTTCTCAGCAATGGAAAAGTTTTGTGAGTTGAAAGTGGCATCACTTTTTCCTTTCAGCCAGCTGATCACATGGTGAAAAAAACGTGCTGAATCATTGCATATGTGTTTATTTATGTGAAGAAATACGTTTTCATGCACTGAAAGTAAATTTTTGAGGCGTAAGGTTTTTCGTCTACATTTTTTGGTTTAAAGGAAAGATTTTTTCAATTAGTTACTTGTTTAGTTCATGCTATACCTACAGTTACATACATAATAGTGCTCATGTAATTATTCGCAATGACTTGTTTCGGATTGCACCAAAAAAGTGCAACTAGGATAAATGACCTAAGCCAATTGGGGATATATGACCCAAGTAAACAACACAAAATTAGACAGAAGTAGACCAAGTAAAATTTTTTTTAAAAATGACAGGAGTCCCAAAAGTAAATGACTGGGTTCTTAGCGGAGTATAAGGTTTGTTGGGAACGTACAAGGGAACAAATTTTTAACGAGCTTACAATTCAATATGCAGAAAGAATCGATGGAAAATGTTTTAAATGGCCTGAAATGGATAATTCATCCCAAGTTTATATTGATCAAATAGTAGCGATTCTTCAACCACCTGTGTTTTCTCTGCAAAATAAAAGAAGCCTCAGTTTTTTTATTTCGTCCAGAATTGACTTTTAAATTTGATTATTTCGTTAGTATAAGCATAATTAATGTGATGAAAATAAAAAGTAATGATTTTGTCTGAAAATACTATAAAATCTATATAAACTTCATAATATGATATTAGTTTTGTTATTAGGTAAAAGGTTTTTGATAATTTTAAGTCTTACTACCAAATTTTTGGGTTGGGTCACGTATCCCTAATGGGTGGGTCATCTATCCCTATGCATTGGGATACATGACCCAAAACTAAATGTTTAAATAATTTATATTTTACTACTATTGCAGTTAATACTACAGAAAAATACTAATATATATTGTGTACTACTTTATGAAGTATAAATTATCTGCATTTACACATTCATAAATAGTGTTTTTTTAAAGTTACAAGCAAAAAACTTCGGGTTGGGTCATATGTCCCTTTTTCCCCCTATTATTAGATATGCCATGTTAAACTTGTTAAGCTCCTTTTCTATATGGTATAAAGCAAAATATTAGTACAAAATCATTTGTTTATTCTGTGATAACTTAAAATGATATTTGGTTTTGAATTTATATTTAATTTAATAAATATAGCCTCTGGTTAAAAAAATATGTAACTGAAAGCAGCACTGTATTTTAAAGTTTCACAAATTTGAGTTTACCTTGATAATTAATGAGAAATAGGTAACTTGTCATATATAATAGTGATTATTATAAGCCCATAAAAAAAAACTTAATAAATTATATTTTTATTAAAATTGTAGAAAAACTGTCATTTAAGTGGACATATTTTGTTTAGATAATTCTCTGTTCCCTTGTGATAATTTACATACATATTATGTACAATAACTCAAAGTGGATTAGGACAAAGAATGTTTTTCTAGTACTAAGAAATCTAATTTTTCATATTTTGCTCTCAAAAGGAACGGTAAATCACCTGTCATTCTTTCACTGTCTGTTAAGTCTATGCAGCAATTTTTAGCTTGCACATCCTTTTATTTTAAGTTTATGAACAACTGTTTTTTCTACATATTATACTTATTTATCCTGATTAAACATTAATGAAGACCGCTATGCTTGAATTTTTGCACAGTTAAATGATATTAATTCATGATATTCTCAAATTGAAATTTAGAGCTGAAGGTATTTACATAGGAAATGAAAAAAAATGATATGTTTGACTTCAGTTTTAGGAACTGCATGCATGTGTTTGTTGACCACTGCTTTATTAGTTAACCTATCACTTTTGCCTTAATAAAAAGAACAATAAATATATTTTTTATTTTAGCATTTGGGAAAAAGGTAACATAGTGATAGACAGGAAATAATTTGTAATTCATGGCAGATTTGTGAAATTTTGCATGCTTAATTCTGGAGGAGGTTTTTGAAAGCAATACACTATTGCTCAGTTACATATTTTGTAAAATAAATATTTTTATTCAATAACACATACTTTGTTACAATTACATTTTTTGCTCCTTTTTCTTTTACATTTCCATCAATATTTCAAAACACTTTTTTTTTTCATTTTTAGAATACAATATTTACCAGCAAGTATAATGTTTTTAAACCTAAAAGCCCTTTGGTTGTCTGAAAACCAGGTTTGTTGATAATATTTGTATAAACTAAAAAATTTGACGTAATAATAAAGCTTCAGTAGTTATTGCATTAAATTTGTAGTGAAAATTTATGTAACATCTTAAATGTAAAGATATGATAAAAAGTTGAAACCAATTTATATATTGACTTCAATTAGAAAATTTTAATGCTAATAAGCCATTGCCCTGAACATAACATATTCTAATTGTTATCAAAATAATTGTATTTGTCAATAAATTAAAAATAGAAATCTGGAAATCTATGTAATTTTAAAATATCACCCATCACCCTTCCAAAAAGTTTTTGTAAAATCCTTTAAAAAATAAAATTATAAAGCTAATGTTTAGATTTTTTTATTCAATATAGTATAAAGGACTATGTATTATATGAAGTAAATTTTGGCATTAAGTAAGTATAGTTATATTCTTTTTCAGCATCAACCCCTTTTAAAATTTCAAAGGGACTTTGACAAGAAGGCTCAAAGAGAAATCATAACCTGTTATATGCTGCCACAACAAGAATATACTGTTGATTATACAGGTTTAACAGTATTTTTTATTTGAACTATTTTTAAGGATAATTTATTGATTTATTTTATATTTTAAAATTGTTTGTTATTTAGTATCACCTACAGACAACCAGGAAAAACCATTCAGCAATCATCAACGTGTAGAATTTGAAGTTGAAAGTGAAGACGAGCTTGAAAAAAATGTAAATATATTTATATTTAATTCTGCTTATTCTTTTTTATTTAATTTCTTTTAATAATTTGTTTAGCTACATTGTGTTACCTTTCTTTCAGGCAAAACCCTACCCTAAAGATTTGAAATCAAAAGTTATTAAATTGTTTCCCCAAAAGAATAAAGTTATAAAGAATGATGAAATGGTATGATAGTTGTTTTTAATTTCACAATTATTTATGCTTTTACTTGTAAAATTAAAACATTTTCCATTTTCTTCTAAAAAATATTCTGTTTCAATTTTATTTTTTTAACATAGGCTATATCCATTGATAAAGACCAACCTAATTTTTGGAAATCATATGAAGAAAAGAATCACCTTCATTGTACCTCCCCTATTATTGATTCAGGAGTATCTAGTGCAGCTTCTCCTGGTATGATATTAACATTTCCTTTTTAATACTCCTTAGACACTCTGTAACTACTTATCACATTTGTAAATCGATACTTTTCATAATATTAACCCCTATCACCAATACTCCATGTGCAGATCTAGTGTGAAGTTATTTCTACCAACCTTCCTAATGCTTGTACAATTGTTTTAGTAATAA
This sequence comes from Oedothorax gibbosus, assembly GCA_019343175.1. Lineage (NCBI taxonomy): Eukaryota > Metazoa > Arthropoda > Arachnida > Araneae > Linyphiidae > Oedothorax > Oedothorax gibbosus. The sequence continues at coordinate 13,141 of JAFNEN010000622.1, read as the reverse complement.
ATTATGTAATATCATATTCATAACAGTATTCAGGGATGAGTTTTTTCCGCTTTTAAGCAGAATTCATTCCGCTTTTTAATTTTTTAGGAAAAAAAAGAAATCCGTTTTTTTAAAAAGTTCCGCTTTTTCTAATTTTGCCTAAAAATTCTGTTTTTTGCTTGTTCTAATCCCTCACACAAAAAAAACTTTTCACAAAGCAGGGGTCCATCCAGAGCTAATTTGGAGCCGTTTAGCGGCCCCTTCACAAAATTAGGATGGCCCCGTCGCATTTTTCAAAAAATTACTATAGTGGAAAACAACCGCCTCCCTATTCACAAAATTGACGAAACAATGCGGCAATGAGCATTTTTTTATCCAAATTTCCTAACTTCTCTATTTTTTAAAAGTGTGTCAAAACCTCTAAAATTGGCTAGATGGTCATCTTGATCAATTGAAATCCTAATTTGTTTACGTTATTAACTTAATCACCGATAAAATCGGTTGTCAATTTCCTGCCCCTGATGGAAAGTTATTCGCTGCAACTGCGATGCATTTTTTTAAACGATTGTTTACTCTTTCTTCGCAACCTAATTCAGTGAAACCAAACTTAAATTTCAATATAAACAACAAGTTTATAACAGATTCTAATAACGAAGATTAAAAATAGGAAGATGAATTAAGATTAGATCACACTAAGATGTCTTCAAATCTCGGCCAGCCAGTGCAATCTCTCATTAGGAGTCCAATAATGCTTCCTGATTTACTTATTTTGCTGCCTAGTAATTTTCACAAAATCTATCTAAGTGAAAGTGTTATATACCTCTGAAAAAAATGTTTTCAAATATCGGTTACCGGCCACTACAATCCAATAATGTGTCCGGGTTTCTTTTTTTTCCGCCTAGTAATTTTCACGAAATCCACTGATGAGGTTGCATTGCTTCATAATGATTGAGTTTTTTTTGCTTCTGCGTGATCGGAAGAGCGTCTCGTTACTTTTGTAGCTCCAGTTCAGGCCAATCGAATCGACCAAAATATTTTCTTTTGATCAATTGTTCTTGAGTCGTGACCTTGTGATCACAAGAACAACTTGATTTTAAAAGATGTTTTTTATTTACTTTTGAAACATTCAAAAGTGTCCGAGTAATAAAACTTTCCGCATTATGGGTGTCCCGATTAGCGGTTCTGTACTGTATTTTCTTTTCATTATAAGATATATCAGGTGCTAGATTTATAGGCTTAACATAAAAATAATTTTTAGAGCTAGGTATTCAAATATCTACTGGATGCAGAAGGAATGAAATTTGCATTCCACCATTGCAATCTGCTGTATCTCCGGAAGAACATTACCCGATATTTTCCTGATTTTCTTAAAGGCATTCATAAATCTTAGCCAATTTTCTTTTCATAATAAGATATTTTGCTTGCTAGAATGACAAGATTTACATTAAAATAGTTTTTAGGAATTTTTTAAATATTTGACTATCTTTTAGATGCAAAGAGATTGAAATTTTGCAATCTGCCGCTTCTCCACCCTGTGTTTCACAAAGATATAATTTGGCTTTCTTTTATATATATATTTTCATATATTAGAATGTTGAAAATGTTAAGATGTCAAAACAAGAAACATAAAAAAAACTTATAAAATTATTGCAGAAATTTTGAGGTTGGTTGCCAAGCCTGCGATTTATCCCCTCTCCCTTAGAAAAAAAGTTTTCAGTATTTGGGATTTTTCTAACTTTCACTCATGGTTTCAACTTCTCTAGTATAATATTTCGAGTATTTTGAAGTTTTTAGAATAGGGGGCTAGGCTAATAAGTTTTCAGTTTTGTATTGGTTGGGTTGTTAAAGAAATGTAATAATTAGCTTCAATTCTCAAGCAACTCTGATTTTAACATTTGATGCCATGAATACTTTGATCAACATTTCTATTCATGCCTAAAGCTTAAAAAACATTAATCTGAACATACATGTATAATGTAACAGCTTATTTTGTGAATTAAGTATACTGCTTAAAATGTTTTCACACCTACAATTACGCATTTTAGTTTCGGCTTTTTCTTTTTTTGTCAAACTCATGCCTGAGTATTACATGTTGTTTATATCTATGTTATGTCACAAACTAAGCTCCAATTTGCTTTATTTAATAAAAGAAATATTAAGATTCATTTTAGCTTTCACACTACTTATATAATGTTTTGTGGTGTGTGTTATAATCTCTCTGTCTGCCCCCCACTTTCACAGCCCAAACTATAAATACTTCACACATGCGTGATATGCCAAACTAAGTTTAAAAAATCATTCTAGGCTACATTCCAAACTTCATTAAAAATTTTGGAATTAGAAGTATATTTAAAAGCTAAAAAAAATTAATGCTCATTTAAATAATATAATGAGAACTTTTTTTTGATTCCATATTTCCGCTATTGCCACTTTGTAAACGCACAAAAAACTTTTTTGAATTGAAAATGAAATTTGAAGAGAAATGTTTTGATACAAATCAGTTAGGAATGAATGTTATCATAGTATATTTTACAATAAAGTTCTTTTAATGTTTCATTACATGTTCATTAACAAAGTGGCAGAGAGAGCTCCAATTTCTTTTTTGCATAAATAACTTGTTCATTTTTAATTTACACTTAAACATGTATTAATGCATATTTGCAGAAAGACATCACAATACAAGTTTGGCTTCGATTATTCCGAGTAAGCAATTTTACTGATATTCTACAAACTGCAAATTAATTTAGCATATGATTCAAGAATGGTCGGCTCAGTGGCCGAGAGGTATTACGTGCCGCCTCATAAGCCCAAGGTTGCAGGTTTGATCCCCGGCTCAGTCGTCAGATTTTCTGATTGGGAAAATCGTGGGCACGCATGTCATATGATTATGTGGCATGTAAAAGATCCCTTGAGTACCCATTTGGCTTGGGGTTCTCTGGGCAAATTAATTCTTGGCATACTTTATCATCCACAGAGAGCTCAGATTCATTGTAATCTGAACGTCAAAATTGGTAAGCCGCCTAGATGGTGCCACAAAATAATGGCTCTCGGTTCTGGGGAAATGACGAGTCTGCAAAGGCTTGACTGCCAAATAGCAGCCACTTTGGAAAAAAAATTATTCAAGAAGAAGAATCTAATTTATGAAAAAGTTAATGAAAATAAGTTATTTTGATAAATATTAGAACTAAATGCTGTGTTTAGTGATTTTGTTTCTTAATGCCTTTTTTTTTATTTAGTGAACACTACAGCTGATAAAATTGATTATGAATATCCTTCTCAAACACCACATAATGGTTTTGCTTCACTCCAAGCTTCCCAAAAACTAAAATCAACTGACAGCATTGATCATAGTTTGGATGATGTGGTGGGTACTTCATTTATTTATTTTCTTTCCTTTATTTGATATAAGTCCATTCCATGTGAAAGTACCATTTTTTATTCAAGTAAAACTTTTAGGAATCGGATGGGTTTTTTTTAAATTACCCTTTTAATTTAAGAGAAACCTTCTTAATTTAATTAATTTTTTACATTCTTAATTTAAGAGAAAAAATTGCTTTTAATAGATACTTGATATGCAAGAAAAACATATCAGTTCTATAGCCTTTACTGATTTTTTAAGGTAGTGCTATAAAATTGCATAAATTTGAATGTCTATTGTATTCGTTAAATGTAAAACAAGGTCAGGCAACATATACGAAAGTAATTTAGGAGAGACAAAAACATTTAGGTTAACCAATAATAGATTTAAGTAAAAATTCTGGTTATAGTGTCTGTGGAATATGTTTCTTGAACCCTTGAGGCAGGATAAAAAAAAAGTTGTTTGATCCCTTTTTTACAATTAACAGTTCTCCAATGTAAAATCTCAGGAAAACACATAAACAAGCACATATGTGCATTGAAATAAAGTTTCATTTAGATTTGACCTCACATTAGATTTGCCAAGGGTTAAGATTAATTTCAGAAGTCTTAAAAAAGTAAATATTAACAAAATTATCATTAAAATTTTACACATCTACAAACATTTTATAATAATTTTATCTCTTGCATAGAGATGTACGAATTACCTCATTAATTATTATTTACTACTTGAATGATTCATTTGATTAAAAAAATGAATTCACTTTACTTAGACCTCAATTGTTGACCATGTCACTTGACCTCAGTATAAAATTATGATACCCTTCCCCAATATCCAATGTGTAACTCTAGTACAACTTAAACAAACCCACACCAAACTAACCTTATACTACTAGTAATAATGAGCTATTGAAACAAATAAATGCTTAGATTATTTTTATTTTCAACAATTCCTCAAAATAAGATTTTTACTTTTCAAAAATAATCAGCTAGTTCCTTTTTATTTTAAAAACTTGTTTTTCTTTATTCGTTCTCACATCAGCCTCTATTGATGACATTTTTATATTGATAGCCTGAACTCAATGTGTTAAAAAAACATGGGAATTACAAATGTCCTAATATCTATATTTTTTCTCTAGGATGGAAACATAAGTGATAACTGTCTTTCAGTAGGCAAAGCTAGCGTATCATTTGAATCGGATAATCCTTTAGATTTCTTCCCTCAAAATAGTAAGTGAAGTTTCTTGGGTTAGCTTTCGTAACATTTTGTCAAAAAAAATACTGATAAATTGCTCTCTCAATGTGTACTTTTAGCTTCTTTATATAAAAGGTTCTTGTAGTTTGTAACTAATTTTCTTTAAAATTATAAATTGTTATCTACTAGTAATTAATACTTCAAATCCCATTGTTATAATCAATCTTTACACTTTTTAGTGTATCATGATGATAACCTATAAGGGTAGATAATGTGAAGTATTTAGGTTATTGTATGTAATAGTGAGAAAGTAGTAAATGTGTGTCTGTAATGAAATTTATGAACTATCTGTTTAGAAGAAATGTAAAAGTACTAGCATTAAAGGGGATTTTTTTTTTGGTTTAGATAATGCAGTGTTCCCTTGTGATACTTTCAATATATATGTACAACGAGAGCAAAGTGGCTTGGGTTTAAGTATAGCTGGTGGCAAAGAATCCACGCCATACAAAGGAGATGATGAGGTAAACTTCACTTAGTATCAGTTTTTAATTTTATGGTTATTTACATTGGTTTTAAGTTCATTATTTATTTTCAAATTTTTAATATTTATGTCATTTTAGGGTATTTTTGTGTCCAAAGTAACCCCAGGAGGTCCATCAGATATAGGTGGTTTAAAAGTGGAAGATAAAATTTTGAAAGTAAGTTACTTATTTAAGATAATAATGAAATATTTCATAGATAACACTATCCAATTCCCATAGGAGATTTTGTAGATTCTGAAATAAAAATTTGGTTACTTTGACTACAAATCGGTTGTTTATAATTATTGGATTTTTGAAAAGTATATGACAAAATAGTTCATATAAAAAAACCAGGAAAAACTACATTTTGCATTAAATTAATTTGTGAGGTAAAACTGACATATCACACCGTACGCTGAAAAGAGACCTATCGGGCAAAATTGACTTTTTAAGATAACACTACTATAGGATGCAAAATTTTGATATCTTTCGATTGGTGCAATCGGCATAGCGATCCTAGCCCTAGTTCGGCTGCAATTAATAGATAGGTCTTTCTTTCGCCTTTGTTTTTGGATGAATGTGAGTGCGAAAGAAAGACCTATCGCACCTGGTGTTTTTTCGTTATGCGTTTTGCAACAGCGGCAGCGATGAAGTTAAGTTTGAAGTGCTTGAATGGAAAGGTTGAAGTTGGTTATTTATTTATTTTCTTTGTTTTTTATTTGAAATACTCATTCAAAAGCTCTGTTTTGTGTTATTTAGTACAATAAATATATATAAAAAAATTCATGTAATATGTGTAGATTGCAAAATGATATGTCAATATGTATAGATATATATATTTCAAATTAATATTTTAGCAAACGATAAATTGTTTTAAATCGTTTTCAATGTCGGTATTTTACTATAAATCTAAACTCAATTGCTACAACTTGACAGTTTGCGATATAAAGTCAGTGAATTCAACTGTATACTTACGGTATGAAGTATCCTTACAACACACTTTTAAAATTTAAAACTTTTTTTTAAATATTTTCATGAGTTTTAAAATGATTTTAAAATTTTAATAATGCTTCGAAATTTATTTTTGTTTTAATTTTAAACATGATACATAGTAAAAATTTAGATTGAAAGGTTTTTGTAGAAAAATGTGGATATGATTTCTTATATCTTGTAAGTCCTTATTTTGTAAAAGTTATTCGTTTCATAACACCTATTTTTTATGTAAACAAACTATTATGATTTCAATCCTTGAATATATTAAATTATAAAAATAAACATGACTTTAAAATAATATCGTAATTACATGATAAGAGATAAACCTTATTACATAAACTTCATTAAAATGGTTAAACAAGGTTATTGTTAAATTTAATTTTAAAAAATATATATTCTTATTGTTGATCAATATATTATTATATTATAAAAATGCTTTAAATAAATGAGTATTCTTCATAAGTATGTTTAATTAATATTTAGAATGAATTTAGCAGCAAACATTTTAAGATCGGTCTTCATAAGAGCCGTTTAAAGTTTTGGTAAAAATTCGATTATCACAAAATCGTTCCAAATCAACCTAGATCAAAAATATTTTTCGTGGATATCAGTTTTAAGAGTATCAAAAGGTATGCATAGTCATTTTTTACTTTAAATTTGCCTTTGCTGAGATATTTTCAGATAGGTCTTTCTTTCGCGAACAAAATCGTTCAAATTTGTACGCGAAAGAAAGACCTATCTGAAAATATCTCAGCAAAGGCAAAGTTAAAGTAAAAAATGATTATGCATACCTTTTGATACTCATAAAAGGGATATCCATGCCGAATATTTTTTATCTAGGTTCATTTGGAACGATTTTGTGCTAATTTGAAATTTTACTAAAACTTTAAACGGCTCTCCTGAAGAATGGTATTTTTCGCGATAGGTCTCTTTTCCGCGTACGGTGCGATATGATCATATTTATTCACAGTTTTTTCTGCAATCAAAGCCCAAAAGTTCATGAAATAGAAGACTATATATTTACATTTGTATTCAAACTCAACACTTTTTCTTTAAGGTGAACGATGTTCCTATGTTAAATATTGATCATTGTACTGCTGTAAAAGTTTTAAGAAATGCTGGTAATGCTATTAAATTTACTGTAATGAGAGAAAGATCTACATTAACCCGTAATGTAAGTATATTTTGTAACTTTTGTGATATAATACTTTATTTCTCATATTTGTTTGATCTTAATCAATGTTAAGGTTTTTTTTTATTATAATGAATATGATGCTAGTTCTTCAAGGTAATTGTTTTTCTTTTAACTTAGAAACCATATACAAATCTTCAACAAAATGGCCATGTTCCAGTCACTCAAAATCCTTTGCTGAAACAAGAGAGTTTGCCTCATAATAACGCAACTTCATCAGAGTCTGAGCATCGATCTTTCAACCCTTCTGGAACTAGCAACTCAAGAATTAGCTATAGACCATTAAATGATACTTCACTGCAACACTGCAAAGAATTCCAACCTTCTTCATCAAAAAACATTGCTCTACCTTTATCAAATACATTCAATCAACCATCCAAAATATCTACATTTGAACCACCAGACATGGCATCCACTCCAGTAAGCGTATCTCGTGCATCTTCTAAAAGCATTCCAGATGTTGTACAAGCATCTACTTTAAATTCACTTGTTCATTCCACTGCATATGACACCAAAGATAAATATGAAGGTCCAGTGGTGAAAGTAACTATTCAAAATCCTAGACCTTATGTACCATTGACACCTGATTTACCTCCTGCCACAAAAGCTTTGGGAGATACTTCAGAAACTTTGACAAGATCATCGTACAGTGAGACTACACTCACTAGATTTACCAACAATTCCATCGCATCAAAGTTGACCCTTGTAGAGGTTTGTATAAACTACTTTGTGTGTTCCACCTTATTGTCCCCTTAGAAATATTAATTTTGCTTTATTTTTACTTGTACCATAATAAAGTTGTTAACCTTTTTGAAAGCTCAGCTTGTAGAACTTTATCAATTAATGATTGTTTAGTACATACCTGCAAACTACCACAAATTGTCCATTGTTTCTGTGGATGATAGTATCAAAATACAAGGTTACGAAACTGCAGTCAAAACTACGGATTAGCTGCGATATTCTTTTTTTTTTAAATCCGCCTTGATATGAGCGGCCTATGTAAAAAAATTAAATTTGACTCGGAAGCACAATTCCTAAAAAAGTTGCTGAATTTGGAAAAGGTCACAGTGAAATCTTGTTCTTTGGTTGATTACACCCAAAATAACTGAATTTGGATTTCCATCATCAAACAGTCAATCTAAAGATAAAATAACCTGCAATCGATAATTTTTTAACGATCAGTAAACAACAATCAGTATCACCCAAAATGCACCTTCTTCCTATCAAAGAGACTACCGACAGGACTCAGGGAAAAGTTAGCAGGTATATTAATGGCATATTCTTTATAACATAACTTTTGCCATTCAGAATTCTTAATCTTCTAAACAACACTTAAATCTATAGCAATGTATTTAATTTTACTTAATTAAATCAAATATTTTTTTTATAGGATGTAATAGTAATTAGGCAGAATGGTTCCCTTGGATTGAGTGTCATGGGAGGATGTGATCAAACATGTTTTCCCTTTGGAGATGGCAAACCAGGGATATTTGTGTCAAGGGTAATTTTTTCTTATTCCTTTTTGTGTTTATGAAATATATATATATAGTACACATAAAACAATTGAAAAAATATATAACATACCAGACACATAATACAAAAAGAGAGAATCTTACCAACTGGCGATAAAGCTGCCATAATCAGTAAAAAACAAAATAACGAATACAAAAACAAAAAAGTAAAACAAAAAAATGAAAAAATATAAAAAAAAAAGATATGGAAAGAAACCAAAAATAGTGGGAAAGGCCATTTCATCAGGAGGTAAAAACCTTACGCCACTATTAAAAAACAATACACTTTTCTGTATTGGGATGGACAAGAGTCAAATCAAAAAATCCCAATTTTTCCCCGAAGTTCGGGGTAAAATTGGGATTTTTTTATTGACTCTTGTCCATCCCAATACAGAAAAGTGTATTGTTTTTAATAGTTGCGTAAGGTTTTACCTCCTGATGAAATGGCCTTTCCCACTATTTTGGTTTCTTTCCATATCTTTTTTTATATTTTTTCATTTTTTTGTTTACTTTTTTGTTTTTGTATCGTTATATATATATATATATATATATATATATAATATATATATATATATATATATATATATATATATATATATTATATATATATATATATATATATATATATATATATATATATATATATATATTAGATTTATTTTAATGTCCAATGCTAATTACACTCTTGTTTACAATAGTGTATAGTGCTAATTTTCGACATATAGGTTCTTAAACTTTTAGAACCCATATATTGAAAGGTTTACACTACATGAATATTTGAACTCTTAGTTTTTGCCCATGAAAAGGAAGTCAATTTCCATGCATCAAAAGTGATTAAATAAAACTACTTTGTTCATAAGAAAGGTTATTTTGTACAAGATAATTTTTTAAAAAATTCTGAACAAGATGACGTCATCTTTATATATTTTCAATTACAATGGCAAAAGACTTAGTTGTTTCTTTCACTGTTAAATGGTACTTCTCAGAACATGAATAATATTTTTGAATTTTTTTATACTTCAGATTGCACAAAATGGAACAGCAGCTAGGACCAAACGGATTAGAGTTGGAGATCGCATTCTAAAAGTTTGTATATATATGCCAGTGTGTCTTATAGAAAAGTATAGTGTTTGTGTTAGTACATATAAACATACTTTCTCATGATATTTTCTTTCTTGTAGGTCAATAATATTGATCTCGGCAATTTTACTCATTCTGAGGCTGTATCAGCATTATGTGCATCAGTGGATGAAGTTAAACTAACAATTCAGCATGATCCATTGCCTGAAGGATGGCTGGTAAGCTTTAGTACATTTCATCAGTAATCTAAAGCAGATAGGTATATAACTGGTGCAAAATTTATTTTGTGATTTTCATTGCAATTTCAATTAATATATAAGATGTGTATTTTATGTTAATGGCCTTTTTTCTTTTTGTAGGAACTCAGTTTTGAGTTGGTAGAAAATGAAGTATTGGGAGTTGTTGTTGCTGGTGGTGTTAGTGGAAATCATGCAAATCCCTTTGATTACTATGATGAAGGAATATTTATTTCAAAAGTAATATTTTCATATACATTGAGAATAATATTTTCATAATGTTCTCTAATTGGTATATTGGATAATTTTTTAATTGTTTCTTACATCAATTAGCAAATAGTCAACTCTAGTTAAGTTAATATTGTGTAACTGCATTAGGTGTGCTTGTGACTATTTGACCTGTCTGACTAAATTATGTGTCTGATTAGTGTTAAATATGATTAGTGTTAAATTCTAGATGTTTACCAATATTTTATACAATTTGGCTTTTTATTAGAAAAAAATATCAATTATGATGTGGCACAAGTTGTGGGTATGCGTCATGCCTATCATTGCATACCTACAACCTTTAACAAATACTTTGTAAGCTCAAATAAGATAGGCTATAAAAAAAACTAGTTTGTTATATGTATAGCTATATTTGTATGACATATATTTCGTATAAATTTAGGGAAAAGATAGATTTTGAAAGAAGTTATGAGTATTAATAGTAAGAGCTTATTTTGCACTTGCAAATTAAATTAGTTACATGATGCAAAAATAGATATTCACTGTCATGTGCTCTAACTATTTTTATTTACATGCATTGAATTCGAATAGTTTCACAATATTAAACTATGGATCCTCCTTCCAGATTTTACCTAATACTGCTGCCGATAAAGATGGAAGGTTAAAAGTTGGTATGAGAGTTATAGAGGTAAAATAAAAATTCCTTCTTATTCTTTTTTCAATTTTTTTTTAATCTTTGATTAAATATTTTTCTAAAATGCTTTTTTTATCCTTAGGTCAATAATATATCTCTTCTTGGGACTACTTTAGAAGAAGCTAACCGAGCATTAAACTTCCATAATGGTTTAGCTTCCTTCATTGTATGCAATGGTTTTAATAATGGACATTCACTGAACAATTTATATATTTGCAATCCTGGTTCTAGCTCTGCCACTATAGATTCAGTGCCAGGAATGGAAAGTGATGATGATTCAGTTGATGTTTTCCGTCCAGTGAGTTTTAAATATTATGTTTTGATTTTAGCAATTTAAGTGTACTTTTTACTTATTATCTTTATTAATATAAAAAAATTTAACTAGGTTTGACAGCAAAGAACTTATTTGTTTTGCTTAAAAATGAGTTAAAGATAAATAATATTTACAAGCAATTTTGTTGTAAACAAGCAATTTATTTGATGCCCATGATTCCAAAATTTTTTCTAATATTTATAATATTTAACTTAATTGTACTGAATTAAGATATTTTCATTCATACATGATACTAAAAAGTATTGAAAAAGTGTAAAATCACATTCCAAAACTGATATAATTTAGTATCTTGGATTATAAAATAAGTATATACTATTATTGATATTATAAGATAAACTTTTTTTTAGCAAAACCAAGATGTTGTACTTTCTCATAATAAGTCTGTTGATGAAAAAGTATTAGATGTGGTTCGAGCAGCTGAACGTTTAGTAACACCTATGCCTAAAGTATTTCCTAATCCACCAATAGCATTAAAGAAAAAGAAAACTACTATGATTGTGCTGTCAAAGCATGTGATTGAGCCCAGCAGCCCAATAGAAGAGGTACTTTTTATTAAATATTTTTAGAGGTAAAAAAGGTATTTTGTTTTACCTTAAAATTTGCAAGAAAATATTTATTAATATTTAAATAAAATCTATGAATCATAAAATAAATTATCTGCATATCCTCCAAAACACATAACCAAATTTAAATTTGTGTTGTTTGATACACCTGACCTGTATTACTTTAAATTAATATTTAATTTTAAATTAATTTTTATAAAGATAACATGAAATTTCATTATTATTTTTTTATTAGTTTCTTTCTATATTGACTGTAGAATTTAAAACTAATATCTCATAAATATTTTATTCATTTTAAATATTTATTATGATTTTGGTGTTTCTCTAGAATGAGCAGTCCAAGCCATCTTACCTTCCATGTGAAGTTTGAGCTTCTTTTATTCTTTGTAAGTAATCATATTCTTTTAAGTTTGTTTTATAACTTTTTGAAAGATAACTTATTGAATTTTTGAGTTTGAAAACATTTCAATTAACAACATGCATATTTATCTAGCATATTTCTTATAGTTTATATAATTTTCAGCATTCCTCAGGAGATATATTGAAAACTGCTGATTCTCCAATTTTAACAAAAGTCAGTTATGATAGTTACATTCCAAACCTTGTAAATTATTCACTATAGATTTGTTGGTAAAGATGTACATTACCATGTCAATGAGGAGAAAGTCAATAATTCATATGTTGGTGCAATCATTCTTTCATATAAAACTTGTAAATATTGTATACTGTAAAATTTTATCATGTTTTAACTCACCCTAATGTTACATATTTTTATGATTATATATGACTTAACCCTCTGAGGGATACAGACGTATAAACCCGTCACCTGACTGTCGGGTTTTCCAGCAACACGCATAATTTTTATTTTTATAATTTTACTAAAATTTAAAGTATAGAGCAGTTATTTATAATCATGTGCTAAGGAAATAAAATTGAAAACAAAACAGGAAATTAAAAGTTTCGTTAAAAAATTTAATTTTAGTCTTATGCAGTGAAAACAATATCACACTTCAACTAAATTGTGTATCCCTCAGAGAGCTAAGTGTTTGACTTTCTCATTAATATATTTTTTATTTTTATTGACAACACAAGTTTTTATGGGTATGTTAACATTTTATTTACAAGATTGCCAATAGACTGTTTTCTATATTATTTTATTTATTGTTAAATATTTTTTGCCCCATTTTTTTATTACAAGATCAAAATTAAATTAAAAAATTATTAAATGTTGAAATTTTTGCTCCTGATTTGTTATATT